>CM023540.1:51380145-51892804 GCA_013350335.1 Chimonanthus salicifolius | reverse complement strand
TTAAATTATAATTATGAAAAATAATTTATAAAAAATAGATAATATTATTATAAGTTATACTATTAGAATTTATGTTATGAATATTATTTAATAATTATATTTTATAAAAAAATTTAAAAAATATTAATATATCAGATTATCTTTACATGTAGTTATAAAAAAAAAATTATTATTTAAATAAAATTTTATTTTACTACTGCAATAACTAAAAAATATAAGGATAATCTCATTCAAAGGCATTCCTATTAAAAAATGACCCCAACTCAAGTTACCTCTTATTTTAACATTTAGTCACTGTCAGAAGAAATGATTATATGCATTTTGAGAGGGGCCTAACTTTTGTTTTTCAATACTTTTCCCAATGAGATGCTCGCTAGAACTTTGGACGGTATGTGGTGTGCTGGTGGGCGAGACGATGGCAGGTATGTTGAAACAGCATTTTAATATATTATTGATTAAAAATGATAGCTGATGCAGACATCTGAACAGATGTCGAGATGTTTGTTGTCTTGTTGTTCAGAGACCTCTGAAGTCTGAACAAATAGTAAGGAATTTTGTAATTTTGTATTGCGTTTTTTTTTATAAAATCTGAAACTGTAATGCGCATGTATTCAGCGGTCATCTGTAGTTGAGAAAATGTAAGAAATGTCTCTGTAAATGTAGAATTTTTAAGAAGAAGAAAGAAAAAGTAATAGAAGAATTGTGAAATAATATTATTGTTACGTCTCTCTCCAAAAGAGATGAGACACATTTTATTTATGATAAATTTGAAATACATAAAGATAATGATAAATTCATCTAAATCTATGATAAGATAAAATGAGATAAATATAATCTAAATCCAATCTAATCTAAATTAAATCTAATATTAATCAAAACTCTATTACGCCCCCCAAACTATAGTGTGTATGAAATAACAATAAGCTTGGAATTAGTAGGAATGACATAGGAAATGTAGCACACTGACTGGCCAGATGAAGTGATGAAAGCATCACACTAATTGATTGCTAATTGGATAAACTGGCAACACACTGATTGACTGCAAAGAGGAAGCGGTAGCACATTGATTGACTGCGAAAATTGGATAAGATGGCAGCACACTGATTGGCTGTTTAGATTTGTTGAAGACGATACTAGGCCGCAGACTGGCTGGGGGCGGTGAGCGTCCATGAAAAAATGAAATTGTTGAATCTGAGTCAGGACCCTATGATCGAACCGCTCTGATACCATGTGAAATAACATTGTTGCTCGGTGTGGAGAGGCCATGTATTTTATTTATGATAAACTTGAAATACATAAAGATAAAGATAAACCCATCTAAATCAATGATAAAATAAAATCAAATGACATAATAATGAGATAAAGACAATCTAAATTCAACCTAATCTAAATTAAATCTAATCTAAATTAAATCTAATCTTAATCTAAACTCTATCAAGAATGCTCTTCCAAATCTCTCATCTCTTTCTGAAATGATTTCCACGGATCATATAAATCAGTGTGTTATGGTGTGATATATTTTATTTCTTTTAATCAACATTTATTCTATAAAATAGCATTTGTTGTGGATGTCACAGACTCTCACAAGAGAGAGACGTATGTAGATTTACAACTCACCTTCGAAAAAAACATTCATATAGAGTTGTAGGGTTGAAATTGGATCAAATTCAATAAAAAGGGTTACATCTTTGGTTGACCTACATCTGGTCAAGTGTAGAGGGATCTTGAAGGGGACCAAAGTGGCATGAGCGAAGGTTGGTTCAAACATCGTTAGAACTGATATTATAGATTTAAGAGTGAAAAAACATACAACTATAAACAAGATATGCGAAGTATTAATAATGATGACACTAACAGTCGCACAAAAGACGAGTGTATTGGCCTGATTGTTATGCCAAGGCTATTCACATTTGATCGCCCGCCCTAATGAACGGCTTGGATCATTGATATAACCTGCATTTATCAAGACTAAGGCCACGTTTGGATGAGGGTAAATTTTATGGGACTTATTTAATGTTATCTTTGAGAAGAGATTACCTTTGAATATGGATTACATTTGTGTAGGTGTTACTTTTATCTTTTTTGATAATTATAAGAGTAAAGTTAAAACTTATCCTGAGAGAAAAAAAACTTGATTGTTAATTGTAAGCTGGGGTAATATATGATATATTAACAATTTTATGAGAATTAATAATTTTTATTAAATCCATATAATATAAAAAAATTATGAAACATAATTATTAAATAATATTAATCAATTAAAAAAATTTTAAAGAGGGATAAGGGTTTCCTGAAAACCATCATGTTCGAAAGGGTTTTCAGAAAGAGAGGAAGAGGGGTAAAAATTTAAATTTTTACCCTCACTTCTCTATTACCAAACAAAGGAAACGAGAGATTACCCTTCATTACCCGCCTTTACCCCATCCAAACGCAGCCTTCTTTTTTGTTTTGTTTGGATACAGATGAAAATGTTAATGTAGCGTGCCCATGACGGAAAAATGTTTACATTGCAAAAGAAAAACACACAAGAGCACTTCAACTCGCTGAGTGCTTGATATTGCAAGAGGCTAAATGGAACAATGAAGATGATGGAAGGAGGGATGGCCATAGTATAGATAAACCTCTCATTCTTGTGATGAAATATGGTATTTTAGAGCTGGTGGAGAAGATAATTGTGTTAGAAAGTACTAAATTGTATTACTCAAAGTCTATTACACATGTATATCTAGCCTCTAGCCAACTCTAGACTATTTCAATCAAATTCAAACTCTAATCTAATCTAAACTAAATGCATCTCTTAATAAAGGTTAACCTAATTTAAGAATCCTAATTACATATTAATTCTAATATATTCAATATTCCCCCTTAAACTCAAGTGGTCCACTAGAGTTTACAATTATTGAACTAAAACAAAATGCAAACTAGATAATTCAACTGCTGATACCATATAGTGGAGCGGTAGCTGGCCAATGGTGACGAAGCGCCGATGAAGTCAAACTGTACCAAAATGCAAAGTGTGTTGCAGGCTGCTAGAGAAGAAGAGTTGTAGACAATTGCTAGGATCCATCAATTCATGTCAATACTAATGCCAATACGAATGCCAATGCTAATGCCACTTCCAATTCTAATTCCAATACCGAAGAACATAAAAATCTGATGGGTGCCAGTAGGGACTGCAAAGTGCGAGAAGACTGCAAACTACAAAGAAAACAAGAAACCAAATACTCCAAATTGTGGATGCAAATGGAGGAGACAAGGTGTACCAATACAAAATAAAATTTGACAAAAAAGGGAGACAAAGATAGAGAAGAGACTACAAATGCAATCAGATGTAATCAAGTTGGATGTTGGCTGCAACTACTTCGACTTTCACTTGCATCTTTAGATCAGAAACTCGATCACCTCTCTGACGAACAAACGGACAACAACAAACCTGAAATCCTAACTCTTGCTTGTAGGATTTTTTTAAAATTGTTTCACACACCAATACAAGAAAGCAGAACAAAACAAAGGCCAGAAGAGTAGGCCATGCGAATAAACTGTGAAACTCCAGAGATAGGTGCAATTACTCAGACCCAACTTTGCAGAACACTTGGCCTCGAGTGAACAAGAGATGCCAATAGCGAAAGGTGGTGGAGACAAGGATGCAAAGGCGACACATAGCAGCAACGGCAAACAAAGATCTCGTCCAAATCCCTCTTTCAATTTTTTTTTTTTTATTCAAACCCTGTTAGTACCTTGGCTTGTCGATTCACATTTTTGTCAAATTCATGACTTCAGTAAAGAGCTTTGGAAGATTGAAGCCAATGAATCAAGCCTTAAAGCATTGACGATCAAGTGAAGATTTCATGTTCATCATGTGTATGGCAATCACTCAAGGTAAATTGGCTATAAATGAACTTAGGATGGAACCCACACCCTTAGGTGGACCTTGCCTAGGCTTAGGTATCACATCTGGGTAATTTAGTCAAGCTTATGGACTTTTGACATCCAATAGAACCAAATGGACTTAACCTTGAAAAGCTAAAAGTGAGACATATTTCATCCACAAGCTGAGACCCACTCGTGTAAAATGTGACTCTTTTATAAACAAATAAAAGCCCAATAGTCTCTGAAGTCATCAGCTTGATTGTCAGCTGGCCATCGGTCAATGGACGGTAATGGGTGGGCATATCACGTAAGGACAGCGGTCTGCACATCATCAACTTGGCATGGAACTCTCAATCCATATTGGACTTCTCTATTGTCTAATGGATATAGACCTTAGTGATTGGTTGAAGCAGGGGTGCAAAATTCGGTATCAGCCGATATTATTCTCTCTCCTCATTTTTTTTTTTTTTAAACGGCCAACATCGACCGATATTGTGATATCGACCGATATGATGCAGTTTCAAAACCGTATCATATCGGCCGATATTTGTACCCCTAGAATTGAAGCAGATCATCACTCCAACATGGCAACAAATCAATTGATGGCACATTTCCTCAATGGCGTGTGGAACTCATCTCCAACGACTTTTGCATCTACAAAACCCATAGCAAGTCGTCCAATTGGAGTGTTGGTGCATGGTAGAGAGGTATTTTGATTGTTTAGAACATGTCATAGATCCTAGGTGTCTCTTTATGATTGGTTGTAATTTTTTACCTTCATTTCGATTGGTGAAGAGGATGCAAGTATAACTAGGGTCAGGACTCCCTTTTCCCACGACATTGTGGCTATCTTTTCTTTCTTCCAATTTTCCACCGTAAATAGACCTAAGATGTTGCCTTAGGGTCACACGTGTTTGGGCGAAGACAATTGTAATTGATGTAATTCCAAGTTGGGAATAAAATTATCAACTAAGTTTTTTGAATTCTAGTTTCTTTGCTTTGTTTGAATTAAGTTAATGCATCTAGCGTCCATTTAATTTCAGAATTTTTTGATTAAAATCAGATTGCATTAATGGAGTTATATTTTGTTTAATTAATTCAATCAAACTAGAACTAGTTTCATTGGAAACTAGCTTTGGACAAAGACCGCTAGTAGCAACATTTTTGGTAAGGAACCACTTCGATTGGACTTCTATTTAGTTTTTTCTTATTTTGTTGAAAGCTTAGAAAGGTTTATTACATAATCTTTGTCTTCATCCAATTTGTTCAAATAAAAACATTTCCAAATTTAATTAGAATATTATAAAGAGGGCCTAAGAGAATGGAGAAGGAAGGCAATGATAGAATGTGATGGAGAATAAGATAGGTGATAGAGCTCAATAAAAATTAGAATTTGAGTAGTTGATTTGACATATATATAGAATGAATTTTAATAAGAAATTTTGTTAATAGATATTTAAAGATAATCTCACCAAATAAGAAGTTTGATCTACTCTAGATGCTATTAAACAAAAAAGTCAGATATTTTTTGATGTCATTAAGTTGCTTCTAGCTATCTAAATAGATGTAATAGAAACTTGAAGGTAATCTTATCACATTAGAAATTGATAGAGATCTAAGTAAACAACACATGGGCCAGATTTGGGAGATGTCGATTAAGAGAAGCTAGGGCCATGTGCGGATGGGGGATAAATTTTGTAGGATTTACCCTTATATAGGGGTTACCCTTGAACAAATGTTACATTTATGCAGGAGTTACCCTTATCTTTTTTTTTTTTTTTTTTTGTTTTTTGTTTTTAATTTACGTGTAGGAAACTGTAAGATACCCAGCGTAAAATTCTTACGAGTGAGCCTACTATCCCTAAGGCACATCAAGGTTAGGCCATTGGGAGCTCAAACTCGCAACCTCCCGCTTCTTGAGGCGGGAGGCAACCAGTTGAGCTGTAATTATAGTGGAAAAATTAAAACTTATCTTAAGGGAAAAAAAATCCTTTCTCGTAACAGTAACCAGGAGAAACCTGATCCATTTCATGAAAATCAATGGTTTTTAGTGAATCTATATAATATAAAAAATAAAATTGAAATTTTATAAAACATAATTAGTAAACAATATCCTTCAAATAAAAACTAATAATATATCTTATAATAATATTATACAATTTTCTATGAATTCCTTCCCATAATTATGATTTAAAATAAAGTTCTTGCACTTGCATTCCGACTCTAAGGCTGTGTTTGGATGAGGGATAAATTTTATAGGAGTGGGTAACGAGGGATGAGTAATCAATTATGAATACCCTTTGCAAGAGTTACCCTTATCTTGTTTAGTAATTGCAGTAGAAAAGTTAAAACTTACTCTAAGGGTAAAAAATCTTATTGGGTAACTATAAGTAGGGAAAACTTAATATATTAACAATTTTATGAGAATCCATAATTTTTAATAAATTCATATAATATAAAAAATAAAAGTAGAAATAAAATTTTCTCTATAACATTGGAATTTTTTCCATAGAAATTTCCATAAAACATTACAATATATCTTATAATATATACAATTTTTTTTTTTTAAATTTTTTAAAAAATTGTGAAATTGAGTAAGAAAGCCTAAAAATTCAGTTATAAGTGAAAATATTTCATATATCCATGTTGGACTATATAACTGAATCTATTTTTAAAATTCTAACTCATTTTCAATTGAAGTCAACTAATTTGAGTCACTTTAAATTGGGTCATAGTCGAACAACTGTAATTAAGTGCACAATTGGACCTATAAATATTATATTAATATGTTTAAGCAAAGAGACATTTATAAAAGAAAATATCCACTTTTAAAATATATTTATTATAAGAATTAATTTTAAAAAATCATCACATAGTGATAAAAGAATAAGGAAAGTGTTTTATAAAGCATCATCCTATTTTAACTTAAATTATTATTATTTTTTTTTAACCAACCCATATTTTAAGTTGTTCAGATTAACCAACTAATATTTGACAGTGGAGTGCATCGGATATGAATTCACCTACTGAAGTTGCAAGGAAAATATTTTATTCCTAAAAATGACACTCTATGTTAATATAAGTGACTCATAAAGGCCTTATATCTCAAATTGAATTGAATGATATTTGATAATGATATGAAATTTTCTAATTTTATAAATTTAAACAATTTATTAGTACCAGGATTTATATAAAGTTAGTCTCGTAAAACACATAAAACCTTAAAATTTAAAGAAATAAAAATAAATAATTGAAAAGAAGATTTTTATTCTCTATCAAATTTAATTACTTAAATCAAATAGATAAAATTTAAATAAATTTTTTATTTTATAAGTATAATTTTGAAAATATTTTATTTATTTTAGTCAAATTATTTTTATAATAAATTAACAAATTTTAAAAATAAAGATGTTATATTGAAATTTGAATTGCATTGAGTTCCATTCACAACTATGAAGGGGATTGAGAAGAATACGAAGGGAATGAGAGGCAAATGTTTTATGAATACCACCGGAGGCCAAAGGGTTTTCAAATTTGTCAAAGGGGAAGTAAAATCCAGATTTTTTACCTCTACCCTCTCGCTACCAAACAGGGGAATCCGAGGGTTACCCGTGTTTCCTTCTTAATTCACCTCAAACAAACGCAGCCTAAGAAGTAAGACGAAGAAAAAACATTTTCTACATATAATTTTTTTAAATCATAATAAATGAATTAAAAAATGCATTACATCTTTTCATAAAAATTCATAATTTATTCACCGGTGAAATGAAATACGTAATATAATAAACTATTATAATAGTTTATAAAATATTCAAGTAAGTAACTCTCCTCTAAAATAAAATTTATATTAAAACCCATAATTACTAGTCAAGATGGATTATATTTAAAAATATCAGCAACATTTTCAAAAAAAAAATGATATTTGTGAAATATGGATATTGTCATTTAAGTTTACATAAAAAAACTAAGGTAAATATAAAAATATTAACAATATTCACAAAAACTGATTAAGATTTGTAAAAAATGGACATTATAGTTTATGTTTAGACCAAAAATTTGTTCAAAATTATATCAGAACTATTTAAGAAAAACAACCAATAATAATTTTTTTTTCTTTGGTTAATTTTTTTGATAAAGGGCATATTCTGGTTTGAGATGGAAGGCTTTTCGTTTCTTCATGTATAGGGGTAAAAAATAGATTTTTTTATTCCTAGAATATGGTTACCAATCAGGGGTAATCCTCATCCAAACACAACGGAGGTGTTCTAACAGGCCATGACCAATAGTGAGTATCACTTTACGACTAACAAAATTATATGAATGAATAGATTATTATGAAGATTATTGTTGTGCAAATTTTAAATTTATAACTTACAAGTGCATAAATCATTAGATAGTATAACAATTGAGTGCGAGGTCGAACCCATCGGAACTTAGAAAAATATATCCATGAAAAATACACTACTGAATTATATATTTTAAGAAATCTAGAAAATCATAGAAATAAATCTTAAATATGGAATTGATTCTTTAATCTAGAAAATATAATTTTAATTTAGAAATATTTTAAAAATAGAAAAACAAGTCCAAAAATGGAAACCACATCTAAAATTAAAAATTAACTATTTAAGATATCTAATTTTCATAGAAAACACAAAATTCATCTAATTTCAATTAAGATGGTGGAATTAATCTAAAAATTATAAATAATCTCAATCTAACTTAGAATACAAAATTAAGATGCAATTAATTAATTACTAACCTATTTCCCAATTTTCAAGAGGTTGAATTTATAGACAAACAAAAATAAAAATTGAAAATAACTAAAATTAGCTCTGTACATATTTATAGTGGAACTGTATCAAAGAATCAATGATGCATTATCATCCAAATTTTAATAATAAAATAACGGCCTAAAATATAGAGCTTTTATAAAATTTCAATTTTATTCAAGTCTTTCATCAAATTAGATCCATAATTAATCTGAACCTTAGATCTAGATTATTAATGCAATTATCAGATCTAGATATTTCATATGTTCCAAAGAACCTTAGACCTAGAATAGTAATGTTAATCAAAGATCTAACTATTTCATATGTCTAAATTAATTACCAATGGAGGAGTCAAGAACTAAAATAATTCAAACCATCATAATAAAATCAAAATTTGGAAAACCATAATTCTAATAAACTCACATTCTTTTATTAATTAAAACATGAAAATTTTGGAATTAAAGACAAAAGAAAAATACAATGGAAATCAAAATCCATCAACCTTAGAACCCAATGTGGGTTGAAAATTTCACAGTCTTTCTCATTCTCTTCTTCCTTTCCTCTCCTTCATATAGCCTTTTCTTTAATGCCCTAAGATCAATTTTCTAAATTGGAGATGGCTAGTATTTATAGATGAAAGGTGGTAGAGTGAATGACTTGGATTTAAAGATTTAAATAAAGCAAGGGACACATAGAGGGCTGATATGGTTTGTTCTAAACATGGAATAACTTAAAAGAGTCAAGAAGGTGGAAAAAATAGTAAAATTCGTATAAGGAAAGTGGATGCAAAATTCAATTTTTTACACATGCACCACCTTACAACTCAGTTTTGACCCAGTTAAATTCCGAATCAGGAAAAGTGGTAAACTAAAAAGTTATAGCCCTTGAAGTATTGATTCCAACCCAAAAAGAATCAAAGCAACTGAACATTAGAGTGAAACTTTATGGCCAAAATATTGAAAATGTGTCAAACCTTCCTTCTTTTTCTCCCCTTCTTATTTTGTTTCTTTTTCCTTAATCCACTTGCCAAATTTGAAAATATTCTCTTATAATGACTTCTAAATTTCGAATTTCCTCATATGTATCTTGAGATAATGAAAATAGACTTCACACTTGTGGATTTCTTCATGTGTTTTTCTTAATGAACTTAATAATTGGGCTTTTCAAAGTATCGAAAATCTAATAAATAATTTTACCACTTACATTCAATTCTAAAAATGTACTAAATTAATTCAAACTCTCATAAATGGATTTGAATTAATTAGGATACAAATAAAACCCCGAAGATTGTGGTAAAATAATTATTAAAAATTCTAACTTTCCAAAAATATCAACTTATGTCTATAAATTGCAAAATTCACCCTTTGCATTCTCAGATCTTGTATTTCCCTGTAAATCCTGTAAAACTTCCAAAATTCCATTAAATATATCCTAAAACACACAAAATAAGGGCTAACTAGTCCCAATAAAAGGGTAAAATAGTCATTTTCATGTGATCATCAATTCAGGGATTAAAAAAACGACTAAACCGATATATCGGCCCATATGTAAATATCGGCCGATATGCATATTGGCCGAAATATCGGTCGATAATTTTCTCTCTCCTTCAATATCGTCATTTCTCTCTCTTCCGATATCGGAACCGTGAAAAAACCGTGAAAAACCGCAAAAAACCACAAAAAACCGCAAAAAACAGCAAAAAACCATGAGAACCCATGAAACCCGTAAACCCTAAACCGTTAAAAACCGTGAAGAACCGTGAAAAACCGTTAAAAACTGCAAAAAATCGTGGAAAACAATGTGAAAACCGTGAAAAACAGTATCGGTGTTTTTAAAAAAAAAAAAAAATTTAAATACCGATATTTATGAATATCGGCCGATATTGTGACCAATATTTTGGACCGAATATTGGCCATATCGGCCGATAATATTTATGTACGGCCGATATATATCGTATCGGCCAATATCGTTTGGTATTAAAATACCGATACAATTATCACACTGTAAAAAATGAGACCAATTGAATTCAACTCTGGATCTTTTCTATAATTTAAAACAAATAAATTGATAAACATTTGGACCTATAAAAATATGAAAGATTATATGTAATATTTTTTAAATAATTTCAACAGATTTGATTCAATGTAGAGTGGGTCCTACTTAGGTCCTTCGTGCCAGTTTTGGGTAAAGTGGGTTTCATTTGTTGACAGTAGTCTTTAGGGAACATCTCAATTGAACTATAACAAGGCCCACGGATGGAATACCTGACATCAAGTGGTCCTGCAATCTCTGCTTGAAACCAAGAGGATGTGAGCTTTCTCTCTTGTGATGAAATCACGTAAGCAGCCAGTCGAATACCTACAATACATTTCCACTCTGTTCAAATGTAAATTGTCGTAGATTTTATTTTATTTTATATTTTTATAATCACCCTGCTGATCCTTTTCTTTTTAAAGGAGTGAACCAACTTCTAGAGCATTAATACATTTACCTCCCCATTTATCAATATTTAGTCTCAAACTAAAAAAATAGATAATTCAATGGCCCAACCTATAATTACTAATTTAAAAGATTTTATATTGGAAAACTCGTAAAGGTTGACTTGGCGATTAAGAATCTATATGAAATGTGGGAAGTATTAGAATCAAACCAAGCAAAAAAAAGTTAATTTCAAACTCAATGTAATTGAAGAATAATTTAGAATTTAGAATAACATAAGCTTACAAAAAATTAAAAAAGAAAATAACATACTACAAATGTAGAAGAAACAACTAAATTGAGATTCAAGCTTGACGTTTATTGAGTGGCCCAAAATTAATATTTGTAGTTTTCTACAATGTAAAACAATGAAAATCAATCACGTACTTGCTAGGGTTGTTCATGGCTATTATTAGCCACTTTCCCATCTCCTAAACCTATCTTACACTTTTTTGTACTAGTAGAAATATGCACATCAATCCCTTAATAATATCCTCCACATCTCCAATAAAATTATAACGCATTACGAAAGTAAGAAATAGAAAAGGTAGGAAAAAGGAAAAAATCCTTTGCTCTCAGAACAATTATTATCCTTGGTCTTCCTCCCTATTTCATTTTACAATTCTAAGATTTTTCGGCATAAAAGGTGGAAATTTAATTTGCCATGTTGGTAACTTGGGCTTTTGAATTCTTGTACCGGGACTTAGGCCTTCAATAGTTTAATTTACCATTTTTTTTATTATAATGTCCATATAGGTGCACTCATGAAGCTATCAGAATTATCTATAAATTATAAGGCTAAATTAAGGAAAAGCTTGTGCACTATAAATTTTCACTATGCTGCACCACTTAAAAAAAAAAAAAAAGACCATTTTGCTATTATTTTTCTTCTTCTCTCTTATAAAGAAAGGATAAAATGGTCTTTTCCTTTTAAGGGTGGTGCACCATGGTGAAAATTCATAGTGCACGGATCATTATCCTAAATTAATAATATTATCTTCCTTGTCATAGTGAGTTTCACATCAACTTATCTAGCATACGACTTTTTGAATATTTACTTCAGAAAATTATGAAAACTATGAAGGGCTATAGTTATAGGTCAACATAATTGAGTAATTAGGGCTTAGTTTTCATATTACATCTGCATGACATGTGCATATGTAAGATGCAATTTTTTGTTTTTATTAAAAGAAGACAGTGTATCACATAACATGTTGAATCTAAAACGAATTTAATCTCAATACATATTTCATTTATTTGTTCAAAGTAAATAAGTAAATAATCAAATTGTAATTTGATAATGCAATTCATTTTATATGTTTTAGAGTGAATAATTTGAAAAGTTTAATGAGACTAACTTTTTTTTTTTTTTAAATAACATTGATACTCCACTTTATATTTGTGGAGATACTAGTTCTAAAGATATATGAAATCACCCACAAGTTTGAACGGATCAGATTAATCACGAAGGAGTCGAATTGAGGATCTCTAACCTAATCTGTAAGCACATATCAATTGAATTCGTCACATGGAAACTTTGTGACGAAGCGGGGAGGACCGGGTTAAAATATTAATAAGTGGCTCGATTTAAATTGGTAAATTACGGCCATTAAAGGAGAGGTTAAATAGAGGTTTAATGGGATCGAATTAAATAAAATGAAAAGGGAACGTTGGCTGAGAATGGATGAAGAGGGATTAATGGGTGAAGGCAATGGTGATTTAATGGGTGATTGGTGTACGGGGGTTTAAAAAGGTCAATGGTGAATGGTCTAAGACGTTGGGACATGGGTTTTGGTGGTAATTAAAAGATGGGTGGAATTAAGGGATGGTCAAAGAAAGGACCCAATGCGAGAGACGTTTGGGACTGAATGGGTAATGAGGGACCTTTGGAATTTGAATGGTTAATCGAATGAGATGAGGGTACGTGATTTTAAGGGAAAGGAATTGAATGGAAGAAGTGGTGGTTTAGTTGTGGCTGAGATCAAAGGATGTAGATGGGTGTTTGGAAAGTGGCTGGATTGGAACTGAGTAAGAGGACCATGGAAACTGTTGGAAGAAGGGGAGGATGAAGGGCAGATTGGGAAGACAATAGGGAGAGGTAGGCGGAACAGGGGGAACGCCCTGTTGTTGGGCATCGTATGTAGGCAGAGAGTCGGGAAAGTCGTCTTTGCATAACTCTGTAACAGGCGACAAAGGGAAAGAAACTCCAATGGGATGCTTCGAACGTTGTAATAATCTACCAATTACAATTTGATTTTGGGTTTTTTATACAAGTATTGAAAATCAAAATAAAAAGAAAGAAATATAAGGGGAAATACAAGCATATTTCTATTTCTACTTTTTCTATTGTCGTTTGGGCAATCTTGGTTGCGATGGATTTCCATTGTTGATGACTGCTGGGAAATGAAACTTTCTTCCTCCTTTCAGTGTTGTATCAGTCCCATGTGATTAAATGGAACTCATTTCGAGTTTGTAACCAAAGGGAAAACCTTCGATATTTGATGGTGTCAACTTTGTACCTTGAAGGTTCGAGGATACAAACGTATCACTGAGCAATCCATAGTGAACCTTGTCCTTCATGGGCATACAAGGTTCTAGAACGACAGTAGGAACACATGATTCAAAACTTCTCCAACAATTGTGAGAGGTCGCTTTACGTCAGAAGAAAAACAAATAAGGATCATTGCTTATGAAATCCAACTTCTTTGATGGGTGCTATACCTGTGGTGCATGTGGTACCTGTGGTCAATTGCAATACCAACGGAGGATCAATATTCACTGATTACATTCATTCGCCAACACTAGCACTAGCAGTGGTGTTTGCACATGTTGCAATTGTGGAGAGAAAATTGTCTTCAGTGGAACTAGCATGAATTTTGAGGCTGTCGCCGGATGAGCAAACTCAAAACCCGATGGAGCATGCACACATCTCGAGAAATTAGGCACAAATCCTGAGAAGATTTGGACAAAGTCCAAGAAAACTGGCACACACTCCAAGGAATCAGGCAAGCAATCTGAGGAGAGTGTTGTGCATCCTTGGAAGACCAATATGCATAAGGAGGAAGCTAGTGCGCAATCCGAGGAGACAAACATGCATATCGAGGTTGTCTTTTTTGAAAGTGGCACGAACAATGATGGATTGAGCACGATTCTCAAGGTCGACTCTGATTCGACCAATGTTGGCATGTCGCTTGTCTCTAGCAGTTCAAGTGTGAGGACCAAGACCGATCCAAGGTCCGGGATGGTCTCCTATTCGACTTATGCCAGGACTTTGCATGTCTCTATCAACTCCAGCTCATAATGGACTGAAATGAAACAACTGCATAGTAACCTTTTCATCTGTGGCCATGTTCTGATAAGAAGCTTATTCCATCGCCAACGGTTGATTTGTGTCGTCTCCCACCAGATATACGCTTCACTTAGGAATTGATAGGCCACGTACTTCAGTTTCTTTGCCTTACTAATCTACGAAGCGTTTGACTTTTGAAAGCCAATCGAGAAAATTCTTATTATATAGTTGATTGTTGAAAGTGGGAGGTCAACCTTCATATTGTACTCTTGATTTGTAGGATTATATCCATGCCGCATGTATAATTCTTTCATCTCATCGTCTTTGCTTGAGTTATCAGAGTAAGAAGCCATGAAGATTATTTTTAGACTCTGAATACTGTTTGATGGAGAATATTTCACACATTCACAATGAAGAAGAGCAAACCTCCATTCTGAAATACAGGATTAATCAAGGCTTTGATATCAAATGACGCAGTGGGTAGGATCGAGTTAAAATATTAATGAGTGATTCGATTTAAATGGGTAAATTATGGCCATCGAAAGGAGAGGTTAATAGAGGTTTAATGGATCTAATTAAATAAAATGAAAAGGGGACGTTAGCTGAGAATGGATGAAGAGGATTAATGGGTCAAGGCAATAGTGATTTAATGGGTGATTGGTGTAGGGGGCTTAAAAAGGTCAACGGTGAATGGTCTTAGATGTTGGGACATGGGTTTTGGTGGTAATTAAAAGATGGGTGGAATTAAGGGATGTTCAAAGAAAAGACCCAATGTGAGGGACGTTTGGGACTGAACGGGTAATGAGGGACCTTCGAAATTTGAATGGTTAATTGAATGAGACGAGGGTAGGTGATTTTAAGGGAAAGGAATTAAATGGAAGAAGTGGTGGTTTGGTTGTGGCTGAGATCAAAGGATGTAGATGGGTGTTTGGGAAGTGGCTTGCTTGGAATTGAGTGAGAGGACTATGGGAATTGTTGGAAGAAGGGGAGGATGAAGGGAAGATTGGGAAGATAGTAGGGAGTGGTAGGCAAAACAGGGAAAATGCCCTGTTGTTAGGCGTCATCTGCATGAAGAGATATGGGAAAGTTGTCTCTATGTGACTCTGTAACAGGAGGTAAAAGGAAAGAAATTCTGTTGGGATGCTTTGGACGCCGTCAGATAGCAGAGAACACGTAGAGAACAAGAAGATCGGTCAAATGCCGTAGATGGGTCAATTTCGAATCCATGAGAAGAGAAGGAGGAGAAGAGAAAAGTGGGAAAATCCCCATACGAAACTTGTTTCAATTCATTGTAATAATCTACCATTACAATCTCATTTTGGGCTTTTGATACAAATATGGAAAGTCAAAATAAAATACATAAAAGGGGAAAATACAAGCATATTTCCATTTCTACTGTTTCTATTACTGTTTTGGCAATGTTGATTCTGATGGGTTTCCATTCTCCATGGAAATTGGGACAGAGGAAACTTTCCTTCGGTGCTGCATCACTTTGAGAAAAAAAAAGTAATGCTACACACACCTTAAAGCTACACTTCAATCCATGTGGCGTGCTGGTATGAAAAGCCACATCATACGAGGAAGTGTGAAAAAGAAGAAGGGAAAAGAGAATTTCGATGTTCTTCTCTCCTACTTAACTTCTCATTTTTCTCCTTCCAATGCTATTATGGCCCATTTCAACAAAAACTACAGACATTTTGTCTAAATTTAATTAAAATTTGCATATTATCTAATCCCCGATTTTAAAATTTTAATTTTAATTATAAATTAGTAATTTAACTAATAATACCAATATTTTAACTAAAAGGTTTGTCCATAAGAGAATGAATATCATTATAAACCAAAGTTGAGTATGGACCATTTTTTTAAATTAGAAAAGAGAAAATAAAAAAACCACCATATAGGTTATATCACATGTTAGTGCCCCAGCTTGCCGAGTCTCTAAGTTTGTCAATTCCATGACTCGGGAAGAATCACTTGCGAGAAGCCTGAAGACTCAAGTGATCGAAGAATGAAGATCAACTCCACCAGTTTCAAAGCTTATTATTATGACAATCACAAAATATGTATTGTGGCCATAGATGACTTCAGGTGGAACCCACACCTTATGAGGACCTTGGTTAGGCTTAGTTAAACAAATAATGAAATCATTAAAAGCCTAGAGAGGAAGCTTGACAGTGAATTGGAAGAGAACTTGGAAATATGAATACAAGTTCACTGTCAGTTCGACCAGTCATTCTCACCGACCCCTCGGTAGAGACAAGATCGACCCATCATGGTTAAAGACTGGTCGACCAGATTGACAAAGGTTTTGGAACATTGAACTGTCATTCTGGGTATGCCTCTAATCAAGAGTCTCGTATGCACCGACCCCTCGGTGATGAACTTAACGACCCATCATGGTCAACGACTCATTGATGATAACCTATGAGTTCGGGAACCTAGAACTCGTGTGGACTCTCGAGAAAACAGATATCTCGTTAATTCAAGACCAATCGAGAGTACCAGGACCGGCCCCTCGGTAAAAAATGACAGGTCGTTCTGGGTAGGACAAGTTTCTGGACATGAAACTCTGTATGTATGGTGTTGCCTCAGATCGAGACCCTCGTATGATCCGACCTCTTGGTGCCATGACTGTCGACCCATCGGCTACACAAACATGTTGGCCGGGTATAAATTATGCCGTTGGAAGTGCATTTAATGTGCAATGGTCGGGTGGTTGAACGGTAATATTTTTAGTCACCGACCTCTCGGTGCGCCCGATCTGTCGGTACATGATAGTTTTTGAAACATGTTGCCTTCTTTATAAATACCAATCCTTGTGCAACCGTTTCATATCCTTTAGTAAATCCGTTGCACCCTTATCAGAGGATGGAGTAAAAGAACTTAATGAAGGTAGTGACCTCCAAGTATCCTATGAGGCCATGTACCAAAATGTTTGCCTCTAATGTTAAGTCAACATCATGGTACAAAATCTGGAGTTTTGATTCACAAAGTTAAGTGGGAAGGCATCCAAGATCAAAACCAGATTTGAAACAAGGCCATCATGGTGTTGTGGACTGAGATTCCAAGTCCCACAGTGGTTGTTCAAATGTGTGGAGGGATACCATTGTTGGTATCACATTTGAAACATGTTTTAGAATCACCATTGTATCTTGCCTTCAATCCATGTTCTTGTTTGATTGTTGGATTGATCTTATGCAAGATACTCGTGTGTATATAAAGGTTAGCACCATAGTATTGGATTATACTTGTCTTATTTCATTTCATATGCCATGTGATTTGTGCATCTTTTCAAAATGAATGTAGGTTGTGCATTACCTCATGTATAAGGTGTGTATGTGCTTACGGTTGATATGGTACACATACACAATGTTGTTTCATTCCAAGTTCTTAAACTTGTGAATCTCTTGTGGAATGAAACATGCTGCATGCCTTTAAATGGATTTTTGGTTTGTGTTAGTGCCTCCGCTTTGCCAAGTCCTTATGTTTGTCAATTCCATGACTTAGAAAGAAGCACTTGCTGGAAACTTGAAGATTCCAGATGATCAAGAGAAAAGATCATGCTCCACCGGATTGAAGCTCATTGTTATGGCAGCCACAAAACAGGTAAAATGACTATAGATGACTTTAGGTGGTACCTACACCTTAGAGATGACTATCCCTAGACTTAGAAAAATAAATGGTTACATCATATGATGCCTAGTGAGGAAGCTTGACAGTGAATTGGAACCCAACTTGAAAATATGTATTTGATTTCACTGTCAGCTCGACCAATCGTTCTCACCGACCCTTCGGTAGAGACATGATCGACCCATCGTGGTTAAGGACTAGTCGGCCCAAATGACATAGGTTCTAGAACATTGAACTGTCATTTTGGATATGCCTCTGATCGAGAGTCTCGTATGCATCGACCCCTTGATGAAAGGCTAAAACGACCCCTCGTGGTCAATGACTCATCGATCAAGATTTATGAGTTTTGGACTTAGAACTCAAGTGGTCTCTCGAGGAAACAGACATATCGGTATTTCAATACTGTTCGAGTGTAACCAGGACCGACCCCTCGGTAAAGGGCGACAGGTCGTTCTGGATAACAAGTTTCTAGATTTGAAACTACTGTCAACATGTTTTGCACCAGAACGAGCCTCTCGTATGGGCCGACCCCTCGGTACCATAACTGTAGATCCATTGGCAACAAACGACATGTCGACCGAGAAAGAATATTATCGTTGGGAGTGCACTTAATGCACCGAGGGGTCAGTGACTAGAATGTAACGGTAACATTTCTAGTCACTGACCCCTTGGTGCGACCAACCTGTCGGTACATTATCGTTACTACAACCGGTTGCTTTCGCTACATAAACCATATTTTATGCAACCAGTTGGTATCTTTCGGACGGATCAGTTGGACCCTCAACTTTATTAGTGAGCTTAACAAGGGCCAACAGAAGGATCACTCTCTCTCTCTCGTGCTTACACTAGGGGAATCAAATACAACCAATCAAATTGATTGAATTGTGTGAGAGAGAGGAAGGATGAAAACTCATAAACAACCAATCTGAGGATTGAGTAAGGAGAGAAACATAAACTAGGAAACCTTTGGTAGAACTAGTTTCCTTGACACCCTGGACTGTGATTGCTAAACAACGGCTAGAAGGAGGAACGTCAGCATACATGGGTGGGATCTTGAAGAAGTACACATCAGAAGAAAGAGCTTCAAAGGCAAGTACTTATTGGTTTTAATTGTATTTAAAACCTTTGTTCCAAAGTGGATTAAGGGGAGGTACCCTGGAACCACTATAAAAAATTCTGGAGAGGTGTTTCTAGCACAGAGGTGGGTGGAACTCCCAGCCAAATGGATAGGTGAAATTCCTATTCGATAGTGGTGAGTGAAATTCCCAGCCTATTGAGTGAGGTGGAATTCCTACTCTAATTGTGAGGGTGTAATCCCCACTTAGTGGATTTTGGGGATAGCTCAAGGTTGAGCGAGTCCCAACAGTGGATGCAGGTTGGCTAACTGAACTACTTTAAAATGGTCTTATGGTATTTGATCTTTGTGTATTTTTATTTAGTTTTTAAGTACTCTTTTTAACACACACCACTTTGCATATTGATTATCTTACTCTATACATTGTGCACAATCATCAATAATCAAACATTATGTAAATGGTCATAATCTTAGTATGATCGATCAAAGAAATAATCAATTGGTTTGGTGGAAGTCCTAATCTATTAGTATGGGTGTAATTCCCTACTTAGTGAATTGGAGATAACTCAAGGTTGGGTGGGTCTTAACAATGGATGTAAGTTGGTTAACCGAACCACTATAAATTGGTCTTATGGTGTTAAAGCTTATTGTGTGATTGCACTTTTAAATTGGCACATTTTTTTATCACACAACATATGTATCTTGATTAACATTGTTATATCCGCTGGAAAGTATTTTAATTAATTAAGAAGTTTGTGCAGACCATAAAAATCAGGATTACCTTATTCAACCAGCCCCCCTTTCTAGGGTCAATCTTGACTCGAGTTCTAGCACACCGAGAACTTTCAATTGGTATCAGATTCTCGTGCTCTTCATAAGGATCTAACCATCCGAGTTGATCCGTGCTAGAAAATCATCATGGATTCCCAAAAAATCTTCTATGTTACTCTATTGTTTGTTTTATCTATATTGGATTATTTGAAAACAAAAATAGAGATTATTCTTGCATCCAATGATGAAAATGGTTGGACCACTACCCAAAATACATTTATTGAGAATATTTGTAAATATTTGGATAGTTTAATGGAAGGCTCCACCTCTCATTACCAAATGGCGAATTAAGAGAGAGATGAAAATTTGAAATGTTTTATGGCCTCCATTGTTGATATACAAGAAGCATCCTCAAGTGAAGAAGAGAATAATGAAGTGGATCTTGAAGAGGATGGTGACCTCCAAGAATTCTACAATGCCTTGTATTTAGATAGTATGAGATTGGCTAAGGATCTTGATAACGTAAAAATTGAGAATGGCAAACTCTCTAGCCAACTTCAAAGTACTAATGTTGAAAAATATCTTCTCTCAACAAATTTGAAAAATGTAAATGATGACATATGGAAATTGAGAGAAAATCAAACGTTGCTTTAAGAAAATTTAAAAGTTGTTGAGAATGAAATCTTGAAGCTAAAGGAAGTTGGAAAATGTCATGGAGATAAAAATATTAAAAACTCTCAAGACATGGTTAACCAATGAAATCTAAAATTCGAAGAATCTATTTTGGATAAACTACATGATGATTGGCATGGTCATTCTCAATCTAACCCAAAGAGACCCATGAACCAATCCATACTAGGTAAAAGCCACATCACACGCACTTCTATTGTAGAATATTTTTATTGTGGATTAACTGGGAATTTCAAGCATGAGTGTAAGACAAGAAGAATGCAGGTTAAATCAAAGGTGGCTAATGGTATTTCTCAAAGAGCAAAGAAGAGAAAGAATGAGGTGATTGGAAATTCACATTTTGCCAAGAAGAATAAGGTATATCACTTTGATTATGTGAATGTTCCTAGAAAACTCAAAGCACCTCACACTATGCATCATCCATACATTGGAAAATCTAAAAGGGATAAGTTAAGACCTCATCATATCATGGATAGGAATATGATGATGAGGGTCTTATATCAAACCTCCGGAATTGGGCCAATTGTTCAAATTGGAAAAATCAAAATGCCCAAATTCCAAGGATTTGAGAGGAAACGTCCAGATCAAAATTCCATATGGATCGCTAAGGGATAGGATCTTATTCATGCCCTACATTGGTCTAAGACTTGAGCCAAATTGTTGTATCTCTAGACCAATTTATTTGAACTCAATCTTTGTATAAGTGCGTTCAAACAACCATGGGTTGTGGCATGTCATATTTGACTCTTTCAAGCAATTGTTTGTACTTTTTCTAGCTATAGTATTAATCATTCTTGAAGTGTCATAGAGATATGGACAGAGATTCCAAGTCCCAAAGTGTTTAGCTCCAATGTGCTAATGTTTTCAATATGGTAAACACATTTGAAGCCTGGTTCGAATCACCTTGGTATCTTGCGTTCATTCAATGTTCTTGTTTGATTGTTGGATTGATCTTGTGCAAGATACTTGCAATCATGTTTACCATATGCCACATGGTTGTTAAAATCAAGAGGGTGATTTTAAACTGAAATAGATTTTAAAAAGAAAAATCTGTGTTGTCATGGCGACCAATCGCCAGTTGACGATGGATCGGCTCTGCAACCGATCGTCAGTACGATGTATCGCCTGTGCACATAAGATTTAGGCTAAAAAAAAACCCCTTTTCTGATTTTTGCGTTGCATTCCATATTCACAAACTGGTATATTTATTTGTGGAATGTGTGTTTACATGTAGGCTTGCACTTTATGTTTTAATATTGGATTGTATCTTGGTGCATCTCATTCCATATGTCATATAATTTGTGTATCTTTTGGGAATGAATGAATGTTGTGCATTGTCTCATGTTTTTCTCTTGTATGTGCTACATGTTATTTTCATCTCTATTCTAAGTTGGTAGAATCTTATTTGAGAGATGACTTTGTGCACATACATAGTGTGTTTCATTCCAAGTTAAAAATTTGTGAATCTCTTGCGGAATGAAACTTACTCTATACTTGTGAATGGTATTGTTGATCAAAATGTCATCAAATGTTTAATTTGGTAATCCATTCACACACCATTCGAAAATTTAGAACTTAATTGGAGTATTCCTTTTGAATGGTAAATGTGTTTAGAAACATGGGAGCTAAACTTGATTGGCAAACACTTTTATGCTTTACATGGAGATCATTTCTCATTTGTACCTTCTCTTATTGGTATATCTTGGTGTATTTGAAATTTTTTTGCAAATGTTTGCTGGTTTTGGCATTTCATGAGCTACTATATGTTTAGACATTAACAATGACATTTTTACCCCTAATTATTGGACTAGTTAGCTTTCAATTTTGTATATATCACATACATTTAATGTTGTTTTTTAGTTTTGTAGATAAATTTTTAAAGTACAAGAAAATCAATCAAAATCGGTCAAAAATTGCAAGTTTTGTGCTTAAATTGGAAGACCCATAATTTTAATAATTAATTTCTGACCACTTTTAGGATTTTTAATGTAAATTGATTAATCTGGATCCAATTATGAGAGTCTATATTAAATCATTATTCTTCGATTTTAAGTGGTGAGTTAATTATTTAATTTTGGAAGAGAAAAGCTGCAATTCAAGGGCCAAAGTCTGAATTTCAATCAATGGGCCATAGATCCACTCCAAATGGGCTAAGCTATGCTCCACATGCCAAGCATGGGGCTAGACTCAGAGTAGCCCGTGTACAATTTCACAGTTGGGCCAAGCCATTCTGCAAGTCCAAGTCTAGCAGGCCCAAGTCCAAGTTCAAGTTCATGAGCTCAAGTCCAAGGCGTCTATTTTGAAGCCCAATTACACAGACCCAATCCAAATCCCATACTCGAATTCACCATAAACCCTAAGTCTACACCCCCAAAGCCTTGTCTCTCTCCTTGTCATCTACGCCATCCATTTACCATCTTCAATCCAGACCACCCATTTCATACAAAAACTTAGGTAAACCTTAGAGCCACCTTACCTAATCCATTGTATACATAATTCATGTTATATCTAGGTCATGCATTTTCATCCACCATACAGATCAACCTTTGAATATCAACCCTCCATTAGAAACCTACCCATTTATATATTTTATTTTAATCACATATCCTTAGAACCAATAGATCTAAACCCAAAGTAATCATAGTCATCCATTTAGATCTAACCCAACTTGGAACCCAAGCAACCCTATCCCAATCCATGCGCATATGCCTTGTCATCAACACATCATCTCCTAACCCACCCAATCCACATGATTGTCCCATATCTTTTCCACCTCATTCGAATTTCACAAGTCAACCCATAAGCCACATCATCACATATGATCTCATCCATTCATTCACTCCAACTTTTAATCTCAACCATACATTGCATGCATTTCATAAACGCCTAATCCCACATGTCAATTTCGACCATAGCAATACAATCCCTACCTTTTCTCCTTTCCTTGCTTGAACACCAAGACAACCCCTCCTCCAAGCCACTCCATTCGACCATGCCTAGTAAACCCTAACCTTTTTTACTTAAAATCTCATCCATCCATGTTCAAGATGATTTAATCTTAGCCCTCCATCCATCACTTAAATCAAGATTAAATCTCCACCATTCATTCATTTCCCAAGCCTATAAATAGACGACCAAGCTCTAGCAAAATTCGAATTTGGTCATGAGCTAAAGAGGACTGAAGATTGGAGGAAAAACACAAGAGACAAAGGAGCTACACAATTTTTACAAGTGAGGATATCATTTTGTAAATTTACTTTTAATTGTTCTTGTTATATTTTTCCAATATATGTGTATTAAATAAATAGAAAACAAGCTCTTAGAACCCTGAAACATCCAATTTTTGGATTTATTTTATGATTGTTTGATTTAATTTTAAGTTTGTATTCTTTGTTTAATTAAAATGACATAATGAAATTAGTTAGGACTTAGATTTCTTTAGATTCAAATCTATGGTTCCTTTGGGACATAATGAAATAATTAGATTTTGAATTTAATCAAATTTAATGATCTAAGGTTCGATTAATTAAATTAAAGTTTATGAATTTTAATAGTAATGAAAGGCATGAATTGAGATTTGAATTTTTACGTGAATTTTAAATCTAGATCTTTTGTTTATTTATTCCCATTTTTTGCTGTGATTGATCCATTCCACTACCACCTTTAAATTATGCATTGTTTTGTTATTTCATTTACTTTATTTATCAATTTATTTCCTTTGTTTATGTTATTTTGTTATGTCTTTTATTGGACTAATTATTCTAACCATTGTACTTGTTTGTTTGTTGTAAATTCAATTCAATTCTGTTGTTTAATTTATGTAAATTTTGTGTAAATCCATTCTCTCTCTCTCAAGAATTCTTTAACTAGGATTGGACACTTAGATATTTCATTTTTAACCATTAATTTTAAATGGAGATGAGGACTATCTAATTTCACCATTTTAATAAAAAGATAGAAAAAATCAAATCGATCTAATTGCTAATATGGTTTTAATATTTTGCTTCTTTCAGATCTAAGTTAATCTAAAATTCTATTTTTTAGAATTATTTTTCAAAATATTAATTCTATTTCATAAAACATATCTTTTTAAAAGGGATATCAATTTAATTTATTTGATTTAAACACATATTTTGTGATTTCCTTTGGGTTCGACCTCACACTCATATGCTATACTATTTAATTGGTTTGTGCACTTGCGCGTAATAAATGTAAGATTTGCATCACAATAGTATACTTGTTGATGTTTTGTAAATACCATATGTTTTCTCATATTTCATTTCTATACACTTGATTGGTATATGCTCGGTGAAATGAATGTATGTTGTGTGGTTTTAGTTTTCATTCCTATTTTCATTATTGAAAAAGTTTATGGGGAATAATTCTTGTTCACAAAGCACCAAGCTTTTGCTAAACCTAAGAATGCTTTATCATTTGACATCACACATGGGCAATGGTATTTAAATTGGTAAATTAAAAATGCCCAAGATTGTGTGAATGTATGGACTTTCATTGGCATTCAAAGGTGGTTTGCAAAACTTGTTGACTTGTGGATTTGCATTCCTCACAAGCAAACACTCTTCATCCCTCAAATTGGTAAATATTATAGAGATGAATTCATGTTTTTCCAATTGTCTTAGTATGCTCTATCTTGGAAAATCATTAGACATTGGAAATGTGTTTTGGAGAAATATTCAAATAAAGAAAATTTTCCTTCTCCAAAAGTTTTTGGTGTGCATTCAATGTTTAAACCTTTAAATTGGTACATTTGTGAAAAAATAGTCACACAAGGTTTGAATGCAACCTATATGCACCTTAGAGGCATGGCTTTCAAGAACAAACAAAATTGAATCTTGTTGCCTAAAATCAAGGATATTGGCATAAGTGAAAGCCATCATGGTTAAATTGTCCAAATGTTCAATGGACTTGGTGTATTGTGCTCTCAAAATGTTGAGCAAAGGAGAGCAAGCGTTGGAATTTTTTAAGGGAAGATTCAAGTCTCCACCTTCCAATGCTTAATGGAATTCCAGGGACATTGTGTTTTTTCTGTAACGCCCCTACCTCTCTCACTAGGATCAAAGTAATATGATAAGGATATTTGAGTGGGGAGAGAGGCGAGTGTCACGACGCGAGTCGAGTCTGAGTTCAAAGACCCGACCCTCGACTGGCCCCCCAAGTGTGTGCGCATGGAAAAAAACCCATGATAACATTTGCAACACACTAACTAGATAAACCTACGGAATCATTCATAACATTTGATACAAGGGTAATAATCATTTCATGATTCAACATTTCCATTTCAAAGCAAAGTAGAAGGGTCCCATAACAATTAAATTAGAAGTAACAACAAAATTTGATAGTCTAGGAGTTTACATCAATTATTACATTTCCATTCTCCATAACTCTTACAAAATTACATTCTTTTCCCAAAATATAACATAAATTAAGTCTTCACCCAAAATATCAAAATGAGTTAGTTCCTCCAAGCTCATCCATTTCTTGCTATCCATTTACGCTTGACTAGCACTTGGCCCGGCCTCATCGCCTTTTTCATTAGATGCATTAGATTCTAAAAGGGGAAGGAATTATGGGCTTAGTCACATGCCCAGTAGGAATACCAATCGAAAATATGTACCAACATGTGATGTAAATACAATTTAAATCTATAACATATTATAACTCAATATTTGGAAATATCATGACACATACTATATTAAAAAAAAAAAAAATAGTTGGAAACCAAACATTGAATCTCATATTCAAAACCAAATACATCATATGATAGAAAATCAAACATTCAAACTACAAACAACAACCACTTTGCAAAATAGTCATACTTTCTAAATTCATTTAGAAATCAACATGAAGTGTGATGCCATGAGTGTCATGAACTTATGCAAGCGCCTTTCATGCCCCCATGCAATACTAGACTCTTCTCTTTCCAATGGTTATATTGTTGGCCATTTATGTCCGTAGCTTTCCCGGAGCACCGGCTGGGAACTACTACCCAATACTAGGAATTTAACCGAGACTACTGGTGTAACGCCCCGCCCTTTTTCACTTGCGTAAATCAGAGTATATATTTTTTTTTAAAAAAAAAATAAGTGAGAGAGGACGGGTCGTCATGACGCGAGTCAAATCCGAGTTTCCAAAATCCGACCCTTAACTGTCCACCATTACGTGTGCATGGACTAAGTCTACTAAAACATTTCACACATTTTTCTTAATACTTGTGGAATAATTCATATGAATAAGATGCTATTCATATTCTTGTCATCATTAGGCAAGGAAAACCAATCACCATAAAAATTTCAATAAACTTAAGGATTATCAAACCATGGCAAATAAGTTCTAAGTTATTACAATCCAAAATGTAAGTCCTCCCAATACATCATTGAAATTCAAACTGAGTAATTTAAACATTAAATCTGCCCAAGCTTCTATGCTTAGCTCCCTTCTGGTCCCACGTCCTTTTCCTTATCATTCCCTGTTCCATCATCTATAGGGTAGAAGTAGGGCATTAGTCAACATGCCCAGTAGGTATTTCAATTAGAGTTATGATACACATGGGAGTAATATTAGAATAACATCAATAAAGGGTATATACATCATTAATTTCTTATTTGAAAAATATCTTGTAAATAATAAAACAATGCACGATGTCCATATCATAATCATGCTAACATAAATGTCATGTCATGGGTGTCCATGCCAAATGATATCCCACCGAATGTCCATACTCAATCACATCATAAATCATATCAATGGTTTCCTTCGCCAATTATGTCCACAGTGTTTGAGGTAGCAACCACCAGGGCACTGTATACCCATGCACAAATTAATTGGGATTACCAATGGAGTGTGGAATCCTCTGTAACACCCCAGATTTTCAAGTTATTAATTTATATGATAATTATCCATTTAAATTGTGAATTTTTAGTTATGGATCTTATATGGGTAATGTGTTGGGTCTTTGCCCAATTAAGACCCAACGGATTGTGAAAATGGTTTCAATTTAAATTAGATGGGGCTGAATTAATTTAATTAGTATGCAATATTATATAAATAAGGAATGGGATAATTGTGCATGACCGAATTTTTGATATGCACATCCATGTGATATGCTAGAATAAATTGAAAAGATATCTAAGATTAAATTAAAAGGATGCATGGCCGAGTGCGACATATTCATATCTATGAGATATGTGCAATTCATGAAGATAGGATAGGGTATTTTTTTTAAGAAAAGAAGAGTCTTTTCCTTGTTAGGAGAGTTGCGCCGAAAGGGAGTCCCTTCCTTGTTAAAAAAATGGCAATTGCCATTTCAAGCAAGATAGGCTGGATGGAAGTTTATAAAAAAGAGGAAGAAGGGGCACATGGTAACTTCTAAACATAGCATCAAGAGGAAGTTTTTATAGAAGAAAGGGAGAGAGGCGCACGGTACACACAATCAAGGAAAAATAGTGCTTACGGTAATATTCATTCAAGGAGAGGGCAGCTAGCAAGGGTGCACAACACAAGAAGGTGTTCTTGGTTGTGTTAAATGATCAAGAAGAAAGAGAGAAAAGGCCAAGGAAGAAGAAGATTAGAAAAACCAATTGGAGCAAAGGAAAACCCAAGGAATCGCGGAACCGGTTAGTATTTGTTAATCTTGTCTTTGATTAAAAGAAAAGAACCATAGGGTTCAGCCATGGTGTAAGGCCGAACCCCATGGAACAAGATTAAAGGGATGAATGTTAATAGGTTTGATTTGATTTAAAAGAGGAAGTATGGAACCATAGGGTTCGGCCATGGTGTATGGCCGAACCCCATGGAAGAAAAGGAATGGATAATTAGGTTGTTTCAATGAACTGTTGGATGGAAAAATATAGAAGAGATTTGATAAATTTTAATGGAGTTTTGAATGATAAAAACCATAGGGTTCGGCCATGGTGCAAGGCCGAACCCCATGGAACAAAATTAAAGGGATGAATGTTAATAGGTTTGATTTGATTTAAAAGAGGAAGTATGGAACCATAGGGTTCAGCCATGGTGTATAGCCGAACCCCATGGAAGAAAAGAAATGGATAATTAGGTTGTTTCAATGAACCGTTGGATGGAAAAATATAGAAGAGCTTTGATAAATTTTAATGGAGTTTTGAATGATAAAAACCATAGGGTTCGGCCATGGTGTATGGCCGAACCCCATGGAGTTGTGTTGGTATTATTATTGAATTTTAATGGACTTAAATAATGGAAGATCATAGATGAATGTTCATTGATTAAATGGAAGATCAAGGACTAAAGAATGGTCAAGATCATGAACCATAGGGTTCGGCCATGGTGAATGGCCGAACCCCATGGAGTTGGTTACTAATTTAGAAAATGAATGAAAAAGGATGGATTTGTCTCTATGGGTGAGGTTCGGCCATGGTGTATGGCCGAACCCCACAAGGGTTTATTTATGGAAGTGGTATATTGAATTTAGAAAGTTTCTAAATATGAACCTTCTAATTATGGAAGGATTGATGATTAAATTGGAAACCTTCTAATTATGGAAGGATTGATGATTAAGTTGGAAACCTTCCAATTATGGAAGGGTGGATGATAAAGTTGGAAACCTTCTAATTATGGAAGGATTGATGATTAAGTTGGAAACCTTCTAATTTTAGAAGGACTGTTGATAAATTTGGAAACCTTCTTATTATGGAAGGATAGATGATAAATTTGGAAACCTTCTAATTATGGATTATTGATGAAAATGGAAAGTTAAATATTATAGGGTTCGGCCATGGTGCTTGGCCGAACCCCATGAATCAATGGTGGATTATGCTTTGGAATCTAAGCCTAAGGTGATGAAGGTAATGGAAAAGTTGTAAATATATGTCAAAATGGAGGATCAAGGGTTCGGCCATGGTGTATGGCCAAACTCCATGAGGTTCATTTTATGGACTTGATTGGTTAAGGAATTTATATAGGGTCTAGTTATGGTAGATTTAAATGAATGAGGGAATCAATGGCAATCTTGTAAATATGTGAAAATATTGGACACAGGGTTCAGCCATGGTGTATGGCTGAACCCCATGAATTATTGTATGGATTATTTTGGAATTAAGCTTTATGAAAATAAGGAAGGTAAATGGCTATGGATATGTACAATGGCATTATTGTAATTAACTGAATTAATGGACCATGGGTTCGGCCATGGTGTATGGCCGAACCTCGTGGGAATTGTTTGGTGGACATAGGGACTATGTTTGGCATATTAAAATGAAATATTAACTAAAGATTAGACCAATGACAACTTGGTAAATAAGTGTGAAAAATGGTAGGCCATAGGTTCGGCCATGGTGTATGGCCGAACCCCATGGGGATTTGTTTATGGACTTAGAATGTTGAAAATCAATTGGGACTTGGTTATGATTGATTGTTATGTTATAAGGTAACGGGACCTCATAAGGTGTTTACGATCGTGAGCGGTTACTGGACGAAAGACGCAAGGACACTTAGAGGTCTTTGGTAGGATTCCACCTCTTTGAAACCATGGGTTTATATACATTTGTTTTATCTTATGTTTGATGAAATTATGTTTCAAAGGATATGCTTTATATTGAATTTCAAATGCTATGTTTAATTGTATAAATAGCATGTGTTGATTATGTTTCAAAAGTTGATTTTTAATGCTATGTTTATGTTATAAAATAGCATGTGTTTCATTGGCATCTCATGCATGGCATGGGGTGGAGGATTTGTAACTGGAGGGGTCACACTCTGTCGGGGCGTCCAAAAAACCAATGTGCGGTACCTTGATGTGTTTTCCATCAGGAAGAATCCGGAGGGTTCACACTCCGTCGTGGCGTCCGAAAAACCTATGTGTGGGTACTTTTATGTACATGTGATGGGTGGGAATCATTGCATTTGTCATCATTGCATGGCATGGATTTATATGGTTTTTAACATTACGATATTATATATGTTATGTACTAACCATGTGTTAGCCCTAATTGGAATACCTACTGGGTGCGTTGTTCTAACGCCCTACTTCTACCCTAGTGGATGACACAGGAAATCAGGGGAACGACGAATACAAGATGGGCCAAGCATAGGTGCTTGGATGATTTATTTTATATGTTTGAATAAAATTACTCATGGACTTGTCTAGATTTCGGAATGTAATAACTTAGATGGTTGGATGTTTATTTGGATAATTATGATATTTGAATGATGATTAAGGACTTGACGTACTTGCTATCTGAATGGAATAGAACTTGGTTCTATTATAATTCCGCATGTTGATATTATTATGTGTGAACCATTCTTGTGGACTTAGTCCATGCACACATAGGGTTGGCCAATTAAGGGTCGGACTTTGGAAGTTCGGACTTAGCTCGAGTCGTGATGTCCCGCTCTTTATCACTCTATCTATTATAAAAAAAAAAATAGACTCTGATTTATGCGAAGAAGCGAGTGAAAAAGGGCGGGGCGTTTCATCCTCCATCTGCGCAGGATTTCGGGACCTTCCCAAGAGCTTTTTGGCCCAATTACGCCGTACCTGTCTATCAACTGGAAGTGGCCAAATCTCAACAGTTCATATAGCTTCATATAAGCTAATCTCAAGCCCAAGTTATGTCCGTACTGTAACACCCCGATTTCTCAATGAAATGGATAATTACGAAAATGCCCCTGGATTTGGTGAATGTAATAATTATGATGTTCAATGAGAAAATAGTGGGGTTCATTGCTCAAATTAAGATCATATGAGCACATGATGAACGTTAAGTGTGATTGGTTGGGCAATTTACATCAATTGGGTCAAAAATGGCTAAATGGGTAAAAGGGCCCAATTGGACCCAATAAGTCAAAATGGATGATTTGACCATTGTGTAAGCTCAACTTAAATGGGGTTAAGCTGATTTGATTGGAAATCAAGTGGAGAAAAAATGGGTAGGCTTGATCCATATGTAAAAACCAACTACAAATGACCAAAATACCATAATTGGGTCATGGAGTCAAAAACGGGTCAAGGAGCTAAAAGTGGACCCAACGGGTCGAGTTGACTATTGTCGACCGTGTGAACCCTCAAGGGAGCTCAAACACGAGTCAAATCAGTTGAGTGGGACTGAGGTGAGTTGGAATTAAATCAAAAGGTGAGTTAACTCATGTGCATTGAATGAAATGCATTAATTATGGTGAGTTGGACATTGAGTTGAGTGAGTCAAAAAAAAAAATGGAAGTCAAATGGGCTGAAAATTCAGTGAGTTAAGTGGAATATGAGGAGGTGTTTTGATCTCAAACAAACCAAAACAAGTCCCACACGTTGGGGACTTGTTATGGTGAGTTTCATGCAAAACATTAAATGGGAATATGGGGGGTTTCTATCCCATTTGGAAACCCCAAGTCTTCAACGTTGGAATGCCAATGGGTGCATTTGTTGGCAGCAAGTGGCCCATTGGTTTAGGCAAGAATTGATGAGGGAGTGGAGGGGTTATGATGGCTGATATACAAAAGCAATGAACACCAAGGTTAGCCGACTTTTGTCATTGCAAACCCAAGTTTTTCCATCTCTTTCTCCCTCTCTCCAATTGGTGTTCTTGGCTGGAACAGCAGAGGATTTTGGTACCAAATATTCAAGCTTAAACCAGCAAGGAATTAAGAAAGAAGGAAGGAAATAAGAAGGAAAGGAAGTAAGGATCAAAAGGCAAGACAAGAGCTTGGAATTTGGTAAGTGTTTCATGGACTTTTGGATTAATAAAGTGGGGTATGTATTGGGCCATGGTCATGGCCGAATACACCAGTGTTTAACCTTGATTATGGAGGATTTAAAATGGTAAACAAAAAAAAAATAACCATTGGGTTCGGCCACCATGGAGGGCCGAACCCCATGCAAGAGATTGCTTGGTTTTCATGTTTTGAAACATGAAAACCATGGGTTTTATGGACTGTTTTTGGGTTTGATTTAAGATTCAAATCCATGTTTTTAGAAAGGGTTAAAAACATGGATTTGAATGACATAGGGACTGAAGGTGTTATGGGTATAAAACAGCGGTTTAAACGATGGAAATGGACCATTGCGTTCAGCCACTTTGCACGGACGAATCCCATGGAAACAAGTGATTGTTTTTGATAGTTTTTGGAAATTAAAACCATATAGTTTGGGACTGATATTAGATGTTATTATTTGGATTTAAAATGCATGTTTTGAGGAGGTTAAAACATGGATTTAGATGTTGGTTTCAGACCCAAGATAAAGGGTTAAAAGTTCAAAACCAAAGGTCATGGTGTTCGGCCAATGAGCATGGCCGAACCCTATGAAATTGAGCTAATTTTGGATGTTAGTTTGAAAGATAAAAACCTGTTAATAATATACTGTTATTACATGATTATTTGAGGTTTAAAAACAGTAAGAATAACCATTGGGTTCGGCCACCATGGAGGGCCGAACCCCATGTAAAAGAGGGTTGGTTTTCATGTTGGAAAACATGGAAACCATAGACCTTTGTGGACTGTTTTTGGGAGATTTTTATGTGATAAGGTTACTGATTTTGGGTTGGCTATAGGATGGCTAAACTATGGTTTTAACATGGCTAAGGGGTAGAGCCAATTACTATGTAAATAAAGGACATTGTTGAGCAAAAGAACCATAAGGGTTCGGCCATGAGTATGGCCGAACCCCATGGACTGTTTTCATGGGTCATTTTTTTGGATGCATGTGTGATTCTAAATAGAATTATGGTTGCTGTTTTTATGGCTAAGATGTATGATAAATGATGAGAGATTATTAGGAGAATTGGACTTTATGCTAATTCATAATGAATGGGTTAAATAGCCTAAGCTTATGAGTAGTAGTTGGCAATGATTCTATGTTGATTTAAAAGGTTTAAAATACCCTAATGGAGAACCATGTAGTAATGGATAAGGGAACCATTGGGTTCGGCCAAAGGTATGGCCGAACCCCATGGAGTAAGTTTGATGGATTAAAGATTGGACAGACCAATGGCAAATCTGTGAATACAAGCCAAATGAAGAGATTGATCAAAAGGACTTATAAGATGTTTTAGGTCTCATATGTAAATGGACATGTAAATAAGATTATGATTTACTTATTGTTGCATAATAAGGTACCGAAAGTTGAACGACGAACGAGTCGTGACCGGTTAAAGCCTAAGAAAGAACGGACGCTGAAGTGATTCTTCAGTAGGTTTCCTACCTTTATTGTAACCACTATTTCGTATGCCGTTTTATGTTGATTTCGATAACTTATATGATTGTAAAGTTATGTTTCTAAATGACATGTTTGCATAGACATCTCATGCATGGCATGGGATGATGGTGTTGTAACCGGAGGCCACACTCCGTCGGGGCGTCCAAAAGACCACTGTGGGGTACCCTGATGATGAGAATCCCATCAGGAGGAATCCGGAGGCCACACTCCGTCGGAGCATCCGAAAGACCACTGTGGGTTACCTTGACGATGAGAATCCCGTCAAGTGATGGCTATGTTGAATGGTGATGGGTGGGACTCATTACATGTTCATTTCATACATAGCATGATTTTATGGAATTTTGTCACACATGTGTTATTATTATATTATTTGCATGTTTTTGACTAACCATGTGGTAGCCCTATTCGGAAACACTACTGGGCGCGTTGATCTAACGCCCTATCTATATCCTTAGTGGATGACGCAGGGAAAGGGAAGAACGTAGATCGAGAAGAGGACCAAGTACGGAAACTTGGGCGGTTTGAATGATTGGAATGGATTATGAATGGACTATTTTATGGACTTGATATTTGATATATTTGGACAATGTAATTTGGTAATTAGTTATGTTGGCTTGTAATAAGTAGTTAAGATAGATGCTATGGTTTGTTTTAAGTCGGATGGTTTGATTGAACGATTAGTTAAGATTGATTAGTAATTTTGGAGAATAAGTTATGTACTTTGCTATCTAAGAATGGAAAATTGGAATAGTCATAGGTTCTATTATAACCTCAGTTGGATTAAGACTAAGTTAATTCCGCAAGTTATATATGTACCGTGTGCGGATCAGTTTTATGGACTTAGTTCATACGCACATGGGCTTGGCCAGTTAAGGGTCGGATTTAGAGATCCGAACTTGACTCACCGCCCCGATCACATGATTATTATATTTAAAAAAAAAAATTTAACTCTGAAAATTAGAGTGAAAAGGGCGGGGTGTTACACGTACTGCTCAGAACTTGGCTTGCTGGTCATATGCGTTCCCTCCCATGCCATGCATGGGGTAACGTATGCAAAAATGCCATATCATTTGAAATACATCATATCATTTGAAAATCAGATCATAATCATATAACATTTATTTAACCAAAATAATCATCATATTTTGAATATAAACCAGTGTCATATTATACGCCATAATGTTCTCAATGAGGTAGGAATCCTGCCAATGTCCGATATACTATCCTTTCTTGTTTTGCAGGGATATCGCTAACGGTTGTGTGAGATGAATCGTAATCCCTTTGCGAACCTCTTTACCTTATCAAATTCAACATATATATATATATATATATATATATTGATTTTCCATTTTAATTTCATTACCCCTTCCATCTTACCAGATAGACAGAGGCATCTGGAAAATAATCCAAAATAAAACATTCTAATTCAGTCGATTGAAACACAATCAGATACCTTATGTGCTTTACCCGTAAACTTCCAGTCGACTGAATCATAAGATTCAGTTGGCTGAAATACAACTAGATACTATACAAACTTGACCCGTACACTTTCAGTTGACTGAATCATAGATTTAGTTGGCTGAAATACAACCAGATATCATACATGTTTGGCCAGTACACTTTCAGTCGACTAAAATACAACCAGATATCATACGTGTTTGGGCAGTATCCTTTCAGTCGACTAAATCACAGATTCAGTCGGCTGACTTTGGGTCAGATCGTTTACATGTTTGGCAAGTATACTTTCGGTCGACTGAAATACCAACAGACCTCATATGTGCTTAGCCAATATACTTTCAGTCGACTGAATCATAAGATTCAATCGGCTGAAACACAACCAGATTACTTACGTGTGTGACCAGTATACTTTCAGTCGACTGAATTATAAGATTCAGTCGGCTGAAACACCAACATATCCTTTGTTTGCTTTGCCAACACACGTTCGGTTGACTGAATCTTAAGATTCAGTCAACTGGCTTTGTGTCAGATCCTTTTGTTTGCATGCATGGTAATGCCCTTCTCCTTGAAATCCATCCTTATCATTTTTAAACATGGATTTCGTCTTTCCATACTTCAGTTAGGAAATTTTACCCTACCTACTAGCGAATGTTAGGGTTTTTCATAATCCATCCATTCATAGTATTATCATAGCATGAGTTTGGATTTAATCTTATGGTTGTTTTGTTTCAAACCTTAATCATCCTTTGGATGGATTTCCACCTCCATGGCCTTATAATTATTTTGGCCATTCATTCCAACCAATCACGGAACCCATGGATTCGGGCACACCACGGCCAAACCTATGATTTCCTTAGATTTATTTCCATATTACTAAGTCTTAGACATACCTTCCTTCAATCTCCTTCTTTTCTTTTGATCTGTCTTTTCTTCCTTAATTCTTCTTCTCCTTTCTTTGTTTTTCAAAGTCTCCAATGTATGGAGGTAGAGGTGGGAGAGAGAGAGGAGAGGAGTGGAGAGAAACTCTTGTGCAAGAGGAGGAGTCGGCCAAGGAGTTTGGAGTGCCCATTGGTTTGGGTTCTTATGCTAAAAGCCTAATCTCTTCCGTTCCTCTCATCATGGTTTGTCTAACCAATGAGGCCCATGGTTTAACCAAGGGGACCCTTGGCTTCCCAAGGGTGGCTTCATGGCTCTTGAGATGAAGACCCTTGGGTTCCCAAGTGTCTAAGTACAATTTACTTAGACAAGTTACCCCATCTCATCCCCTCATCTTCTCAACTCAAGCAAATAAAACTTTAACTCAAGACTTGAACTCACTAGTGGTTGACCAAGTCAACCCATGTCATGGCCGGCCATGCATGTCGTGGCCACCACATGGCACTTGGGTCCCACTTTGGCCATGTCACTTGATGATGTGGCATCCTTGCTTAGTTGGCTTCCATGTGATGACATGTATGCGACATGGCAATGCCACATCATTTGATGAGGTAGACTTTAATGCATTAAATGCATTAATTTATCCAATTCAACTAATTTAACTAAACTTACCCAATTACTTTAAAATCAAGCTCACCCATGACCCATTGGGTTTTAATTGAGTAATTGACCCATTTCTTGCCCATCTAATGTCAATTTTCACTTTTTAATCTCAAATTCAAGTAAATTGCAATCCAAGTGGGCCAAACCAATATATTTATAAGCTAAGGAAAATTAGGGTGTTACAACCGGGGGAGCGCTATACACCAATACTCCTACGGAGGTTTTAGGATTTCTGCTGACCTAGGGGCTCCTTCGCCCAATTCAAAATGCCGTAATTAATTTTCCTGGATGCGGCCAATTCAAACGGTTAAATATTCCATACTCGTAAATAAAAAATCTTCCAAGACTAAGGTATGTCCGGAATTACTCATTCCTTATCTTGGGTAATGCATTTCCCATCCCATGCATATGCAAGAGGAATATGTTCATGAATGATACCAAATCCATTCGATAATACAAGCATGAATTCACATTTTCATAAAAGCAAATATACATTAAGTTCCCACAATTAAATCAAAACAAACAATGTAATTTATAATATTGAAATCAAGCCAACATACTTATAATACTGTAGTACTTCAATAATGTAGGAAAACCTACCTGATCGAATGAAAATAACGAAGGGGATATCTCACGAATTCGTATGAATGGCGTCGGGCTTATTCTCAATTTCGTCATTCATTTCTATATATGCCAAACATGAAAAATGGCATCATTACCCTCCATTTAAATAATTGTCCCACTAATTTAACTAGTAAGAGCCTTTAGAAAAAGAGCCTAGACAGTATCAGGCATGGCCGATTCTATGGCTGCAACACAAGGTACTTTCAGTATAGATTTAAGGTAGGACTAACCAAAATCGGTTGGAATAACATAAGTAAGGAACCCACCTTTCTTTGATGATTTCAGTTTAATACGGTGGTAAAACAGTAGAAAAGAAAGATGATGATGACTCCTAAATTCGGATAACATCTCAAAAGAAGATAAAATAATGCAAAATAGTCGTCTTTAAATTACTTTTGTTTAAATAATTACAGATTATAGATTTGCTACAATTAAGAGATTTCAAATCCAAACATCATATCTTATTTATCAATTACTTATATTATTTATTTATTTTTAATCTTAACACCCAAAGACAAATACATTTTAGATTCAAACTAGTGAAGTAAATAAATAGGAAAACCTTGGCAAATCCAAATCATTAAATACTTTTTATAGAATGGGAAAACGAATAAACATATAAATAAATGGATTACTTAAGAAATTTTGTTAAGATTTCAAAGCATTAACTAATTTAATCAAATAATGTGATAAAAACATATAAAAAGAATAATAACTTCTTGCAAGTTTAAATCATGAATTTACCTAATCAATTAAGATGGATGAAAATATATATGAAGAAAAACCCACCAAAGGGTTCGGCTGAAAAGGAGGGGCCAAACATGAGTTTTGTTTTGATTTCCTTTTTTTTTTTAATTATTATTATTATTATTATTATTATTTTCAAAACAAAAACCCTCTTTTCTGGTATTAGACTTTTAGGTAAACAAAAACAAATAAATGAAAATGAAAGAAGGAACAAGTATTTGTTTGGAAGAAGGCTGCAACATCTAATCGAATAGACAAGTAAATAAGATAACACATGGAAGACTAAAGAAATAAATTAATGTACTTACAATTTGGAGGGTGGGTGAGGGAGAAGAGAATAGAGGACCGTGTGGGAGAGGGAGAGGGAGAGAGTGTGACTTAGTGTAAGAGAGGGAAATGAGAGAAAAAAAGAGCACTATCTCTCTCTCTCTTAGTAATGGGGTGAGGTGGAGGGCACCTATTGGTTCAATGGGAGGTGGTGGTTAGTCGTCATTTCAAGTTATGTGGCATGCCACCTCACCACTCTCTCTCCACCTCATTGCTTATGTGGCATGATGCCACATCATTAATTATTATTATTTATTTAAAATCCATTATATTAAGTATTATTAAATTTAATTAACAAATTAATTAAATCACCCTTAATCCCACTTAATTCAATTAATCCATCTTTGATTCCATTAATTTACATCAATATTTCCACAATCTCAAATCAGAGTTTGATTTTTTTTTTTTTATAATTTCATTCAGAAATAAGCGGAGAAATTATAGTGGGTCCTAGAGTTGAAACTCCTGGTCTTCACATGTTCATTCATTGCATCTTCGTTTGTGTATGATTTGTTGAATGAACTTATTTCTTTGGTTTGATGCATTGTGCACATGTAGGTAAATATGTATGCATCACCTTGTTTTCTCATGAACTATGTGCCTAATTGGTGTATTTTTCTATTTAGTTCATGTTGTTGTCACTCATATGCTCTTTCAAGGAATATTTCTTGTATGATTTATTCCCTCCTCTTGGCATGCATAATTTTTGTTTTCAAATTGATATATTTTTGAAAATGCATGTGCCCCTCCGCCTCCTCATCTAGTCCACATTGGATTCATATATCCGTGCTTAGCACCCTTTGCCAATTTATGATAAAAAGGGAGAGAATTTGAGAAGCTTGAAAGAAAACTTGAATTATGAGGGATAAATTAGAAGCATATAATAAGCAGTTAAGGAGGTTAGTCTATGATTAAGGGGGAGCTTAATCATTGACTAAAGGGGTTATTAGTTCACATACTTAGGGGCAATAATATTGTTTATATTACTGTGTCTGTCACTAACATTTGAAGGGGAGATCTATGCTTCCACCATTGCTTGCACTGTTTGTGTGTACATGTACATGTACAGGATCACAAGGAAGATGGAAAGCTAACCATTAAGATGAAGAAAGCATCTTGAAGCTAGTGTCTAGATTGTGTCATTTGAATATGTCCTTAATATTGTTGTATCTTATGTATTCAAATGTATAATGGGTTGGGTTAAGTCATCGAGTCTGTATTCATTAGCTTCTACGTGTTTTGCCTTGGAAATTGGCAAATGGGGAGATTGTTAGTGCCCCGGCTTGCCGAGTCACCTCTTTGTCAATTCTATGACTTAGGGGAAGCATTGCCTCGGAAGGCTGAAGCTATGAACAAGATTCAAGGAGTGATGAAGATTGAATCGAGAGCTCAAAAAAGGAAGATCAAGTGCAAGATTCAAGAATCCCAATATGTATGGCAATCACAAAGGTAAAATGGCTATAGATGACTTTAGGTGGAACCCAACACCATAGGATAACCTTGCCTAAGCTTAGAAATCAGATCTGGATAATCTTAAGAAGCCTAGTGTGTGTTTGACACCAAATCAGAACCAATGGAACCGAACTTGGAAATATGAAAACCATTGTGTTTACTGGTATGGCGACACATTGTGTTGGACGATCAATCGACAGTAACACAGACGATCAATCAGGGTTCAACGATGCATCGTTTGGAAAAAGAAGGTTATAGTTGGAATGGAATGCCAAACACTAGTGGTCTCAGGACAATACATTCGTTGTCATGCCCCGACCCGAAGGGTGGGCCCAAAACGCGACTGATTTTTTACTTTTTTTTTTTTAAGATAACTAAACCAACTCACAAGCATTCTAACTGGGCAGGATCAACAGTTAGACCCAGAGGTCACACATGATCCCAACATGTGGACTCAAACACATACCATAAGTCTACCCAACAAATAGGCATAAACAACATCATCAACACAACATGATCATATAAAATCCAACTATTGATTTCATTCAAAATATCATCTCAAAGTCACTAGAGAGGCATAATGGACTAATACATCACATTTAAACAAATCAAGTACCACACCCGGTACTTGACAAAAGCAAATGATTCCAAGAACCAACAAGTAAAGATAAGGGTATTCCCCTCCGGGGGAATCCTGAAACACCGCTTCAGCTTATCCACCCTAAGCTTGAAAAGAGGGTCCTCCTCCTCGGGTTCATCTCCTGATTGGTGAGTGGGGTGAGCTAACTAGCCCAGTGAAGGAAATATAACAATGCGGTTTAAGTAAAAATAACAGGTTACCAACAGTTCAATACCACATGCTTGATAACAATAAGCATAATCTCATGTAAAGTATCATCATCATTTCTCATCAATTACTGCCATCATCCAACGTGACGCCTGCCGACTACGCTGAGACCAGTATTGAGTCCCAACACGGTCAAATACATCCTTGCAAGTACATCTCCGGCTCTGACTTAACCGATACTGAAATCCTCAAGTCAGCAACTGATGACATCCTGGTCCACCCATGGTCCAGTAGACATGAACCATCTCCCATATGGCCGATATTGGTTCAATAGCCCAGGTACGTGGAAGCAGTCTTACATACTCATACGATCAACATAGTAATATTTACAATCATCATCAGCACTCTTACCATAGTGCATCATGTCTAGGCACATGAGTGGGTTCATCAAATCTAAAACCACCCATTGCCCAATACTCATTTCATAGTAAAACCTGTTTACATATCCTGCAAAGTTAAGTTCCCTCACCGTGATTGTGTGGTTACGCGGTCTCTGTTCAAACAGACAGACAAGTGCACAATCAATATACATAACAAATACGTACACACAAGTAGTATTTTGAAATCTCACGTTTTCCCAAAAATATCCAAGGTATATGGAATTGAGTCTCCTACTGGGTTTCTATCCTTTTTAAATTATCATAATCCACAATATAATAATAAATAAAAAGGGGCTAAGTCCAAAACTCATATTGTCTTCTGGGCATTAACCAAATTGACTTACTGAGTTAGGTCTAGATCCTCGGGTCACTTCTCGGTTGTCTTCTGGATAGGACCAGATCTGACATTTTGAATTAGGCCTCGAGGTCAAACCTAATCTAGTCACTGATCTCAGATCATCCGAAGTCCATCCGAACCGAAAAACAGAGGAAAATAAGTCTCCATGGGTCTGGGTCCTTGGAACATCCGAAGTCTGGGTTCGGAACGTCCGAGTGGGTTCGGTCCTTCCGAGCTCGGCTTGGTTCGTCCAAAGGGGTCTAGCTTGCCTCGGGCGTAACTGGGCTTCGGGTGAAGCTCGGAACGTCCGAGGGTTAACTCTCAGACCATCCGAAGGTTCGGACCGTCCGAAGATCGGCTCTCGGACCGTCCGAGAGTCGTCTTCCTCCACTGTCTGCACCAGCAGATAGTGACGGCAGACACACAGTGAAATGCGATTCTAGAAACAGACGGTTTCCCGGATTCGTTTTTCACGGATAGCTGGTCCGATGGAATCCTCTGGGAGTCCTCTTTCCATAGGGAGAGGTTCGGAGCTCAGAAGCTCACTGGGCCATCCGATTTAAACAGCAAATCCTCACGGGTACAAGGTAACCCATGGTTTTCCTTAGATTTTAAACTAGTTTTTCTCATTGAAAATAGGGCCAAATTTAGATTTTCTTGATTCAAAACTGATTGAAAATGAGGTTCTTGGGCTAAGAATCTGATCTTAGGAAAGCTTCCTCTCTAAGGTACGGGTAACTGAACAAAGAAGAAGAACAGAGGCTACAGCATGGGTCTCGGCTGGTTTTTGACAGAGAGCAGAGATGCTGAAGGAGAAGAGAGAAGAGCAGAGATTTTGCTGGGAGTTAATCCAGTTGAACTAAGGCTGTATTTATAGATGTCTGGCCGGGAAAAGGGGCCGGATGGCTAGTGCATGCCACTACATGCAGCGGTGATGGGACGTCGAACAAGTGAAATCAGTTTTGGTTGCAAATAAGTCCTTCCCTTTTCTGGTTTTTGCAAAAAGGCCCCCAGGTTTAGATAAAACTCAATTTTTAACTGAAAGTATGATTTTAAAAACTCCAAAACCTATTCCGACCTTATAGATAGATTAGGTTTTGAAAACCTTCATTACCATAAAAATTTTGGAATTTATCTCTTATTAAAAACCATTGATTTAAATAAAAATCATAATTTATCAATATTTACTTAAATAAACAAATGTTAAATAAATCTTTTTAGAAATCTCATTTTGGGGTGAAATGGAATAACTAGATCATACTTAAAATGGTCTACTACAAAATACTAGTTTCAAAATTTATTTTATTTCCAAAACCCTTTAAAATAATTAATACTCCCTTTCGGGGTTTTGACGGACGGATTTTAAATACCATTTTCTGAAAATAAATTCATTTTAAAAATCATAAATGCAAATTCTTTATTACGGAGAACATTATTAATCAATAATAATCACATACTAACATAATTTACAAAATAAACACAACGGGCGGTAAAAATTACCAAAATGCCCCTCCAGCTGAACGAGCTGGATCACTGAGCTCACGAGCTCGGATTGGACCACAACTGGGCTTTCCTCGAAGCCCTAACCATAATATCCGAGATTAACCGGTTAAAAAAGAATTATTAAGCTAAAACACGCCTAATCTGGGGCAGGCTATTACATTCGTGGCCACAATCGATCGTCTGATACATTAACAATAAAATCGTGTGGGCAATCTATCGCTGAGACAGGACAAAGCTAGACTTAAAACATGGGTTGAAATCTTGATCATATACGATCAATTGGCTGCACGATCAATCGTGTGTATAGAGCCGACACATCGGGTACACGACCAATCGCCCTAGGTCTGGATAAGGCATGTTTTGGCAAAGCACAGTCAAAATAGGATAGCCTCAGGCCAATACAATAGCCACCCCACGATGAATCGCCCATTAATTCTCAAAATCAATCGTGAGGGACGATCAATCGTCCGTGATCATTTTCTATCCGTTGGAAAACTTTTAATGCACAAAGGTCACATTATAACGACTAGTTTAAACGCACGATCAATCATTGGTATATGATCAATCACTTGTTGTAAGTTCGGTTTTTTCTCGTTTGCCTATTTAAGCACGAAACCTTATTGTGTTTTGGTTGGAGGCCTTAGAGCTTTGATTAGGCATATCTATAAGGAATTCTCAGAGATCCCACTTCTCTCTAAGCACTTTACTTAGGTAAATCATTTGAAATCCAATCATCTTTATTGAGATTAAGGGAGAGAGAGAAAATAGTTATAGGATAATTATTGGCAAATCTTAAATCATAGAGACCTTACCCATAGATTGTGTTTGAGCATACACAAGGGACATCTTCGACATCGTCGATATCACATTGGAAATGACATTTTCATGAAGCACACATCTACAAGATTGAGCTATCAAAAGGCAAGTGCTTCTTAGGTTTGATTTTAATTTCAAATGATTGTGAAATGGACTAAAGCAAGGTGCTTGAACCACTATAAAAAAAATAAATAGAGGGATAGGAGTTGGGTGAAATTCCTAACCAATTGGTTAGGTGGAAGTTCTAATTTATTAGTGTGGGTGTAATCCCCCACTTAGTAAATTTGAGATAACCCAAGGTTGGGTAAGTCTCAACAGTGGATGTAGGTTGATTAACCGAACCACTATAAATTGGTCTTATGGTTTTAGAGCTTATTGTGTGATTACACTTTTAAATGGGCACATTCTTTTATCACACAACATATGTATCATGATTAACATTGTTATATCCGTTGCAAAGTTTTTTAATTAATAAAATGTTTGTATAGACCTTAAAAATCGAGATTTCCCTATTCATCCCCCTCCCCCACCTTAGGGTCAATCTTGACTCGTCTTCTAGCATACTGGGAGCTTTCAAAATTGACAATGATGTATTGTATAGAACATGAGATAAAAACATGGACAAGGAAGATAATTAAATGATCACACAACACTCATATATATAGAGGAGTCTTCACAGTTTTTCAAACTGACTAGTACCAATAGGTAGGTGGCACCAATGGGTCGGTGATCATATTTATTACTGTTCAAACACCTGATCGTTGCACATTAAATGCACTCCCAATGACATTATTATTTTCCTGTCGATAGGTCGGTGTCACCGATGGGTGGACAGACATGGCATCGAGAGGTCGGTCCATACGAGGGTCTCGATCTGGGGCAACACCATGCAGACAGAATTTCATGTTCCGAAACTTGTCCTGCCCAGAACGACCTGTCGTCCTTTACTGAGGGGTCGGTCTTGGTACTCCCGATCGGTCTTGAAATACTGAGATGTCTGTTTTCTCGAGAGTCCATCTCACTTCTAAGTTCCAGAACTCATAAGTTATCATCGACGAGTCGTTAACCACGAGGGGTCGTTTTAGACTTTTACCGAGGGGTCGGTGCATACGAGACTCTCGTTCAGAGGCATACCTAGAATGACAGTTTTATGTTCCAAAACCTTTGTCAATCTGGTCGACCAGTCTTTTGATCACCATGGGTCAATCCTGTCTTTACCAAGGGGTTGGTAAGAACGACTGGTCAAGCTGACAGTGAACTTAATTCATATTTCCAAGTTCACTTCGAGTTCATTGTCCAGCTTCCTATCTTAGGCTTCTTATGGTTTTACCATTTGTTCAACTAATCCTAAATATATTCTTCCTAAGGTGTGGGTACAACAAAGAGTCGTCTATGGCCAAATACCTGTTGTGATTTCCATACACGATGAGCTTCAATCCAGTGGAGCATGATTTTCACTCTTGATCACCTTGAGTCTTCAAGCTTCTTAGCAAGTGCTTCTTCCCGAGTCATGGAATTGACAAACATAGGGACTCGGCAAGCCGGGGCACCAACAATCTCCCCCATTGTCAATTTCATGACAAAACCTAGAAACTAACTCAGTTACAAGCCCATCCTTATTACATCACATTTGACTACAAAAATATTACATCAATTACATGTGCATATTCAAATGGAAAAATAAGACTATGATATTCACATATTCTTGTTCAGTTTGCTTTAAATCATGATTTTCTATTTCAGCACATAAGCATGTAACACTAGACAATCATTAGAAGGATTAGTCCAAAACATAAATACGCATCCATGGACTAAACAAGATTAGCATTCATTCTCCCCATATACCAATGATTTCCTAGTAACCAACACTCCCCATAGCTTATCCAAGATATCAGTGTTGAGAGGATTTTCTCCCGCAATCTTCTTTAGTTTGATCTCCCAAACTCCAAGCATAGACATACTCCCATGTCCATTGGCTTCTTCATATTCCTCCCCTTCATGGCTCTCTCTTTTTAGAGCTCCAAGCACATAGGCTTCACCAATTACTCTCCATAATTGGTTTTGATGTCTTATAGCTTCTACTAATTTCTCCTCCATTTTGTCATACAATTGACAAAGGTTTAGTAGACAGACATTGATTAGATTTTAAACATTCCAACATATTTAGTGTTTTCTCTTCCAACTCATTTTAACTTCTCCAATAATCAATGCATGCTTCTCATGCTTGTCATGCGTGCTTCACATATACTCAAGCATTGATCTCCCCCACAGTACAATGCAAATTAACATTGCATTACTACTTTTCTTCTTGTTCCTCTTTAAGATCTGTGCTATTTTAAAGGTGTTCTTCCAATGAGATCAAGCTAACTTACTTAGCTTCCCTTTTTGGAGTTTTCGTCCCCATTCTCCAAGCTATCTTTTGTAACTTTTTTGACTCAATTCTCCCATAAACTTAGTTGCCTCTAAGTTTATTTTTCTCCAAGCTTTCTTTCAAGCTTGCATTCACCTTCCTCCACACTGGTGTCATCAGGGATAATGACATGGTCTTCATTACCAGTTCTAACACCATTCTCCTATTCTGCATCTTCTTTCATTTCTTCACGTCGTTCTTCAACGAAGATGACTTCTTTGTAAATGATGGGTCTTCTTCAACCTCTGGTTGGGTTCTTTGGTGAGAACTGGGTTCTAGTCCAGACGCATGATTTCCAGAGCTAGATCTAGGGTAAGCTCTAGAGGCTGATCTTTTGGTTCTTTTGGCCCATCGACTGGACTCACCACGTTCTTCAGAGGTCTGAGATGTCTGTCACACCGAATAGTCTATTCACCGACATGTCGACTACACCGAGAGGTTCAGATTGTAGAGCAATCATCCTTGATTTGTGCAACTTGATGAAATCCTATTCTAAGCACGACATACATAGATTTATTCCAATGCATAGATATGCCAAACATAATTCATCAAATCATTAAACATGCGCACAATCAAAATTCACATTCCAAGACACCTAAAGTTCAAAATACTTTGAATGAAATGTATGGCTTTCCAAGTATAATATGTACTATAGCTAGGAAGAGTACATTCTAGAGTTGTGGATAGCCAATTTCTCTCTCTCATGTCACAACATTTTTCTGCTATGTGAACTCACATGGTCTCTTATGAGTCCATTTGTAGTGGTCTACGATATGGAAGTAAATCCTAAACCAGAACAAAACATGAATGGTGGTCTATCTCCTAGGTATAAAGATTGTGGCATTTGGTGTTGCATACACACCCCTATGATCGTACATTTGATGGCCAACCTTGGGATCCTCCAACTCTTTTAAGACATGATTCAGTTGTCTTAACAAAGAGTCTTGCCTTGTGTCCACCTTCTTTAGATATCTTGTAAGGTTAGGTGTTGGTGGATGTCTTTTAAGCATAGACTTTACTGGATTGTGTCTTTGTGCTTGCCTTTCCAAGTATCTCTTCCAGTTATAGCAATTTCTTTTGAAATGCCCATTTTGTGACAGAAATAACACTTACCCGTTAAAGGGTGAGAGACACTTGTTTTTCCAAACCTCCCATGGTTCATAGATTCTTTGGTGGATGAGGTACCAAGACCAGACCTATCACCATACTGTTTACTCGAACTTAGAAGTCTTTTAAGTCTTTCTTCTCCATGGGTAAACTTATCTTGGAATTTTTTTTATAAAATTTTAATTCCCTAACTTCCAAAAACAATTTTTTAACATCTTATTCAATAAAGTTGTTGTGATGCCATATATTTTTGACTTCCTTAGAGTGATTAATTATTTGTTCTTGAAGTCTTTTTTCATTCTCTCTAAGTTTTATATTTTCAGCATTTGGTAGCTCCAGCTTAGAGGTTAGAAGAGATTTTTCAGTTTTTAACTCTTCCACTTGACTAGAGAGGTTCAGTTTTTCATTTTTAACCTTTTTAAGTTTTTTAGCCAACCTCTAACTCTCAAGGAACGAGGCACTGCAGGAGGCTTGAAGATTTTCATCTTCTTCACTCTCATCATCCTCCGTTACAATTGTGGAATTTTCTTGATCAATGATCCAGGCGATGAGACCTTTTGATACATCAACTTTTCTTTGGGTCTTCTTGTAAGAATCACTCTCTGATTCAGAGGTGTCCACAAGGGTCATACCCACATTCATAACCTTCTGAATTTTTTCTAAGGGACATTCATTCATGAAGTGTCCTCTCCCCCACAATTAAAACAGGTATGTTCCTTGCTACTTCTCTCTCCTTCCCTTTTCCTCTGAATTCTTCTGGCCTTTTAGGGTATTTTTTATTCTTTTAACCCTTATCCATTCTTCTCAAGTTGTTTCTTTTTACAATTTTTTTGTAAAACCTTTTGGCAAATATTGCCAATTTATCACTTGAGAATTCATCTTCCGAGGAATCTTATTTTTCTTTTGTTTTCTTTTGTTATAGGGAAGATTTCAAGGCAATAGATTTATCATTTGGTTGTTCAAAGTGTAGTTCATAGGTTTGTAATGACCAACCAAATCGTCGATATTCATTAAGGACACATCTATGTTGTCCTCCATAGCCACAACCTTGGGCTTGAATCTTTTTGCAAGATTCTTGACAATTTTGGTACATACCATTTCCTCAGGTATCCTTTCACCTAGTGCGAACATTTTATTCACAATGTCGGTTATCTTGGAATAGAAATCCATGAAGACTTTATCCTCCTTCATTTTAAGAGTATCAAACTGATTTTGGAGGATCTGAAGTTTGGACCTCTTAACTATTGAGATACCCTCATGAGTTTTTTCAAGAACTTCCCGTGTCTCCTTTGCAGTTTTACAGGTCATAATTTGCCTGTACTCGCTATTAGATACTGCACAGTTAAGGGCATTCATGGCTTTGCCATCAGCTGTGTGAGCAGTTTTTTCAGCAGGGGTCTAAGAGGCATAGGGTTTGGGCATCACAAGCATGGTTGAGGTGGTTGTGGTTATCTTGTCTTCCAAGAGTTTCTGCCATCTAGTCTTTACAATATCTCACACCGATGAATCTATGGAAACAAAGAATCTTCTCAATTTGGCCTTCCATGAGGCATAGTTTGTTCCATCTAGGTAAGAGGATTTAGATATTGCGTGACTGTCTCCCATGGTGTTCTAGCTTGGATCAACTCGGATGGTTAAATCCTTGTAAGGAGCACTAGGCACTGATACCAATTAAAAGTTCCCTTGGGAGCTAGAACACGATTGACCCTAGAAATAGGGGTGAATGGTTCAATCTAACAATCATTGGTCCTTTTACAAATTACTTGATTAATTAATTTAAGCGCAGAAGATACAACAGTCAAGTGAGTGTGTGTTAGCAAATGTGATTAAACAATCCACACAAAAAAATAGCACTTACACCACAAGCACAAGGATACAAGATATATAGTGGTTCGATTAGTAAACCTACATCCATTGTTAGGAGTCGTTCAACCTTGAGCTATCCCCAAATTTACTAAGTGGGGACTTATACCCTCACAATTAGAGTAGGAATTTCGCCTCACTCAATCAGCTGTGAATTCCACTCACCACTGTGCCAGAGATGACACTTTAGATTTTTTATAGTGGTTCCGGAGCCAATCCTCCTTAATCCATTTTCGAGACAAAAGTTTTAAAAACAAAATTAAAACAAAAAATACTTGCCTTGAAGCTCTTCTCGAAGACGTGTGCTTCTCAAAGTTCCACCCAATGTGTGACAAGGAAACTGGTTTTACAAAACCTTTCCTAGTTTGTATTTTTTTTCCTCCTGTCTTTCTCTCTTTTAAATTTAATCAATAGATTGGTTGTTTATGATTCTCAGACTGTTGCTACAAACAGAGCATCAGACGTCCAATATTTTGTATATTAGACGATCGATACTGGAACATCGAATGACCGATACTTGCTGCATCGGAAGTCTGATAGCTTGTATATCGAAAGTCCGATAGTATGAATGTCGAAAATCCGATACATCTTCCAACCTTTTGCAGAGAATTTGATTTTTTGAAATTTCTGAATTTTTCTGATCCACGCCGATTTGTGTGATTTTAAGTGTTTATTGCTTTCATTTTCCTTTTAGGCCATCTCAGTCCAAGTATGACTAACTTGACTAACTTCTGCTTGGACTAGTTCTCGGACTTTTAGTTTAAATTTTATCTTTTAACATTTTATTGCCTTCTTAGTCCGGATGACTAATACTCTAACTTACGGAGCCACCGACTTACTAACTCGCTAATACTCTAACTTTTTGTTCGGACTGGTTCTTAGGTTTTTTATCCTTTTTTTTTCTTTTCAGTACCCTCTCGACTAAACTCTTAGAATCCACCATGTGGCAATCTCCTGGGGATGCTCGAGACCATGCAGTGAGTACTTTAGTTACTTTCTGTTAGTGCCTCATCTTGTCGAGACCCTGTTTTGTCAATTCCGTGACTTTGGAAAAAGACACTTGCTAGAAGATTTGAAGACTCAAGATTGATCCGAAGAATAAAGATCAAGTCTAAGATTCCAAGATCATCGGTGTATGGGAATCAAACAGGTAAAATGGCTATAGATGACCTTAGGTGGAACCCACACCCATAGGTGGACCTTGCCTAGCCTTAATTGGACATATTGGTAATAACATTAACAAGCCTTTGAGGACCCTAGACAGTCACAAAACCACAGGGGTTAAACATTAGAAATTTGGCAAACTGTCAGGTCGACCAGTCGACCCATCGTTCCCATTGACCCCTCGGTAAGACAGGACAAATCCGTCGAGGTCATAGACCAGTCGACCGGATTGACAAGGTTCTAGAACAGAAGGATTGCCAATTGAGGTTTCTCTCAGATCGAGTGTCTCGAGGTCATCGACCATCGATGATATTGGACATACCCTTCGAGGTCATCAACTCGTCGATTTGGAATTTGTGAGTTTTAGAGCTTAGAACTCATGGGTACTCTCAGAACCAACCCATCGGTGTTATAAACCCATCGCGAGTACCAGGACCGACCCATCAATGAACCGACATGTCGATCTGGGCTTGACAAGTTTCTGGACTTTAAACTCTATCTACATGGTGTTGCCCCAAATCGAGACTCTCAAACTCATCGACACATCGAATACACGTTTGTCGACCCATCGGTTGTATCTGTTACTGTACCGTTGTGATGCATTTAATGCACAACGGTCGAGTTGTTGAATGGTCACATTTAAGTTCACTGAACCATCGGTGTTGTCGGCCCGTCGGTGAAAAGTAGTTACGAAAACTGGTTTGCCTCCTCTATAAATTCAACACTATTTGCAACTGTTTAGAGATCCTTGGGTGAACGTTTATGAGCCTTATCTACCACAATCATCAGTGAAATCAATAGGCTAGGGAAGGATCGTCATCTCTCTTGTACTAATTTTGGTGAATCATTAAATCAACCAATCTTCATAGATTGAGTTTGAAAGACAGGCAAAGGCAAAACATCAAGGATAAACGTTGGTGAGCCCAACTTCCTAGAGGCTTCCCCCCCCCCCAACCCCAAATGTTTACGTTGCTAGTTGCATTGGAAATTCCATGCCATATAAGTAGTAGCCTTCCTCTTTATAGCGTGACGCCATTTGGGAGCAACAATGGGTTGACTCTCCAATTGAAAGTTGTATGGGTTCTGTGTGAGGCCCAGAGCGGATAATATCATGCTAGCGGGACGGGTCGTTACAAATGGTATCAGAGAATGGTACAAATCTCTACATGACGGTGTGGGCTTGCTTGTTGTGTGTGCAGAGTAGGGGAAGACTTTGGCTTTAAGGGGAGTAGATTGTAATACCTCGCCCCAAAAGTCCCATATTGCTAGTTGCATTGGAAATTTTCTGCTATATAAGTGGTAGCCTTCCTCTTTCTAGCATGAGATCTCTTGGGAGCAACAGTGGGTTGACTCTCCAATTGAAAGCCGTACGGGCCCTGTGGTGAGGCCAAGAGCGAAAAATATCATACTAGTGGGACATGTTGTTATATGCTTCCCATAATTTGTGATTGCTCAACACTTGGCGCATCTTCGGCACACTTGTGAGATCACTTTGGGAAGGAGATTTGAGAAGCATACATCTACACATTGCAGAGCTTGAAAGGCAAGTGCTTCTCTTTGGTTTGTATTTTTTTTATAAATCAAAACTTGTATAGTGTATTAAAGATGATGTACACTGGAACCACTATAAAAAATAGAGGGTTTACTCTAGGTATTGGTGTTGGGGGAAAGTCACAACCAATTGGATAGGTGGAATTCTTATTTTATTTAGTGTAGGTGTAATTCACCACTTAGTGAATTTGGGATAGCCAAAGGTTGGGTGAGTCCATCAGTGGATGTAGGAGGGTTTACTCCGAACCACTCTATATTGGTCTTGTGGTGTTGGAGCTAATTGCTTGAATGTTTGCCTAATCACATTTGCTAACACACACACACTTGATTGTTATTTCCGATGCTAATTTTGTTAATCAATCAAGGAAATTTTTAAAAATCAACAAATTAGTATATTTCTCTATTCACCCCCCTCTAGGCTCAATCTTGTCCTGGCACATAGGGACTTTCAATTGGTATCAGAGCTTGAGTACTCTTTATAAATGATTTAATCGTCTGTGTTGATCCAACCTAGAACACCATGGAAGATAGTCATGCCATTTCAAAAATTCATACTTTGATGGATCGAATTATGCCTCGTGGAAGTCCAAAATGAAAAGTTTCTTTATCGCTATTGATGGAACTGTTTGGGATTCGGTAAAAATCGAATGAAGTGGCCATATGGAAGAGAAAACCCTTGAATCCTCCTCAAACAAAGTATTGGTCCTCAAACCCTTTGCTACTTGACTCAAAATGAAAAGGCCATGTATATGGCAAATGGTAGAGCTTTCAATGCTTTAAAATTTTTCGGTATTCGATAATGAATATAAGCGAATCATGACTTGTAAATCCGCAAAGGAAGCATAGGAAGTCCTTGAAAGAACCCATGAAGGCACCTCAATAGTTAAGAGGTCAAGGCTCAAAATGCTCCAAAATCAAATTGATATTATTAAAATGAGAGGACAAAGTCTTCATGATTTCTATTCAAAATTGAGCGACATTATCAATCAAATGTGGGATCTTGGTGAAAAGATACCCGAAAACAAAGTGTGTACAAAAATTGTGAGGAATCTTGTCGAAATATTTAAACCCAAGGTGGTGACTATGAATGTTGATGATTTGGTTGGTTCTTTACAAACCTATGAATTACATTTTGAACAACTAAAGGATAAACCCATTACCTTAAAGTCTTCTGCAAAAACAAAGAATAAAAAGCAAAAAGAAATTGAATCAGAAGATGAAGAAAACTCTAGTGAAGAAATGGCTATGCTTGCTAAGAAATTTTATAAAAATATCAACAAAATGAATAAGAAGAGAAATTAAAAGGGTTAAACATGTAACACCCCGATTTCTCAATAAGATGAATATTTACGAAAATGCCCCTGGATTGGTAAATTTATTAATTATGATGTTAAATGAGAAAATAGTGGGGCCCATTGTTCAAATTAAGATCCTATGAACATATTATAAGGGTCAAATTATAATGGATGGGTAATGTACATCAAATTAGGTCAAAATGGTTAATTGGGTCAAAGAATTCTCAACGGTTGGAATAATTACGAAAATGCCCCTGGATTGGTGAATTCAATAAATGTGATTGTAAATAAGGAAATAGTGGGGCCCATTGCTCAAATTAAGATCATATGAGCACATTATGAATGTCAAGTTTGATTGGATGGGTAATTTCTCAATGAAGTGGATAAATTACGAAAATGCCCCTGATGTGTTAAATTAATTATTTTGTGATGTTAAGTAAGGAAATGGTATGGCCCATTGCTCAAATTAAGATCATATGAGCACATTATGAATGTCAAGTTTGATTGGATGGGTAATTTACATCAATTGGGTCGAAAATGGCTAAATGGGTCAAAGGGCCCAAATGGGACCCATCGGGTCTTACTGGATTATTTGACCGCTTTGTGATTTTAAATTAAATGGGGTTAAGCCTATTTGATTGGAAATCAAGTGGAGAAAAAATGGGTAGGCTTGATCCATATGTAAAAACCAATTAGAAATGACCAAAATACCATAATTGGGTCATGGAGTCAAAAACGGGTCAAGGAGCTAAAAGTGGACCCAACGGGTCAAGTTGACTATGGTTGACCGTGTGGACCCTCTAGGGAGCTAAAACACGAGTTAAATCAGTTGAGTGGAACTGAAGTGAGTTGGAATTAAATCAAGGGTTGAGTTAACTCATGTGCATTGAATGAAATGCATTAATTATGGTGAGTTGGACATTGAGTTGAGTGAGTCAAAAATGGAAGTCAAATGGGTTGAAAATTCAGTGAGTTAAGTGGAATATGAGGAGGTGTGGTGATCTCAAACAAACCAAAACAAGTCCCACACGTTGGGGACTTGTTATGGAGAGTTTCATGCAAAAACATTAAATGGAATATGGGGGGTTTCTATTCCATTTGGAAACCCCAAGCCTTCAATGTTGGAATGCCAATGGGTGCATTTGTTGGCAGCAAGTGTCCCATTGGTTTAGGCAACAATTGATGAGGAAGTGGAGGGGTTTTGAGGGCTGAATTATTAAAGGAAACAAACACCATCTTGGCCATTTTTCACCATTGAAAAGCCAAGATTCTCCATCTCTCTCTCCCTCTCTCCAATTCATTTGCTTAAGTGGAACAGCAGAGGTTTTTAGCATCAATTATTCAAGCTTAAACCAGCAAGGAATTAAGAAAGAAGGAAGGAAATAAGAAGGAAAGGAAGCAAGGATCAAAAGGCAAGACAAGAGCTTGGAATTTGGTAAGTGTTTCATGGACTTTTGGATTAATAAAGTGGGGTATGTATTGGGCCATGGTCATGGCCGAATACACCAGTGTTTAACCTTGATTATGAAGGATTTAGAATGGGAAAAAAATAACCATTGGGTTCGGCCACCATGGAGGGCCGAACCCCATGTAAGAGATGGCTTGGTTTTCATGTTTTGAAACATGAAAACCATGGATTTTGTGGACTGTTTTTGGGTTTTGATTTAAGATTTAAATACATGTTTTAGAATGGTTAAAAAACATGGTTCTGATTGACATAGGGACTGAAGTTTATATGGTCTAAAATCAGTGGATTAAAAGATGGAAATGGACCATTGGGTTCGGCCACTTAGCATGGCCGAACCCCATGAAAACAAGTGGCTAGTTTTGATGGTTTTTAGAAGTTAAAACCATATAAGTTGGGACTGATGTTAGATGTTTGTAATAGATTTAAAATACATGTTTTAAAGAGGGTTAAAACATGGGTTTGGATATCAGAAAAGGTGGAAGTTATGTGGTCTAAATCAGTGGATTAAAATTGGAAAAAATGGACCATGGGGATCGGCCATCTTGGATGGCCGAATCCCATTGAGTTGTGTTGATTTTGGATGTTTGTTTGAAAGGTAAAACCTGGTTTTTATTTACTGTTATTACATGATTATCTGAGGTTTAAAAACAGTAAACATAACCAATGGGTTCGGCCACCATGGAGGGCCGAACCCCATGTAAAAGAATCTTGGTTTTCATGTTGGGAAACATGGAAACCATGGACTTTTATGGACTGTTTGGATGAATTTAATTAGAGGGTTTCTAAGAGATATAAGGGCAGCAAAAGGGTACTGATATTGCATGATTTAAATAACACCTAATGCATGTTTGAAGGATCAATTCATGGACATAGGGTTCGGCCAACTTGAATGACCGAACCCCATGAAAGAGATTGATGATTGTTGTGAAATCAAAGAGTTAGAAACCATGCAATACCATGGGGTTTCTATAGGAGTTTAAATAGAATTAGGTTTGCTGTTTTTTATGCCTAAGATACAGGATAAATGATGAAAGATTATTAGAAGAATTGAATCCCAAAGAGCCATGAGGTTCGGCCATGTGAATGGCCGAACCCCATGGGTTGCTTTATGGTTTTTATTTTGTTTACTTAGGGTTATGGTTACTGATTTGGGTCAGCCTTTGGATGGCTGAACCATGTATTGATCATGGTTGAATTAGCATGATTAAACCATGAGTGATCATGGTGATAATCAGATCAAGAGAACCATTGGGTTCGGCCATGTGCATGGCCAAACCCCATGGGGCTAGCTTTGGGATGAATGGACCAAGATTTATGGGTTTTCCTATGTATGTTAAATGAAATAAGCTTGCTGTTTTGGGTTGGCCATGGGATAGCTGAACCTTGTAGTTAATATGGCTAAATGGTAGAGCCTAACTTGTAAACAAATGATGGGATCATTGTGTAGGAGGATCATAGGGTTCGGCCATATGAATGGCCGAACCCCATAGATTGTTTTGTTGGAGATTATGACTTGGTTGTATGAGTTGGATTAAGTAAACATATGGATTTATCTTTGGACTTAGTGATAAGTAAATAACCAGCCACTAAGGTAGATTACTTTTATGAAATTTGATTATGAGCAAGATCAGACATTGGTTATACCAATGGCAAATCTGTGAATACAAGTCAAACGAAGGGATTGATCAAAGGACTCACATGATGTAGTTGGGTCTTAGATATGAATGAACAAGTAAGTGATGGTATGATTTATTGATTGTTATATGGATAAGGTACCGGAAGTTGAACGACGTGCGAGTCGTGACCGGGTGACGCGAAAGAAAGATCAAGTACTGAAGTGAATCTTCTGTAGGTTTCCTACCTTGTTGTAACCACATAACTTATTGCTATTTTATGTTTATTTGAATAAGTTATCTGAATCAAATGTTATATTTACAAATGGCATGTTTGCATAGACATCTCATGCATGGCATGGGAAGATGGTGTAGTAACCGGAGGCCACACTCCGTCGGGGTGTCCGAAAGACCATTGTGGGGTACCCTGATGATGAGAATCCCATCAGGAGGAATCCGGAGGCCACACTCCGTCGGGGCGTCCGAAAGACCACTGTGGGTTACCTTGACGATGAGAATCCCGTTAAGTGATGGCTATGTTGAATGGTGATGGGTGGGACTCATTACATGTTCATTTCATACATAGCATGTTTTTATGGAATTTTGTCTCACATGTATTATTATTATGTATATGCATGTTTTATATGCTAACATGTGGTAGCCCTGATTCGGGAACCTACTGGGCGCGTTGATCTAACGCCCTAATTCTATCCTCAGAGGAGATTGCAGGTACAAGCAAGGGGAAAGGAAAGGTCATTGACCAGGAGGGGAGCTGAGCCTAAGTGCTTTAATGATGGATTTGGATTACGTTATATTACTGTCATTTGAATACTATTGTTGGACATGTAATAATTCGTTATTTGCTATGGTTTGATTAGGATAATAACCTGTGGATGGTTGATCTATGTTATTTAATATTTAAGACTGTTACTTGCTATCTCGTCTTTCTATTCTGCAATTATCTAGATTATTCCGCATGTTGATGTTAGTTCCATGTGTGATTCACTATCATGGTCTATTCCATGTACACATGGGTGGCCAGTTAAGGTTCAGACTTGGGTAGTCTGAACTTAACTCGCGTCGTGACGCCGCCCGCTCTCTTCCGATGTTTATTTTAAAAAAAAAAATTAGACTCTGAAATTCTCGGAAAGGGCGGGGCGTTACAGTTGGTATCAGAGCGAAACGGGAAGTTGAATCTTCCGAAGTAAGATTAAGACGGTTTCATGTCTCACTGACGGATAAGAATCCCAACTGACCGACTCTTCGGAGTCCGCTGACTCGGGGCCGGATTAATTTACTTCGTAGACTCAGACTGAACAATCAATCTGAGAACAACAAAGATAGCAAAGGAAGTAAAGTCAACATAAATGGATATACCAAACATAGCAACATAGGAAACACTTCCCCGATATCCCCAAATGGAGAAACAAACAAATGATACTTAGGAAGTTTCCCCAAAAAACAAAGAAATACAAAGAGTGCTTATTTGGCAATTTTCCCCAAGGACAAGAAACACAAGATGTTTATTTGGTAAAATTCCTCAAACACGAGACATTTATGATACATAGGAAGAATCCCCAAACAAGAAGTACAAGATGTTGATTAGGGAAAATTCCCCAAAACAATGATTAGTTTGATTTGATTTATAGTTGTTATTGATATGTTTTTGTTGCTGTGATACAGATATGACGAGCAACATAGAGTACACCGAGTTGTGGGACAAAGGGACACCTAGCTGTCCGATAGACCTAGTTTCTTCTTCCAACGATGCTAGCATACCAAACTTCATCAATGAAGTTGAAAACAGTCAGGACATGGAGGTAAGATCGCCCGAGTACAATGTTGGGGCCTTTGTACCCGAAGAGGATGAGGAATATGTCCCAAACATAAGAGAATTTGTAGGGGAGATAGAGCCCGGGTATATGTGCGAGTTGTGCAATCAGGAGGGGCACAATTGTACTTACTGCCCCTACCTCCTTGAGGTCATTTGCCCTGTTTGTGGACTGCACGGGCACGAGAAGGAGAGGACTAATTGTCCTTACATTGGAGGACCGGGAATAATACCCTGTTTGACGTGCGGAGTGTTGGGGTACGTGTCGATGACATGCCCTGACAATTTCTTTGACGATGATGTAGGGTCTTCTACGGAAGACTAGGTTAAGAGGTAGAAAGAAAGGTTAGGGAAATGGAAACATTTTGTAAGGGTGAATTTTGTTATTCTAAGGGTTTGTTTTACCCTATCAGCCCTTGTTTGGTGATGGAAGTTTAAGTGAGTTTCAATAAAAGTATGCAACTTTAAGAGTTCATGAGGACTTTGACACTGAGATGTATGTGAATAAGTTATTGGAGTATATTGAGACGTGGTATGGGTGCGTCCCTCACGTGATATTGATGATTGAGACTGTGGAAAACTCGATACGAATTACGGAGATTTGGTCCCGTAGGGTTACGGTTGAGGGGTGGGTCCCTCGCATGCTATACGTTGGAGGGCGCTCTCACGACTAGTTCACACACTTAGTGTGAGTGGATGCGCAGAGCTAGGTACTATGTTACCCCATGGGAGTGGTGCTAGCTTAGTAAGACGCGGATTGACCGCTTTAAAGCTTGACTGAATCACCTTTGAGTTGAAGGGATGCAAGGCGGGGTAGACCGGATCACGTTGGACGTGGGTCTTCCGCTTAGTAAGTCGTGGCCCTAAGTCTTGCTAGGGGTCGGGATACATTTATGTTTTATTATTGGTGCCACAGTCACGTAGTGATACAGTCAAGTGTTGTTTTTACGGATAGAATATCTCATGGTGGATGAAGTGCCTAGGTTAGTATGCCCATGAATGGATTATACCCAGAGGAGGGTTATATTCATGGACAGAGTGATACCGAGGATGGATTGTTTCCATGAATGGATTATACCCATAGATGGGTTATATTCATGGATGATTATTAAACAGGGATAGATGATAGTTACTGAAAGAGTGATACCATGGATGATTATTCCCATAATGGTTTGGATTGATGCCGGGAATTGGTATCGTGGAAGTTGGAACAAAAGTTGTTAGTCACATAGAGACTTATGTGCAAAGAAAGATGTGTTTAAATTTGGAGATATACTCAACGGAAAAGATAGGTGTCTGGTGAAACTTGAATGGGAAACTATGGACGACTGCCGAGTTAGACTGATCACCTGGCTTTGTAGTTAGCTAATGGAATTCCAGGAGAATGTAACTAGAAACCTAGTTAAAATGGAATCAGAAAAAGCTTTGAGCATAGGCTCGTGTTGACAGACTACCTCACACGGAGAGTAGATGAAAGAACATATTGAGCAGGTACGTATGGAAAATACTATGAGAACAGGTAAAGTGAAACAAAGTAGATTGATCTATGTGAGATCACAAATGGCTCACGAGAAAAAGATATAACATGAGACAGAACAAAAGGTGTTACGGAACCAAGCGATTCAATTTGTCAAAGTGGTGTAGATCGACATGGTAATGAAGAAGTCACTTGGGAAATTGAAATCGGAAATAAGAATAGCACACTCTGAGATATTTATGGAATCGTTTAGAACCCTACTTCGCTCGATTTTCGGGACAAAAATTTTAAAAAGAGGGTTATATTGTAACACCCCGATTTCTCAATAAGATGAATATTTACGAAAATGCCCCTGGATTGGTAAATTTATTAATTATGATGTTAAATGAGAAAATAGTGGGGCCCATTGTTCAAATTAAGATCCTATGAACATATTATAAGGGTCAAATTATAATGGATGGGTAATGTACATCAAATTAGGTCAAAATGGTTAATTGGGTCAAAGAATTCTCAACGGTTGGAATAATTACGAAAATGCCCCTGGATTGGTGAATTCAATAAATGTGATTGTAAATAAGGAAATAGTGGGGCCCATTGCTCAAATTAAGATCATATGAACACATTATAAATGTCAAGTTTGATTGGATGGGTAATTTCTCAATGAAGTGGATAAATTACGAAAATGCCCCTGATGTGTTAAATTAATTATTTTGTGATGTTAAGTAAGGAAATGGTATGGCCCATTGATCAAATTAAGATCATATGAGCACATTATGAATGTCAAGTTTGATTGGATGGGTAATTTACATCAATTGAGTCGAAAATGGCTAAATGGGTCAAAGGGCCCAAATGGGACCCATCGGGTCTTACTGGAGTATTTGACCGTTTTGTGATTTTAAATTAAATGGGGTTAAGCCTATTTGATTGGAAATCAAGTGGAGAAAAAATGGGTAGGCTTGATCCATATGTTACAACCAATTAGAAATGACCAAAATACCATAATTGGGTCATGGAGTCAAAAACGGGTCAAGGAGCTAAAAGTGGACCCAACGGGTCGAGTTGACTATGGTTGACCGTGTGGACCCTCTAGGGAGCTAAAACACGAGTTAAATCAGTTGAGTGGGACTGAAGTGAGTTGGAATTAAATCAAGGGTTGAGTTAACTCATGTGCATTGAATGAAATGCATTAATTATGGTGAGTTGGACATTGAGTTGAGTGAGTAAAAAATGGAAGTCAAATGGGCTGAAAATTCAGTGAGATAAGTGGGGTGTTACAGTTGGTATCAGAGCGAAACGGGAAGTTGAATCTTCCGAAGTAAGATTAAGACGGTTTCATGTCTCACTGACGGATAAGAATCCCAACTGACCGACTCTTCGGAGTCCGCTGACTGGGGGCCGGATTAATTTACTTCGTAGACTCAGACTGAACAATCAATCTGAGAACAACAAAGATTGCAAAGGAAGTATAGTCAACATAAATGGATATACCAAACATAACAGCATAGGAAACACTTCCCTGATATCCCCAAATGGAGAAACAAACACATGATACTTAGGGAGGTTTTCCCCGAGAACAAGAGAACATAAAGAGTTCCCCAAATTGAGAAATGATACTTGATACTTAGGAAGTTTCCCCAAAAAAACAAAGAAATACAAAGAGTGCTTATTTGGCAATTTTCCCCAAGGACAAGAAACATAAGATGTTTATTTGGTAAAATTCCCCAAACACGTGACATTATATGATACATAGGAAGAATCCCCAAATAAGAAGTACAAGATGTTGATTAGGGAAAATTCCCCAAAACAATGATTTGTTTGATTTGATTTATGGTTGTTATTGATATGTTTTGTTGCTGTTATACAGATATGACGAGCAACATAGAGTACACCGAGTTGTGGGACAGAGGGACACCTAGCTGTCCGATAGACCTAGTTTCTTCTTCCGACGATGCTAGCATACCAAACTTCATCAATGAAGTTGAAAACAGTCAGGACATGGAGGTAAGATCGCCCGAGTACAATGTTGGGGCCTTTGTACCCGAAGAGGATGAGGAATATGTCCCAAACATAAGAGAATTTGTAAGAGATGGCTTGGTTTTCATGTTTTGAAACATGAAAACCATGGATTTTGTGGACTGTTTTTGGGTTTTGATTTAAGATTTAAATACATGTTTTAGAATGGTTAAAAAACATGGATCTGATTGACATAGGGACTGAAGTTTATATGGTCTAAAATCAGTGGATTAAAAGATGGAAATGGACCATTGGGTTCGGCCACTTAGCATGGCCGAACCCCATGAAAACAAGTGGCTAGTTTTGATGGTTTTTAGAAGTTAAAACCATATAAGTTGGGACTGATGTTAGATGTTTGTAATAGATTTAAAATACATGTTTTAAAGAGGGTTAAAACATGGGTTTGGATATCAGAAAAGGTGGAAGTTATGTGGTCTAAATCAGTGGATTAAAATTGGAAAAAATGGACCATGGGGATCGGCCATCTTGGATGGCAGAATCCCATGGAGTTGTGTTGATTTTGGATGTTTGTTTGAAAGGTAAAACCTGATTTTTATTTACTGTTATTACATGATTATCTGAGGTTTAAAAACAGTAAACATAACCATTGGGTTCGGCCACCATGGAGGGCCGAACCCCATGTAAAAGAATCTTGGTTTTCATGTTGGGAAACATGGAAACCATGGACTTTTATGGACTGTTTGGATGAATTTAATTAGAGGGTTTCTAAGAGATATAAGGGCAGCAAAAGGGTACTGATATTGCATGATTTAAATAACACCTAATGCATGTTTGAAGGATCAATTCATGGACATAGGGTTCGGCCAACTTGAATGGCCGAACCCCATGAAAGAGATTGATGATTGTTGTGAAATCAAAGAGTTAGAAACCATGCAATACCATGGGGTTTCTATAGGAGTTTAAATAGAATTAGGTTTACAGTTTTTATGCCTAAGATACAGGATAAATGATGAAAGATTATTAGAAGAATTGAATCCCAAAGAGCCATGAGGTTCGGCCATGTGAATGGCCGAACCCCATGGGTTGCTTTATGGTTTTTATTTTGTTTACTTAGGGTTATGGTTACTGATTTGGGTCAGCCTTTGGATGGCTGAACCATGTATTGATCATGGTTGAATTAGCATGATTAAACCATGAGTGATCATGGTGATAATCAGATCAAGAGAACCATTGGGTTCGGCCATGTGCATGGCCAAACCCCATGGGGCTAGCTTTGGGATGAATGGACCAAGATTTATGGGTTTTCCTATGTATGTTAAATGAAATAAGCTTGCTGTTTTGGGTTGGCCATGGGATAGCTGAACCTTGTAGTTAATATGGCTAAATGGTAGAGCCTAACTTGTAAACAAATGATGGGATCATTGTGTAGGAGGATCATAGGGTTCGGCCATATGAATGGCCGAACCCCATAGATTGTTTTGTTGGAGATTATGACTTGGTTGTATGAGTTGGATTAAGTAAACATATGGATTTATCTTTGGACTTAGTGATAAGTAAATAACCAGCCACTAAGGTAGATTACTTTTATGAACTTTGATTATGAGCAAGATTAGACATTGGTTATACCAATGGCAAATCTGTGAATACAAGTCAAACGAAGGGATTGATCAAACGACTCACATGATGTAGTTGGGTCTTAGATATGAATGAACAAGTAAGTGATAGTATGATTTATTGATTGTTATATGGATAAGGTACCGGAAGTTGAACGACGTGCGAGTCGTGACCGGGTGACGCGAAAGAAAGATCAAGTACTGAAGTGAATCTTCAGTAGGTTTCCTACCTTTATTGTAACCACTATTTCATATGCTGTTTTACGTTGATTTCGATAACTTATATGATTGTAAAGTTATGTTTCTAAATGACATGTTTGCATAGACATCTCATGCATGGCATGGGATGATGGTGTTGTAACCGGAGGCCACACTCCGTCGGGGCGTCCGAAAGACCACTGTGGGGTACCCTGATGATGAGAATCCCATCAGGAGGAATCCGGAGGCCACACTCCGTCGGGGCATCCGAAAGACCACTGTGGGTTACCTTGACGATGAGAATCCCGTCAAGTGATGTCTATGTTGAATGGTGATGGGTGGGACTCATTACATGTTCATTTCATACATAGCATGTTTTTATGGAATTTTGTCTCACATGTTTTATTATTATACTATTTGCATGTTTTTGACTAACCATGTGGTAGCCCTATTCGGAAACACTACTGGGCGCGTTGATCTAACGCCCTAATTCTATCCTCAGAGGAGATTGCAGGTACAAGCAAGGGGAAAGGAAAGGTCATTGACCAAGAGGGGAGCTGAGCCTAGGTGCTTTAATGATGGATTTGGATTACGTCATATTACTGTCATTTGAATACTATTGTTGGACATGTAATAATTCGTTATTTGCTATGGTTTGATTAGGATAATAACCTGTGGATGGTTGATCTATGTTATTTAATATTTAAGACTGTTACTTGCTATCTCGTCTTTCTATTCTGCAATTATCTAGATTATTCCGCATGTTGATGTTAGTTCCATGTGTGATTCACTATCATGGTCTATTCCATGTACACATGGGTGGCCAGTTAAGGTTCAGACTTGGGTAGTCTGAACTTAACTCGCGTCGTGACGCCGCCCGCTCTCTTCCGATGTTTATTTTAAAAAAAAAAATTAGACTCTGAAATTCTCGGAAAGGGCGGGGCGTTCATCAGGAGGAATCCGGAGGCCACACTCCGTCGGGGCGTCCGAAAGACCACTGTGGGTTACCTTGACGATGAGAATCCCGTCAAGTGATGGCTATGTTGAATGGTGATGGGTGGGACTCATTACATGTTCATTTCATACATAGCATGTTTTTATGGAATTTTGTCTCACATGTATTATTATTATGTATATGCATGTTTTATATGCTAACATGTGGTAGCCCTGATTCGGGAACCTACTGGGCGCGTTGATCTAACGCCCTAATTCTATCCTCAGAGGAGATTGCAGGTACAAGCAAGGGGAAAGGAAAGGTCATTGACCAGGAGGGGAGCTGAGCCTAAGTGCTTTAATGATGGATTTGGATTACGTTATATTACTGTCATTTGAATACTATTGCTGTTCATGTAATAATTCGTTATTTGCTATGGTTTGATTAGGATAATAACCTGTGGATGGTTGATCTATGTTATTTAATAATTAAGACTGTTACTTGCTATCTCGTCTTTCTATTCCGCAATTATCTAGATTATTCCGCATGTTGATGTTAGTTCCATGTGTGATTCACTATCATGGTCTATTCCATGTACACATGGGTGGCCAGTTAAGGTTCAGACTTGGGTAGTCTGAACTTAACTCGCGTCGTGACGCCGCCCGCTCTCTTCCGATGTTTATTTTAAAAAAAAAAATTAGACTCTGAAATTCTCGGAAAGGGCGGGGTGTTACAGTTGGTATCAGAGCGAAACGGGAAGTTGAATCTTCCGAAGTAAGATTAAAACGGTTTCATGTCTCACTGACGGATAAGAATCCCAACTGACCGACTCTTCGGAGTCCGCTGACTGGGGGCCGGATTAATTTACTTCGTAGACTCAGACTGAGCAATCAATCTGAGAACAACAAAGATAGCAAAGGAAGTAAAGTCAACATAAATGGATATACCAAACATAGCAACATAGGAAACACTTCCCCGATATCCCCAAATGGAGAAACAAACAAATGATACTTAGGAAGTTTCCCCAAAAAACAAAGAAATACAAAGAGTGCTTATTTGGCAATTTTCCCCAAGGACAAGAAACACAAGATGTTTATTTGGTAAAATTCCTCAAACACGAGACATTTATGATACATAGGAAGAATCCCCAAACAAGAAGTACAAGATGTTGATTAGGGAAAATTCCCCAAAACAATGATTAGTTTGATTTGATTTATAGTTGTTATTGATATGTTTTTGTTGCTGTGATACAGATATGACGAGCAACATAGAGTACACCGAGTTGTGGGACAAAGGGACACCTAGCTGTCCGATAGACCTAGTTTCTTCTTCCGACGATGCTAGCATACCAAACTTCATCAATGAAGTTGAAAACAGTCAGGACATGGAGGTAAGATCGCCCGAGTACAATGTTGGGGCCTTTGTACCCGAAGAGGATGAGGAATATGTCCCAAACATAAGAGAATTTGTAGGGGAGATAGAGCCCGGGTATATGTGCGAGTTGTGCAATCAGGAGGGGCACAATTGTACTTACTGCCCCTACCTCCTTGAGGTCATTTGCCCTGTTTGTGGACTGCACGGGCACGGGAAGGAGAGGACTAATTGTCCTTACATTGGAGGACCGGGAATAATACCCTGTTTGACGTGCGGAGTGTTGGGGCACGTGTCGATGACATGCCCTGACAATTTCTTTGACGATGATGCAGGGTCTTCTACGGAAGACTAGGTTAAGAGGTAGAAAGAAAGGTTAGGGAAATGGAAATATTTTGTAAGGGTGTATTTTGTGATTCTAAGGGTTTGTTTTACCCTATCAACCCTTGTATGGTGATGGAAGTTTAAATGATTTTCAATAAAGTATGCAACTTTAGGAGTTCATGAGGACTTTGACACTGAGATGTATGTGAATAATTATTGGAGTATATTGAGATGTGGTATGGGTGCGTCCCTCACGTGATATTGATGATTGAGACTGTGGGAAACTCGATACGAATTACGGAGACTTGGTCCCGTAGGGTTACCATTGAGGAGTGGGTCCCTCGCATGCTACGCGCTGGAGGGCACTCTCACGACTGTTTGGCACACTAGATGTTCTAGAATGCGCAGAGCTAGGTACTATTTTACCTGGTGGGGGTGGTACTAGCTTCGTCAGACGCGGAGTGACCGTCTTAGAGCTTGACTGAATCACCTATGAGGTGAAGGGATGCAAGGCGAGGTAGACAGGATCACGTTGGACGTGGGTCTTCTGCTTGGTAAGTCATGAGCCCTAAGTCTTGCAAGGGGTCAGGATATAATTGTGACTTGATATGGTTACCACAGTCTTATAGTGATTCATTTGAATGTTGTTCTTACGGATATTAAATCATGGATAGATGATACTCATGGACAAAGTGATACCAAGGATGGATGGTTTCCATGAATGGATTATACCCATAAGTGGGTTATTTCATGGATAGTTATTAATCATACATAAATGATACTCATGGACAGAGTGATACCAAAGATGGATGGTTTCTATGAATGGATTATACCCATAGGTGGGTTATTTCATGGATAGTTATTAATCATACATAAATGATACTCATGGACAGAGTGATACCAAGGATGGATCGTTTCCATGAATGAATTATACCCATAGGTGGGTTATATTCATGGATGGTTAGTAACTGTGTTTAGATGATGCTCCTGGACAGAGTAATACCAAGGATGGATTGTTACCATGAATGGATTATACCCATAGGGGTTATATTCATGGATGATTATAAAACAGGGATAGATGATATTTACTGAAAGCGAAACACCAGGGATGGATGTATTTAACCATGGGTGATTATTCCCATGGTGGTTTGGATTGATGCCGGGAATTGGTATCGTGGAAGTTGGAACAAAAGTTGTTAGTCACATAGAGACTTATGTGCAAAGAAAGATGTGTTTAAATTTGGAGATATACTCAACGGAAAAGATAGGTGTCTGGTGAAACTTGAATGGGAAACTATGGACGACTGCCGAGTTAGACTGATCACCTGGCTCTGTAGTTAGCTAATGGAATTCCAGGAGAATGTAACTAGAAACCTAGTTAAAATGGAATCAGAAAAAGCTTTGAGCATAGGCTCGTGTTGACAGACTACCTCACACGGAGAGTAGATGAAAGAACATATTGAGCAGGTACGTATGGAAAATACTATGAGAACAGGTAAAGTGAAACAAAGTAGATTGATCTATGTGAGATCACAAATGGCTCACGAGAAAAAGATATAACATGAGACAGAACAAAAGGTGTTACAGAACCAAGCGATTTAATTTGTCAAAGTGGTGTGGATCGACATGGTAATGAAGAAGTCACTTGGGAAATTGAAATCGGAAATAAGAATAGCACACTCTGAGATATTTATGGAATCGTTTAGAACCCTACTTCGCTCGATTTTCGGGACGAAAATTTTAAAAAGAGGGTTATATTGTAACACCCCGATTTCTCAATAAGATGAATATTTACGAAAATGCCCCTGGATTTGTAAATTTATTAATTATGATGTTAAATGAGAAAATAGTGGGGCCCATTGCTCAAATTAAGATCATATGAGCACATTATGAATGTCAAGTTTGATTGGATGGGTAATTTCTCAATGAAGTGGATAAATTACGAAAATGCCCCTGATGTGTTAAATTAATTATTTTGTGAGGTTAAGTAAGGAAATGATATGGCCCATTGCTCAAATTAAGATCATATGAGCACATTATGAATGTCAAGTTTGATTGGATGGGTAATTTACATCAATTGGGTCGAAAATGACTAAATGGGTCAAAGGGCCCAAATGGGACCCATCGGGTCTTACTGGATTATTTGACCGCTTTGTGATTTTAAATTAAATGGGGTTAAGCCTATTTGATTGGAAATCAAGTGGAGAAAAAATGGGTAGGCTTGATCCATATGTTAGAACCAATTAGAAATGACCAAAATACCATAATTGGGTCATGGAGTCAAAAACGGGTCAAGGAGCTAAAAGTGGACCCAACGGGTCGAGTTGACTATGGTTGACCGTGTGGACCCTCTAGGGAGCTAAAACACGAGTTAAATCAGTTGAGTGGGACTAAAGTGAGTTGGAATTAAATCAAGGGTTGAGTTAACTCATGTGCATTGAATGAAATGCATTAATTATGGTGAGTTGGACATTGAGTTGAGTGAGTCAAAATTGGAAGTCAAATGGGCTGAAAATTCAGTGAGTTAAGTGGAATATGAGGAGGTGTGGTGATCTCAAACAAACCAAAACAAGTCCCACACGTTGGGGACTTGTTATGGAGAGTTTCATGCAAAACATTAAATGGAATATGGGGGGTTTCTATTCCATTTGGAAACCCCAAGCCTTCAATGTTGGAATGCCAATGGGTGCATTTGTTGGCAGCAAGTGTCCCATTGGTTTAGGCAAGAATTGATGAGGAAGTGGAGGGGTTTTGAGGGCTGAATTATTAAAGGAAACAAACACCATCTTAGCCATTTTTCACCATTGAAAAGCCAAGATTCTCCATCTCTCTCTCCCTCTCTCCAATTCATTTGCTTAAGTGGAACAGCAGAGGTTTTTAGCATCAATTATTCAAGCTTAAACCAGCAAGGAATTAAGAAAGAAGGAAGGAAATAAGAAGGAAAGGAAGCAAGGATCAAAAGGCAAGACAAGAGCTTGGAATTTGGTAAGTGTTTCATGGACTTTTGGATTAATAAAGTGGGGTATGTATTGGGCCATGGTCATGGCCGAATACACCAGTGTTTAACCTTGATTATGAAGGATTTAAAATGGTAAAAAAACCATTGGGTTCGGCCACCATGGAGGGCTGAACCCCATGTAAGAGATGGCTTGGTTTTCATGTTTTGAAACATGAAAACCATGGATTTTGTGGACTGTTTTTGGGTTTTGATTTAAGATTTAAATACATGTTTTAGAATGGTTAAAAAACATGGATCTGATTGACATAGGGACTGAAGTTTATATGGTCTAAAATCAGTGGATTAAAAGATGGAAATGGACCATTGGGTTCGGCCACTTAGCATGGCCGAACCCCATGAAAACAAGTGGCTAGTTTTGATGGTTTTTAGAAGTTAAAACCATATAAGTTGGGACTGATGTTAGATGTTTGTAATAGATTTAAAATACATGTTTTAAAGAGGGTTAAAACATGGATTTGGATATCAGAAAAGGTGGAAGTTATGTGGTCTAAATCAGTGGATTAAAATTGGAAAAATACACCATGGGGATCGGCCATCTTGGATGGCCGAATCCCATGGAGTTGTGTTGATTTTGGATGTTTGTTTGAAAGGTAAAACCTGTTTTTATTTAATGTTATTACATGATTATCTGAGGTTTAAAAACAGTAAACATAACCATTGGGTTCGGCCACCATGGAGGGCCGAACCCCATGTAAAAGAATCTTGGTTTTCATGTTGGGAAACATGGAAACCATGGACTTTTATGGACTGTTTGGATGAATTTAATTAGAGGGTTTCTAAGAGATATAAGGGCAGCAAAAGGGTACTGATATTGCATGATTTAAATAACACCTAATGCATGTTTGAAGGATCAATTCATGGACATAGGGTTTGGCCAACTTGAATGGCCGAACCCCATGAAAGAGATTGATGATTGTTGTGAAATCAAAGAGTTAGAAACCATGCAATACCATGGGGTTTCTATAGGAGTTTAAATAGAATTAGGTTTGCTGTTTTTATGCCTAAGATACAGGATAAATGATGAAAGATTATTAGAAGAATTGAATCCCAAAGAGCCATGAGGTTCGGCCATGTGAATGGCCAAACCCCATGGGTTGCTTTATGGTTTTTAATTGGTTTACTTAGGGTTATGGTTGCTGTTTTGGGTTGGCCATGGGATAGCTGAACCTTGTAGTTAATATGGCTAAATGGTAGAGCCTAACTTGTAAACAAATGATGGGATCATTGTGTAGGAGGATCATAGGGTTCGGCCATATGAATGGCCGAACCCCATAGATTGTTTTGTTGGAGATTATGACTTGGTTGTATGAGTTGGATTAAGTAAACATATGGATTTATCTTTGGACTTAGTGATAAGTAAATAACCAGCCACTAAGGTAGATTACTTTTATGAAATTTGATTATGAGCAAGATCAGACATTGGTTATACCAATGGCAAATCTGTGAATACAAGTCAAACGAAGGGATTGATCAAAGGACTCACATGATGTAGTTGGGTCTTAGATATGAATGAACAAGTAAGTGATAGTATGATTTATTGATTGTTATATGGATAAGGTACCGGAAGTTGAACGACGTGCGAGTCGTGACCGGGTGACGCGAAAGAAAGATCAAGTATTGAAGTGAATCTTCAGTAGGTTTCCTACCTTTTTGTAACCACTATTTCATATGCTGTTTTATGTTGATTTCGATAACTTATATGATTGTAAAGTTATGTTTCTAAATGACATGTTTGCATAGACATCTCATGCATGGCATGGGATGATGGTGTTGTAACCGGAGGCCACACTCCGTCGGGGCGTCCGAAAGACCACTGTGGGGTACCCTGATGATGAGAATCCCATCAGGAGGAATCCGGAGGCCACACTCCGTCGGGGCATCCGAAAGACCACTGTGGGTTACCTTGACGATGAGAATCCCGTCAAGTGATGTCTATGTTGAATGGTGATGGGTGGGACTCATTACATGTTCATTTCATACATAGCATGTTTTTATGGAATTTTGTCTCACATGTTTTATTATTATACTATTTGCATGTTTTTGACTAACCATGTGGTAGTCCTATTCGGAAACACTACTGGGCGCGTTGATCTAACGCCCTAATTCTATCCTCAGAGGAGATTGCAGGTACAAGCAAGGGGAAAGGAAAGGTCATTGACCAAGAGGGGAGCTGAGCCTAGGTGCTTTAATGATGGATTTGGATTACGTCATATTACTGTCATTTGAATACTATTGTTGGACATGTAATAATTCGTTATTTGCTATGGTTTGATTAGGATAATAACCTGTGGATGGTTGATCTATGTTATTTAATATTTAAGACTGTTACTTGCTATCTCGTCTTTCTATTCTGCAATTATCTAGATTATTCCGCATGTTGATGTTAGTTCCATGTGTGATTCACTATCATGGTCTATTCCATGTACACATGGGTGGCCAGTTAAGGTTCAGACTTGGGTAGTCTGAACTTAACTCGCGTCGTGACGCCGCCCGCTCTCTTCCGATGTTTATTTTAAAAAAAAAAATTAGACTCTGAAATTCTCGGAAAGGGCGGGGCGTTCATCAGGAGGAATCCGGAGGCCACACTCCGTCGGGGCGTCCGAAAGACCACTGTGGGTTACCTTGACGATGAGAATCCCGTCAAGTGATGGCTATGTTGAATGGTGATGGGTGGGACTCATTACATGTTCATTTCATACATAGCATGTTTTTATGGAATTTTGTCTCACATGTATTATTATTATGTATATGCATGTTTTATATGCTAACATGTGGTAGCCCTGATTCGGGAACCTACTGGGCGCGTTGATCTAACGCCCTAATTCTATCCTCAGAGGAGATTGCAGGTACAAGCAAGGGGAAAGGAAAGGTCATTGACCAGGAGGGGAGCTGAGCCTAAGTGCTTTAATGATGGATTTGGATTACGTTATATTACTGTCATTTGAATACTATTGCTGTTCATGTAATAATTCGTTATTTGCTATGGTTTGATTAGGATAATAACCTGTGGATGGTTGATCTATGTTATTTAATAATTAAGACTGTTACTTGCTATCTCGTCTTTCTATTCCGCAATTATCTAGATTATTCCGCATGTTGATGTTAGTTCCATGTGTGATTCACTATCATGGTCTATTCCATGTACACATGGGTGGCCAGTTAAGGTTCAGACTTGGGTAGTCTGAACTTAACTCGCGTCATGACGCCGCCCGCTCTCTTCCGATGTTTATTTTAAAAAAAAAATTAGACTCTGAAATTCTCGGAAAGGGCGAGGTGTTACAGTTGGTATCAGAGCGAAACGGGAAGTTGAATCTTCCGAAGTAAGATTAAGACGGTTTCATGTCTCACTGACGGATAAGAATCCCAACTGACCGACTCTTCGGAGTCCGCTGACTGGGGGCCGGATTAATTTACTTCGTAGACTCAGACTGAGCAATCAATCTGAGAACAACAAAGATAGCAAAGGAAGTAAAGTCAACATAAATGGATATACCAAACATAGCAACATAGGAAACACTTCTCCGATATCCCCAAATGGAGAAACAAACAAATGATACTTAGGAAGTTTCCCCAAAAAACAAAGAAATACAAAGAGTGCTTATTTGGCAATTTTCCCCAAGGACAAGAAACACAAGATGTTTATTTGGTAAAATTCCTCAAACACGAGACATTTATGATACATAGGAAGAATCCCCAAACAAGAAGTACAAGATGTTGATTAGGGAAAATTCCCCAAAACAATGATTAGTTTGATTTGATTTATAGTTGTTATTGATATGTTTTTGTTGCTGTGATACAGATATGACGAGCAACATAGAGTACACCGAGTTGTGGGACAAAGGGACACCTAGCTGTCCGATAGACCTAGTTTCTTCTTCCGACGATGCTAGCATACCAAACTTCATCAATGAAGTTGAAAACAGTCAGGACATGGAGGTAAGATCGCCCGAGTACAATGTTGGGGCCTTTGTACCCGAAGAGGATGAGGAATATGTCCCAAACATAAGAGAATTTGTAGGGGAGATAGAGCCCGGGTATATGTGCGAGTTGTGCAATCAGGAGGGGCACAATTGTACTTACTACCCCTACCTCCTTGAGGTCATTTTCCCTGTTTGTGGACTGCACGGGCACGGGAAGGAGAGGACTAATTGTCCTTACATTGGAGGACCGGGAATAATACCCTGTTTGACGTGCAGAGTGTTGGGGCACGTGTCGATGACATGCCCTGACAATTTCTTTGACGATGATGCAGGGTCTTCTACGGAAGACTAGGTTAAGAGGTAGAAAGAAAGGTTAGGGAAATGGAAATATTTTGTAAGGGTGTATTTTGTGATTCTAAGGGTTTGTTTTACCCTATCAACCCTTGTATGGTGATGGAAGTTTAAATGATTTTCAATAAAGTATGCAACTTTAGGAGTTCATGAGGACTTTGACACTGAGATGTATGTGAATAAGTTATTGGAGTATATTGAGATGTGGTATGGGTACGTCCCTCACGTGATATTGATGATTGAGACTGTGGGAAACTCGATACGAATTACGGAGACTTGGTCCCGTAGGGCTACCGTTGAGGAGTGGGTCCCTCGCATGCTACACGCTGGAGGGCGCTCTCACGGGTGTTTGGCACACTAGATGTGCTAGAGTGCGCAGAGCTAGGTACTATTTTACCCGGTGGGGGTGGTACTAGCTTCGTCAGACACGGAGCGACCGCCTTAGAGCTTGACTGAATCACCTATGAGGTGAAGGGATGCAGGGCGAGGTAGACCGGATCATGTTGGACGTGGGTTTTCTGCTTGGTAAGTCATAAGCCCTAAGTCTTGCAAGGGGTCGGGATATATTTGTGATTTGATATGGTTACCACAGTCATATAGTGAATCATTTGAATGTTGTTCCTACGGATATTAATCATGGATAAATGATACTCATGGACAGAGTGATACCAAAGATGGATGGTTTCCATGAATGGATTATACCCATAGGTGGGTTATATTCATGGATAGTTATTAACTGCTGTATAGATGATGCTCTTGGACAGAGTAATATCAAGGATGGATTGTTACCATGAATGGATTATACCATAGGGGTTATATTCATGGAAGATTATAAAACAGGGATAGATGATATTTACTGAAAGCGAAACACCAGGGATGGATGTATTTAACCATGGGTGATTATTCCCATGGTGGTTTGGATTGATGCCGGGAATTGGTATCGTGGAAGTTGGAACAAAAGTTGTTAGTCACATAGAGACTTATGTGCAAAGAAAGATGTGTTTAAATTTGGAGATATACTCAACGGAAAAGATAGGTGTCCGGTGAAACTTGAATGGGAAACTATGGACGACTGCCGAGTTAGACTGATCACCTGGCTCTGTAGTTAGCTAATGGAATTCCAGGAGAATGTAACTAGAAACCTAGTTAAAATGGAATCAGAAAAAAGCTTTGAGCATAGGCTCGTGTTGACAGACTACCTCACACGGAGAGTAGATGAAAGAACATATTGAGCAGGTACGTATGGAAAATACTATGAGAACAGGTAAAGTGAAACAAAGTAGATTGATCTATGTAAGATCAAAATGGCTCACGAGAAAAAGATATAACATGAGACAGAACAAAAGGTGTTACGGAACCAAGCGATTCAATTTGTCAAAGTGGTGTGGATCGACACGGTAATGAAGAAGTCACTTGGGAAATTGAAATCGGAAATAAGAATAGCACACTCTGAGATATTTATGGAATCGTTTAGAACCCTACTTCGCTCGATTTTTGGGACGAAAATTTTAAAAAGAGGGTTATATTGTAACACCCCGATTTCTCAATAAGATGAATATTTACGAAAATGCCCCTGGATTGGTAAATTTATTAATTATGATGTTAAATGAGAAAATAGTGGGGCCCATTGTTCAAATTAAGATCCTATGAACATATTGTAAGGGTCAAATTATAATGGATGGGTAATGTACATCAAATTAGGTCAAAATGGTTAATTGGGTCAAAGAATTCTCAACGGTTGGAATAATTACGAAAATGCCCCTAGATTGGTGAATTCAATAAATGTGATTGTAAATAAGGAAATAGTGGGGCCCATTGCTCAAATTAAGATCATATGAGCACATTATGAATGTCAAGTTTGATTGGATGGGTAATTTCTCAATGAAGTGGATAAATTACGAAAATGCCCCTGATGTGTTAAATTAATTATTTTGTGATGTTAAGTAAGGAAATGGTATGGCCCATTGCTCAAATTAAGATCATATGAGCACATTATGAATGTCAAGTTTGATTGGATGGGTAATTTACATCAATTGGGTCGAAAATGGCTAAATGGGTCAAAGGGCCCAAATGGGACCCATCGGGTCTTACTGGATTATTTGACCGCTTTGTGATTTTAAATTAAATGGGGTTAAGCCTATTTGATTGGAAATCAAGTGGAGAAAAAATGGGTAGGCTTGATCCATATGTAAAAACCAATTAGAAATGACCAAAATACCATAATTGGGTCATGGAGTCAAAAACGGGTCAAGGAGCTAAAAGTGGACCCAACGGGTCGAGTTGACTATGGTTGACCGTGTGGACCCTCTAGGGAGCTAAAACACTAGTTAAATCAGTTGAGTGGAACTGAAGTGAGTTGGAATTAAATCAAGGGTTGAGTTAACTCATGTGCATTGAATGAAATGCATTAATTATGGTGAGTTGGACATTGAGTTGAGTGAGTCAAAAATGGAAGTCAAATGGGTTGAAAATTCAGTGAGTTAAGTGGAATATGAGGAGGTGTGGTGATCTCAAACAAACCGAAACAAGTCCCACACGTTGGGGACTTGTTATGGAGAGTTTCATGCAAAAACATTAAATGGAATATGGGGGGTTTCTATTCCATTTGGAAACCCCAAGCCTTCAATGTTGGAATGCCAATGGGTGCATTTGTTGGCAGCAAGTGTCCCATTGGTTTAGGCAAGAATTGATGAGGAAGTGGACGGGTTTTGAGGGCTGAATTATTAAAGGAAACAAACACCATCTTGGCCATTTTTCACCATTGAAAAGCCAAGATTCTCCATCTCTCTCTCCCTCTCTCCAATTCATTTGCTTAAGTGGAACAGCAGAGGTTTTTAGCATCAATTATTCAAGCTTAAACCAGCAAGGAATTAAGAAAGAAGGAAGGAAATAAGAAGGAAAGGAAGCAAGGATCAAAAGGCAAGACAAGAGCTTGGAATTTGGTAAGTGTTTCATGGACTTTTGGATTAATAAAGTGGGGTATGTATTGGGCCATGGTCATGGCCGAATACACCAGTGTTTAACCTTGATTATGAAGGATTTAAAATGGTAAAAAAATAACCATTGGGTTCGGCCACCATGGAGGGCCGAACCCCATGTAAGAGATGGCTTGGTTTTCATGTTTTGAAACATGAAAACCATGGATTTTGTGGACTGTTTTTGGGTTTTGATTTAAGATTTAAATACATGTTTTAGAATGGTTAAAAAACATGGTTCTGATTGACATAGGGACTGAAGTTTATATGGTCTAAAATCAGTGGATTAAAAGATGGAAATGGACCATTGGGTTCGGCCACTTAGCATGGCCGAACCCCATGAAAACAAGTGGCTAGTTTTGATGGTTTTTAGAAGTTAAAACCATATAAGTTGGGACTGATGTTAGATGTTTGTAATAGATTTAAAATACATGTTTTAAAGAGGGTTAAAACATGGGTTTGGATATCAGAAAAGGTGGAAGTTATGTGGTCTAAATCAGTGGATTAAAATTGGAAAAAATGGACCATGGGGATCGGCCATCTTGGATGGCCGAATCCCATTGAGTTGTGTTGATTTTGGATGTTTGTTTGAAAGGTAAAACCTGGTTTTTATTTACTGTTATTACATGATTATCTGAGGTTTAAAAACAGTAAACATAACCAATGGGTTCGGCCACCATGGAGGGCCAAACCCCATGTAAAAGAATCTTGGTTTTCATGTTGGGAAACATGGAAACCATGGACTTTTATGGACTGTTTGGATGAATTTAATTAGAGGGTTTCTAAGAGATATAAGGGCAGCAAAAGGGTACTGATATTGCATGATTTAAATAACACCTAATGCATGTTTGAAGGATCAATTCATGGACATAGGGTTCGGCCAACTTGAATGACCGAACCCCATGAAAGAGATTGATGATTGTTGTGAAATCAAAGAGTTAGAAACCATGCAATACCATGGGGTTTCTATAGGAGTTTAAATAGAATTAGGTTTGCTGTTTTTTTATGCCTAAGATACAGGATAAATGATGAAAGATTATTAGAAGAATTGAATCCCAAAGAGCCATGAGGTTCGGCCATGTGAATGGCCGAACCCCATGGGTTGCTTTATGGTTTTTATTTTGTTTACTTAGGGTTATGGTTACTGATTTGGGTCAGCCTTTGGATGGCTGAACCATGTATTGATCATGGTTGAATTAGCATGATTAAACCATGAGTGATCATGGTGATAATCAGATCAAGAGAACCATTGGGTTCGGCCATGTGCATGGCCAAACCCCATGGGGCTAGCTTTGGGATGAATGGACCAAGATTTATGGGTTTTCCTATGTATGTTAAATGAAATAAGCTTGCTGTTTGGGGTTGGCCATGGGATAGCTGAACCTTGTAGTTAATATGGCTAAATGGTAGAGCCTAACTTGTAAACAAATGATGGGATCATTGTGTAGGAGGATCATAGGGTTCGGCCATATGAATGGCCGAACCCCATAGATTGTTTTGTTGGAGATTATGACTTGGTTGTATGAGTTGGATTAAGTAAACATATGGATTTATCTTTGGACTTAGTGATAAGTAAATAACCAGCCACTAAGGTAGATTACTTTTATGAACTTTGATTATGAGCAAGATTAGACATTGGTTATACCAATGGCAAATCTGTGAATACAAGTCAAACGAAGGGATTGATCAAAGGACTCACATGATGTAGTTGGGTCTTAGATATGAATGAACAAGTAAGTGATGGTATGATTTATTGATTGTTATATGGATAAGGTACCGGAAGTTGAACGACGTGCGAGTCGTGACCGGGTGACGCGAAAGAAAGATCAAGTACTGAAGTGAATCTTCTGTAGGTTTCCTACCTTGTTGTAACCACATAACTTATTGCTATTTTATGTTTATTTGAATAAGTTATCTGAATCAAATGTTATATTTACAAATGGCATGTTTGCATAGACATCTCATGCATGGCATGGGAAGATGGTGTAGTAACCGGAGGCCACACTCCGTCGGGGTGTCCGAAAGACCATTGTGGGGTACCCTGATGATGAGAATCCCATCAGGAGGAATCCGGAGGCCACACTCCGTCGGGGCGTCCGAAAGACCACTGTGGGTTACCTTGACGATGAGAATCCCGTCAAGTGATGGCTATGTTGAATGGTGATGGGTGGGACTCATTACATGTTCATTTCATACATAGCATGTTTTTATGGAATTTTGTCTCACATGTATTATTATTATGTATATGCATGTTTTATATGCTAACATGTGGTAGCCCTGATTCGGGAACCTACTGGGCGCGTTGATCTAACGCCCTAATTCTATCCTCAGAGGAGATTGCAGGTACAAGCAAGGGGAAAGGAAAGGTCATTGACCAGGAGGGGAGCTGAGCCTAAGTGCTTTAATGATGGATTTGGATTACGTTATATTACTGTCATTTGAATACTATTGTTGGACATGTAATAATTCGTTATTTGCTATGGTTTGATTAGGATAATAACCTGTGGATGGTTGATCTATGTTATTTAATATTTAAGACTGTTACTTGCTATCTCGTCTTTCTATTCTGCAATTATCTAGATTATTCCGCATGTTGATGTTAGTTCCATGTGTGATTCACTATCATGGTCTATTCCATGTACACATGGGTGGCCAGTTAAGGTTCAGACTTGGGTAGTCTGAACTTAACTCGCGTCGTGACGCCGCCCGCTCTCTTCCGATGTTTATTTTAAAAAAAAAATTAGACTCTGAAATTCTCGAAAAGGGCGGGGTGTTACAAAACAAGTGAAAAACATCTTAAAAGAAAAGAAGCAACTAGATAGAAAGATAAGGAGAGAAGGAAACCTAAGGAACAAACTTGTTACAATTGTAGTGGAAGGGGACACTTTGCAAATGATTGTCCCTCCAAAAAATTTAAAAAGGCTATGAATGCAAGTGTGACCTATGAGGCCATATCTGAATAGGAGAGTGATTCCGATAAGAAAACCCAAGGAAAGGTTGAAACAACAAAGGGTTTCATAGCCTCTAAAAGTTCCCATTTTTAATATGCTAGAACATCGTGATTGACCCTAGAGGGGGGTGAATAGGTCAATCCCTTTTTTAATGGTGTTTACAAATTTCTTGATTTAAAGTGCAGCGAAATGTTTATCAAGTGATTTGTTTAGTGTGATAATCTCATTAAGTGATCACATTAAGATTATGACCCTTTACATAAACTTTGATTATCGATGCTTGTGTGCAATGTGTATAATGAGATAATCAAGATGCAAAGTTAAGTGTGCTAAGAAGAGTACTTAAATACTAAATACAAACACATATAGATCAAACACCACAAGACCAATTTAAAGTGGTTCGGTTAGCCAACCTACATCCACTGTTAGGACTCGCTCAACCTTGAGCTATCCCCAAAATCCATTAAGTGGGGACTTACACCCTCACAGTTAGAGTATGAATTCAACTTCACTCAATCGATTGAGAATTTCACCCACCACAGTCGAATAGGAATTCTACTTATCCATCTGGCCGGAAGTTCAACCCACCTCTGTGCCGGAGACACTGCTCCAGAATTTTTATAGTGGTTCCAGGGTACCTCCCCTTAATCCACTTCGGAACAAAGGTTTTAAATAAAATTAAAACCAAGAAGCGCTTGCCTTTCAAGCACTTTCTTCTGATGTGTGCTTCTTCGAGATCCCACCCATGTATGCCGATGCTCCCCTTTTTAGCCGTCATTTAGCAATCACAGTCCAGGGTGACAAAGAAACTGGTTCTACCAAAGGTTTCCTAGTTTATGGTTCTCTTCTTCTCACTTTCAAACTTAATCCTCAGATTGGTTGTTTATGAGCTTTCATCCTTCCTCTTTCTTTCACAACTCAACCCATTTGATTGGTTGTATTTGATTCCCCTAGTGTAAGTACGAGAGAAAGAGTGATCATTCTGTTGGCCCTTGTTTAAGCTCACTGCTGAAGATTGGAGTCAAATTGATCCGTCCGAAGGATACCAACTGGTTGCATAAAGTTTGGTCTATGTAGCGAAGGTAACCAGTTGAAGTAACGATAATATACCGAAGGTCGGTCGCACCGAGGGGTCGATGACTAGAAATGTTACCGTTACAATTCCGACCATTGTACATTAATTACACTCCCAACGGTAAAATTCTTCCCTGATTGACATGTCATTGTCGCTGATGGGTCGACACTTATGGTACCGAGAGGTTGGTCCATACGAGAGACTCATTCTGGTGCAAAACATGCTAGACAGTAGTTTCAACTTAGAAACCTTTTACCCAGAACGACCTGTAGCCCATTACCCAGGGGTCGGTCCCAGTACTCTCGATCGGTCTTTGATTGCCGATATGTTTGTTTCTTCGAGAGTCCACATGAGTTCAAAGATTCAGAACTCAAGATCTTGATCGAGGAGTCATTGATCACAAGGGGTCATTTCAGCCTTTCACCGAGGGGTCGTTTTAGCCTTTCACCGACGGGTCGGTGTATACGAGACTTTCGATCAGAGGCATACCTAGAATGACAGTTCAATGTTCTAGAACCTATGTCATTTGGGCAGACCATTCTTTGACTACGATGGGTCGATCCTGACTACACCCAGGGGTTGGTGAGATAGAGTGGTGGTTCTGACAGTGAACATAATTCATATTTCCAAGTTTGCTTCTATTTCACTGTGAAGCATCCTCACTAGGTTTTTTACGATTTAACCATTTGTTTTTCTAAGCTTAGGGATAGTACTCTCTAAGGTGTGGGTATCACCTAATGTCATCTATGGCCATAATACATGTTTTGTGATTGTCAAAATGATGAGCTTCAATCTGGTGGAGCATGATCTTTACTCTTGATCATCTTGGGTCTTCAAGCTTCCGACAAGTGCTTCTTTCCGAGACATGGAATTGACAAACATAGGGTCTTGGCCAAGCCAAGGCACTAACAACCTCAATTTTTTGTGATCCGGAAAACCCTATAATTGAAACAGAGGAGGATGAGAGTGAAGATGAAATCTTTAAGAATCCTATCATGCTTTGTACCTTGAAAGAGAGAAGTTGGCTAAAAATTAGACAAAGTTAAACTTGAAAAGTCTAACACGTCTAACCAACTTGAAGCCTTGAAAAATGAAAATACTCTTCTCACTTCAAACTTAAAAGCCTCCAATGAAGAAAACAACAAGTTGAAAGAAAATGAAAGAACCCTTCAAGAAGAGCTTGTAATTCATTGCGAAGATGTTGAAAACTTGTGGGACATCAAGAAACATCTTGAAGAGCAAGTTAAAAATTTGTCTTTGGGATTCAAAGACTTAAAATCTCATAAACAAAAATTTCAAGATAAATTCACTCAAGGAGAAGAAAGACTTCAAAGACTCCTAAATTCCCGAAAAATGTATGGTGATATGTCAGGAATTGGTGCCTCATCCACCAAAGGACCTATGAACCACGGGGTGCTTGTAAAGGTAAGTGTCTCTCAACCTCCAAAAGGTAAATGTCTCTATTGTCATAAGGTTGGTCATTTCAAGAGAGGATGAAACCTTAGGAAGAGACATTTGAATGCTCAAGCCTTGCACAAACCACCACAAGTTCAAGCTAAAAAACACAATCCATCAAAACGTAAGCCTAAAAGACACATACCTCCAAGGAAGATGGAGCAAAGGAAAGGCTCCTTGTTAAGATAATTGGACCATATCTTGAAGGAGTTAAGCAATTCAAGGTCGGGTCAACAAAAGTACATTCGTAGAGGTGTGTATGCAACACCAAACTCAACCATTTGGGCACCAAAGAAGTAGATCACCACTCTTGTTTTGCATTGGTCTAAGATTCACTTCTATATCTTAGACCATTACAAATGAACATCACAAGAGACCATGTGAGTTCACATAGCCCAAGTGCTATGACATGAAAACAAAAATTGGCCAACTACAAGCTTAGAATGTATTTTTCCTGTCTATAGTACATGTCTTACTTGGAAAACCAAACATTTTGTTAGTGCCCCGGCTTGTCGAGTCACCTATTTGTCAATTCCATGACTTAAGTGAAGCATTGTCTTGGAAGTTTGAAGCAATGATCAAGACTCAAGTGATGAAGATTGAATCAAGAACTCAAGCATTGGAGGATCAAGTGCGGATTCATCATCATTATGCATGGCAATCACAAAGGTAATTTGGCCATAGATGACTTTAGGGGGAACCCAACACCTTCAGATGACCTTGCCTAGGCTTAGTTGAATATGTTGGTAATGGACATAAACAAGCCTAGAGGTTGGTTGACAGTGAATTGGATCCCAACTTGGAAATATGTATTTGGTTTCACTGTCAACATGGCCAGTTGTTCTCACCGACCTCTCAGTAGAGACAGGATCGACCCATCCTGATCATAGACTGGTCGGCTAGATTGACAGATGTTTTGGATCATAGAACTGTCATTCTGGGTGTACCTCTGATCGAGAGTCTCATATGCACCGACCCTTCGGTGATGATCTTATCGACCCATCGTGGACAACGACTCCTCGATCTGAGCAAGGTGAGTTCTGGGTCTTAGACTCAAAGATGTGCTCTTTGGAACATAGACCCGTCCATAGACAAACTGGTCGAGAGTACCAGGACCGACCCCTCGGTGGGGACGACAGGTCGTTCTGGACGGAACAAGTTTCGAGACTTGAAACTTTGTTTACAAAGTGTTGTCCTAAATTGAGACTCTCGTATGGATCAACCCCTCAGTGCCATGGCTGTCGACCCATCGATGACAGAGACCCTCCCTAGGCTTAGAACACTCATTGGTAAATCATAAGCATGCCTAGGAGAAATGGACCAAAGACTTAGAGCATCCATGAACAAATATTAGGAAAAATGTTGAGTGTCAAAATGTCATGAATTGGGAGACTCTTTAAACCAATCAAATGCATAAATATATTGTCAAGATCACCATGGTTGTATAGAGCATTGAAAGAGCTTTTCATAGAGCCAAGAACACTCAAAATGGAGTTCGAGAGCCCAAGATATGGCCCTTATAGTTGAGAGTGTTTTTACTGAAAACAGTCAGCACGACCGATCGTGAGCACAACAAGTTGTGAGATCGAAAAATCGCAGGTGACCATTTTTTTACCGTTTTCTGCCCGTTAGAGCTCAACGGTCATATGCACAACCCATTGCTCGTGTTTTACCCGAGATTCATTTGTATGCCTATATATATACTCCAAACTCCTTTGAGTTGTGTTGGAGCATTGAATCTAAAAATACTCTAAGGCATTCCTAAAGGTCTCATACATTCCCAAGCATCTCCCCACATCCTCTCCATGAACTACACTTGGTGAATCAAATATCCAATCTTCTTGAATGTGATTAAGAGAGAGAAAGAAAGAAATATAGATCTAGGAATCAATTGGCACATCTAAATCCTAGAGACCTCCCATAGGTTGTGATTGAGCATACACAAGGCACATCTTCAACATCCTTGACATCACATTGGTAGAGAATCCTCAAGAAGTATACATCTACAAGTGAGCTCATACAAAGGTAAGTGTTTCTTAGTGATTTTATTTTATAAATCATCTTGTGAACTGGATTAAGGCAAGGAAGCCAGAACCACTATAAAAAATAGAGGGATAAAGAAGTAGACCTTGGGTTGGTCGAACCTTTTAAGATCAAGGACAAGTGGATTAAGGAAGCTTGGGTCCGGAACCACTATAAAAAATCTAGAGCGTTGTCTCTGGCACATGTGGTTGGTGGAATTCTCAACCAATTGAGTACGGTGGAAGTCCTACTCTATTTGTGAGGGTGTAAGTCCCCACATAGTGAATTTAGGATAACCCAAGGTTGGGTAAGTCCTTAGAGTGGATGTAGGTTGTTTAACTGAACCACTATAAATTGGTCTTGTGGGTGTTGATCTTTACTTTTGTGATCGTTATTATAATTGTGCACACTTTTGATCACACAACTCATCTCTCTTGATTAACATTATTAATCCGCTGCAAATTTATTAATTAATCAAGAAATTTGTGAATACCCCCCCCCCCCCCCCCCCCCCCCCACCCACCCACTCTAAGGACAATCTCGGTTCTTGTTCTAGCACCAAAGGGGACTTTTACATTCCATGGAATATCACTCCCTAATGTGTGTATCACCTTTGTTTTGGAATATTGAGCATGGATGTCTGTGTGCCTCGTGTTGGTTGCTTGCATGTTCTTAAATGTTTTGATCAAAATGTGTTTCTTGAACATGGAAGTTTAGATTTAATTTGATGAATTGAAATGTATTCTATTGGCATCTATGTTGTTCACCATGCTGTATTTGATTTGCATGGACCATGCATTGTCAAACCTTAGGAAGGGAATTCATCAAAATTGAAAATGCACACTTTAAGAAAAATCTGTTCTGTCATGTTGATCCATCAACAAGACCGACGTATCAGTGGACAGACCTGTCAAAAGATTCGACATGTTGGTGGATGTTTTAAAGGTTTGATTACAAACCCTCTTCAAAAAATTTGACTGGTTAAGTCATCTCGACCGGTTGTGAACATCGATGTATCGATGTACAGACCATTCGACAAGATCGATGTGTCGACACTATGCAGACTAATTGAAAATCAAATAGCTATCTGAAAAGGGAAAACGTAGCAGGATAGATAGGTCGATAACTCGAAGTGTCGGTACACATACCAGTCGGTTGCGGCAGAAACATTAAGTTATAAGTCATTTTCCGCGATTTCGAAATCAGATTGTTTTCAATCCTTCGTCTTTCTTGCGACTTAGGCGATTTTCATTTCTCCCTCCTGTGCCCTAGACCTATCGGTCTGACCTCTTGAGCCGATTTCTCACCGAAAAAACTTGGGGCTTTTGCTCTTCTAGCTTTAGGAAGTCGAGGTATCGCTGTTTTCAGGAGTTTCCATGGTCGGGTAAGCATCTAATCATCCCTCCTTTGATTTCAGTCGAGTTTCTCTTGGATGTTTCTAAGAAACCATGCCTAGTGTATGATTACCCAAGGATTATCGCACTCGCTAGTTCTCCTCCTCCAAAAGGACCCAGACCTCCTAGGAGAAGCAGAAAACCTTTGAGCATAGTGGAGTTGATCTTAGCATTGTCGATCCACGCAAGGGAAACTCTCTGTCACTAGGCCTGAATCCAGTTCATGTCCTCATCTACAATCACAGCCGGAAGTTGTAAAAGAACCTATAGTAGAAAAATAAATAATCATAGTTGAGAAAGGACATGAAGAATGAAGAGAGAATGTTGAGGAAGACAATGGTTTCAAAGTTGCTAATGAAGAAAATATCAGCATTCAAGGTGACAACAATGAGGAAGAAGAACACTTATACGATGATGATGTAGAGAGAGAACAAGAGAGTGATAAAGTTGAGAGACCTATCCGAACCCCTGACGAGGTTTGTTTGTCTTGTTGAAAAACAGGTTTCCTCACTCTAGCGTCGACTGGTTGAGCTTGTAGAATCCATGAATGACACAAAATCAATCGTTCAGAGCATTCTCTCAGTGGTCCCCCGACCTCGATCTCCAGCCCCATCTCCTCCTCCAACTAGCACTGATTAGCTTTGTTTTTCATATGTTTTATATTTTGAAAAACACTAATTTTGGTATTGTAATTAAGCACCCTTGGTGCCAAAAAGCATATGTGATGGATAATATTTTGGATATATAATACTATGGTTTGTTTTTGCTATGCTGTGATGTCATGTGTGCCATCTATGATGACTACTTAACTCATGTCAGTGCTTTGTTTGAATTTTTTTATAAACTGTCATACATGTAAATATGAGCTGGTGTTATATTGGCATGTTAGGGAGATATGGTTTGGCTCATAATGTTCTATATGTCTTTGTGGTTTAGGGGAGCACGATACATGTGCTCTAATGCCTTTGTCAATAGTCATGACAAAATGGGGGAGAATTTTTTGAAGCTAGGATATGGTAGCTTGTTTCTTGGGGAAAAAAAAGAATTCTGGAGAAAATGAATGGGAAAAATATATAAAGAGACATATTTAATTGTGGGGCAGATTGAATATTGTGGGGTAAATTTGTGATCAAATGGGGTGATCATAAAATTGTTAAATGCATGTAGTATGGGGGAGTTCATTTGATTTTTGGACTAACATACTAATGTGCTCTATGTTTCCATATCTTGCTTAATGTGTGTCTACAGGTGAATTCTGAAATTGAAGCAAGCTCAAAAAGAATATGCAATGGTCCGGGTCTTGTATTTCATTTGAATATAATTTGTAAATTGATGTATAATTTGATTATTCAAATGTTTTTTAATAAGGGGTGGGGTTTTTTTTATTTTTGAGTTGTATGTTCAAATAACTTCTAGGTTTTGTCATGAAATTGACAAAGGGGGAGATTGTTAGCACCCCGTCATGCTGAGTCCCTGTTTTGTCAATTCCATGACTTTGGGAAAAACACTTACTAGAATATTTGAAGACTCAATATTGACCCGATGAATGAAGATCAATTCCAAGATTCGAAGATCATCAGTGTATGGTAATCACGCAGGTAAAATGGCCATAGATGACCTTAGGTAGAATCCACACCCATAGGTGGACCTTGCCTAGGCTTAGTTGAACATGTTGCCAATAACATTAACAAGCCTTGGAGGATCCTAGACAGTCACAGAACCAAAGGGGATAAAACATTAGAAATCTGGGAAACTGTCAGGTTGACCCGTCGATCCCACCGACCCCTCGGCAAGACAAGACAGACCCGTCGGGGGCATAGACTGGTCGACCGGACTGACAAGGTTCTTGAACGGAAGGACTGTCAATTGAGGTTTCTCTCAGATCGAGTTTCTCGATGTCACCGACCCCTCGGTTATATGGGACAGACCCATCGAGGTCATCGACTCGTCGATCTAGAATTTGTGAGTTCTAGAACATGGAACTCAGGGGTACTATTAGAACCGACCCATCGATGTTATAGACCCGTCGAGAGTACTATGACTGACCCATCGACGGACTGACATGTCGATCTGGGCTTGACAAGTTTCTTGACTTGAAACTCTGTCTGGATGGTACTACCCCAGATTGAGACTGTCGAACTCATCGACACATTGAGTACACGTTTGTCGACCCATCAGTGACATAGACCCATTGGTTGTATCCGTTACTGTACCGTTGTGACGCATTTAATGCACAACGGTCGAGTTGTTGAACGATCACATTTAAGTTCACCGACCCATCAGTGTGGTCGACTTGTCGATGAAGAACAGTTACAGAAACTAGTTTGCCTCCTCTATAAATATAACGCTATTTGCAACTGTTTAGAGATCCTTGGGGTGAACATTTATGAGCCTTATCTACCACACTCATCAGTGAAATCAATAGGCTAAGGAAGGATCATCATCTCTCTTATACACATTTTGGTGAATCATTCAAATCAACCAATCTCCATAGATTGAGTTTCAAAGAGAGGCAAAGGCAAGACATCTAGGATAGACATTGGAGACCCCAATGCGGAGATTGCAGAGGCCCAACCAACAAGAAAACAAAAATTTAAAAGACCTATATTAGACAGATCAGCTGATATGAGTAATATATCCGACATATCAAACAAAATTTTTAGTATTTCAACAGCTGCTATTTCAAATAGTATCGATATTTAAATCACATAATCAGAGTGAAAAGAAAACAGAGCTTGGCAAAACAGCTGCTTAAGTTTTTACTTCAATTCGGCATTAACATCATATATACATAACCATTCTCTGATTACAAATTCAAATGAAATCCTGTTTGAGAAGGCACACATTTTTGTGCTTTCCCCTTTTTGCAAAAGGATCAAATTAAAATAAGTGAGGAATGGAAGCAACTAATGCAAACATCCACAACTCTTTTCATCTCATCTTCTTCTTTGCGAGCAGTCTCTTTCAGCATCTCTAACAAAATCAGCAGATTTATCAATCCTACTAATAATAGCATTCTTGAAACTAAAAGCTTCTTGAACATGAGAGCATGTCCGCTGCATCTGAACGCCACTCGAACTGGCCCTTTACTCCACCATGTCTCTCTACAATGGTTTCTTCCTCTGTCCCTGCTCAGGCAGCTGTTTTGGGGCACTATGAGACCTCACCTTGCCCTAAATAACTCTGTGTTGGCCTTGTAATTGGGGTATTTTGAGTGTTGCCAGAGAATACTTTCTGCACAAGCTCCAGCATTTGACTCGTGAGAATTCGGGAGCCGAGGGGTGCTTTGAGCAGCGGAAGATCAGCATTCATTGCCTGTGAGTGCCCTATCAAATTCAGGGATATTCCTACAATTGGGTATGGAGAAACGAGCAGGTAACTGCCACTTGAGTGTGGAGGAGAGTGTTTGACAATGTGGTTCTTCATCAGAATCCGATGTGGAGGAATTGGTTCGGCATGATCTAAATCTGCAGCTGTCAATTTCGATTATCTTTGCACTCTCATCCAAATCGTCCACGGGGTTATCAATGCATGTTGATACACTTGCTATGGATTGATGGCTTATAGTCGTTTCTTGTTTTATCAATCCGTTCCTAAATTAGATCAGAATTGTGACTTGTGAGAAATCTTCAGCCTGTGATAACTGAAGTGGCCTTTCAGATGAAAACTAAATCAAATCCAGTTCTTGCAGTTTACTTCTAACGATTTCAATTGAGTGAAAGATTACAATAAAGCATTAAGCAAACATAAGATAAGATCTACTCCCTTTTCCACATTAATTTTGATGCAAAAGCATTCAAAAGGTTTATATGGATGGAACTTGGAAGTTAATCCAACCTCGGGATATTTGCGACATCCAAACGAGCTGAAACAGTACAAGGAAGATTTTTTATAAAATCTTACAGTGGATCTATGGGACCTGATTTCATGCTGACATTGCTGCTTCCTGTTGAGAATACTTTGAGCTTTCAGCATTCGGACAGTGGCCTGAGCTCGTATAAGAGCTTGCATTCTTTGGAGAGTTGCAGCAGCTCGCTTTCACACCAGAAAACCTCGAACATGTGCCTGCAACTTCACAAGTCCTCCGAGTGCTCGAAGAGTTTCTCCGCCTGCATAGGTCAAAAGCTGAATTTTTTAAAATTGGAGAAAAAAAAAATTCAATGAAATTAACAGGTATAATGATGAATGAAAGAAATCCATATCCAATTAAAACACAACACTACCAAAATCTTGAGGTGCCATGTCCACCACAAGTGAAAGAAAATGCTGTATGAGAAAATGAAATGAAGGTTATTGACAATGTGCATTGAAAGAAGAAGCAGATTAATCCTATAAAAAATCAAAACTACTAAATATTTTGAGTCTACAAACTTGGACATGCAATTTCTACAAACACATCTGCAAAAGAGTCGACAGTGATCATAAAGATGACGAAAAGAAACAGACAAATTAACCCGACTCCAAAAACAGGTCACTAAGAAGAAGAAGCAGACCGGAAAGAAAACAGATTAATACATGAAATTATAAAACCAAAGTAAAGGAACTTATCGAAACAAAAAAGAGAACCAATAAAAAATGAAACTAAAAACACCCAAATTCAAAAGAAAAAATGTCTTAACATTACAAAAAGTGCTTGAACAAATTCATTGAGAACTGTAGCTTTTACAAGTGAACCATCAAAGAGAAACAAAAATTGTTGAAAGAGGAATTGAAATCACATACTAAATATCCTCGAAAAAACGTCTGGATCTTCACAGCAGCCGATAGTTCTCGGTTGTTGCCGCGAAACATAGCCCTCCTCCCTTGGCTTGTAAGCCTCACGACTGCCACAGTTGCCTGTGCTGCAGCGACAGCTGCATCAGCAGCAGCAGCGGTTGCGGCAGCCACCATAATTGCATGCTTTCTCTGCTCCTCACTCTCATCACAGAAAGCTCGCAGCCACTCTGCATCGGCCGCTTGGACATTGCCTTCAATATTAGCTGGAACCTTACAGCCACCAGAATTCCTATTCAACGTTCGAAAGCTCCACCTCTTGGGTTCCTTTGGGACATCGTAATTTGCATTCTGTCTCTTTTCCTTCTCCTTCTTACCTCCAAACAAGCTTCTCAGCCACCTTGTCGCCGATCCCATGTCACCAGCTGTCGGAAATAACGATCTGAGACCGAAATGAGACAGAGAGTTAAAGGAGAGAAATCCATTATATCTTACGTGGATAAAATAATAAAGCGGACTGAAATGTAGAAGACTGGTTTCATTACAGGTTGGGAGAAGACGTGATGAATGTAGAAAGCAGGAAAATAGAAATGAATACAAGCAACAGAAAAGCAAGGAGTTTGGTGTGACCAGTTAATGCCTTGTAAGAACTACCTTACAAGACAAATGGACGAGACACAAAGTAAAATGAAATTCACATGATTTAGAAACAAAAACTCGTATGAAATGAACCAGGGTCACCCTGACATTTTAGAGGACCCACGCGAACTCTAAAAATAGGGTTCTTTGTCTTTATATACACTCACAAAAAAAAATTATATATTTTTTTTATAAAGTGTAAAATATCCAAATAAAATATAAAAATCAAATTTATAACAAAGTATTATTTAAAATTTATTCTTCTCGAATTTTGACATGTAAAATTACTTTTTATTATCTTTTTTTAAAATAAAATATTAAACACCCAAAACAGATCTCAAACATCCATGATAAATTCAAAATGACGGGATTGATGGAAAAAATACCTGCAAATATGAAATCTACAACTGTTGAAGGCGAGAGAGAGATCACTGAAAGAGTCAGAGAGAGATCAGAGAAGAGCAAGAGAGAGCACAGTGAGAGAGAGTGAGAGATCAGTGAAAGAGAAGAAGAGGAGAGGAGAGTCGGATTTAAAAAAGGTAGTATATTTTGACCGTTTGAAAGAGGAATATGAAGCGATAGAAAACGAACGGGCGAAATAAAATACAAAAATCGTGCATCAAAACACGAACACATACGGACGTTTCCGTTCGGAAATGCAGAACAGCGTTCCGCACGTGCGGAAACGAGGAACAGAGTTCTACACGTGCGAAGGCGGCACTGCATTCTGCACGTGCGAATACTGCACTGCTTTCCGCACGTGCGAACGCGGTAGTGCATTCCGCACGTGCGAACACGGAAAATGTGAGCGGGATTTTTCAAAAGCGGAACCGCGTTCCGCACGCGGACGCGGAACGCGGCCTGTGAAAACGAATGGGTATCGCGGGAATGGGGAATTTTGGGTGGGATTTTGGGCCACGCCTGAGGCCCTATAAAAGTTATATATATATTTGGAGGCCCTAGGCTCGAGCCTACTCTGCCTATAGGCAGGGCCGGGCCTGAAATGAACTATGAAAGAGGAGAAAACCCATTTTAAATGTTCAGTATCCTAGTCTATTTTTCTATTTTATATCTAAAAACGATACATCAATTTTACATTTTTACGGTTCAAATTGTATTGGCAGTAAAAAATAATTTCTCAGTTGCTAATCTATGAAATAACTAAAAGAGTAAGGACAGAGAAGAAATATTATAAAATTTGAGAGATTAAATTACAGACAAATCCATTTCAAGTAACTTTACAAAGAGAAAAAGAGGGCGTGCCCACCTTTCAAACTTCAAAAAGAGAAGCACGGGTTTTTTCTTCCTCCAATGAAGAAGACATACTTTGAAAGAGCTCCACTCTCTATCTATTCCTCTCTTCAGTGTAAATTCTCCTCTCTTCCTTTTCCTCTCACAGTAGATTTTCTTCAATTACTAAGCATTTCTGACATGCTGTTAGACATTGAGAAAAAAAGATGATAGAAATGGTATGAAGGGAAATTTTTAGTGATCTCAAATTAGATAAGGGTATTTTTTTTATTTTTTACTAATTTTTAGGTAAATTACATTTATGCTCTATATTATATAGTGGGCTAATTGTAAAAAAAGGTTTTATATTTTCAATTATTATAATTTCATCCTTCACGTTTGAAGATTGATTGCAATTAGGTCTTTGAAATGCTATTACATGCTATTCAAATGGACTATAAATATTAATGATGTACAAAAATTAAATTTTCATAAACTAAAATCTAAAAGCTAGTATGATTAAGAAAGGATCAAACTACACTTAATTCTTATTTATGTTGTTATTAAACATCTAACTTATTCTCATATATTGGTATTGGCAAAAGTAGACTCTACAATAGTCAATATTTTATCATTCTCAAACATTACTCATGTGTTGATATAATTGTAGTCAAAGATCAAACAGTGATCAAAGTGTCAAAAGGTCCCAGAGTTTAAACTGCAAATCGCACATTTAGGCCCAAGTTTAGCTTTGTTAAGCACACTTGATTAAATACTTCAAAATAAATATAAATTGATAGGTCTATACCCTTATTACATCAATATTAATAAAATACAACAATAGTCAATTAAAAATAACAAAATATTGGAAATTAAACTTCCAATCATATTATATAACAAATGTTATATATAATGACAACTATGTTGTCAAAAGATTAGAATTCTTAAGTAATTATTGCTAATAATTGCTTCATCTTAACAATAATTTTTACTAGCTAGTGAAAATACTTTAAAAATAAGTTTATTACAAGAGGCAATTCGAAATGAATTAGGTAATGGCCTAGGCACAAAAAGTACTTAGAGGAGACACAAAATTAGTAAGGAGCTTAAGCGAAAAGCGTTCTTGACTACTATGGTTGACATAATAATTTTCATATGTCAAAGATAGAATTACAATTATCAAAAAATCTTTAAATATATTTCAATTACTCTAAAATATAAGAATCTATATACAAATTATTTTTTATTTTCCTTAGTATGACTATGAGAAATCTGATTTTATAGACCAGAAAGTTCTTGATTTCTTTTAGGCAGAAAGTTCTTGATTTTCTAGAGAAAAGTGGAGCTTTCTGTTCGTTTCGTCGTATGTTAGCGCACTCTCGACGGTTCCATAACAGAAAGAGGGATTTCTGGAATGGAAGTTCCGTTTGAATCTCAAAATGGTATTAGAGATTTTTGGACTGAGACGCACTGAAAGACTCCTCTTACATATAATAAACTAGAAACGAAATATCACTGTAAAAATAAAATGGTTTGGATGCTGAATTTTAATTCTGACTTCCTTTTTGTTAAGATTCTTTTTTTTTTTTTAAATCAAATTTTGTAGAACAGACAAATGAAAGACTTTTCTTTCAACAACACTTGCCGTATTGATGGAATGTAGGGATGTGAATTTAGTATTTTATAAGAATTTATTTTATAATTATTTTAACTTTTAGAAGTAATGAAAAATAAAAATATATTTTCCAATGATGATTGTAGAATTAGGAAAATTGACTCACTAGCGTCTCTCATTAACATTGAATACATGGAATATACAAGCCCCTCTAAATGAGAAAGAATCAATCAATAAATCATCTATGACGGAACATACACTTATAGAAAGTCAACTGTATCCGTTAATACTCCCTCGCAAATATTGCAGTGGTTAGGCGACGAGTTTGGAACTGAGCACTGAGAAGCGGTGCTTTGATAGACCCTTGGTGAAGATGTCAGCAAGTTGATCTTGAGAAAACACGAACATAATCTGATGAGAGCCGACAGTCACACGTTTACGTATAAAATGATAATCAAGTTCAATATGCTTCGTCCGAGTATGAAACAAAGGATTGACTGCCATGTATATTGCACTGAGATTATCATTTAGAAGGAGGATAGGAGAAGTGAGAGGAAAATGAAGCTCTCATAAGAGATTTTGTATCCAGAGCGTGTCGGCAGAAGTATAGGCAACGACTCGATATTCAGCTTCGGCACTTGACCAAGAAACCGTTACTTGTTTCTTCGCACACCAAGAAGCAAATTGGGACCCAAGAAAAAAAATAGCTAGTAGTGGAGACTATCGAGACAACCAATCAACATTAAAATAAGCAATAAGTCGTAAGGGTTGTGTCGCACACCTAATATGTAGACCACGACCTAGGGAGCCTTTTAGATAGCAGAGGATGCGCTTGAAAGCCTCAAGATGAGATGTGCGAGGCTGACTCATGAACTGAGAGGCAATGTGTACCGCTTAAGCAATATCTGGCCTTGTGAGTGTGAGTTATAGAAGTGCGCCGACAAGATGGCGATACTCATAGGAGTCCACGAGCAAGTCACCAGTGGTAGAAGACAGCTGGATCTTAGCAACAACAAGCATCGAAGATGGTTTGCAGTCAAGCATATGACTTCGATGAAAAATGTCAATGGTGTATTTATTTTGAGATAAATTTAACCCCTGAGAGAGACTAATCACTTCGAAGCCCAAAAAGTAGTGAAGAGTGCCAAGGTCATTGATTTCAAGCTCAGTACCCAGTTGTTGAGTGAATAAATGAAGGAGAGATGGAGAGTTGTCAGTTAGGACGTTATCACCCACATAGAGCAAGATAATCATAATCTCTGAGGTCCGCCGAAAAACAAACGGGGAGCTTAATCGTAGAACTACCAAAACTTCCCCAAGTTTGACTAGTAATAAACATATGAAACACTTAGCAATACAGTCCCATTTGAAATTTGAAGTGTTAGATCCAAACGTACTATATAGTCAAGTATAAGCACAAACTTTAAAACTAAAATGATTTGAAAATTTTCAATCAAAACCATTGGTATCACATTAGAAATAGGCCACTTTATAGTTTAAACTTGTCTCTAAGCTCGGAAAAAATCCATAAAGTACAAATTAGATTGATACTTGAATTTCAATTATATGTATTTGTAGTAAGACGGAGATCCTTTCAATTCATATAGGCCTAGATTCATCGAAACACGGATTCCATTTGGCATTTAGATGAGGGGACTTACCACACTTGTTTTAGCATACATTAATTGCATATATAACTATTTTGTGATTTTTGGACATGGATTGCTAAGGGTGGGGACCCTTATATGTTTAGAGCCACTTGGCATGGGAAATGTTGCGATGATCATGTGGTAGGGGAACCACCCAGGTGTACTCATGTCGTATGTATGTGGTATGTTGTGTTAGTGCCCCGATTTTACCAAGTCCCTGTTTGTCAATTTCAAGACTCGGAAAGAAGCACTTGTTAAGAAGCTTGAAGACTCAAGATGATCAAGAATGAAGATCATACTCCACCAGGTTCAACGCTCATTGTCATGGCAATCACAAAAGCAGATATTTAGCCATAGATGACTTTAGCTGGTACCCACACCTTAGAGAGGACCATTCTTAGGCTTAGTTGAACAAATGGTAAAACCATTAAAAAGCCTAGTGAGGAAGCTGGACAATGAATTGGAACCCAACTTGGGAATATGTAATTGGTTTCACTGTCAGCTCGACCAGTCATTCTTACCGACCCCTCGGTGAAGACAGGATCAACCCATCGTGGTCAACGACTGGTCGGCCAGTTTGACAGAGATTGTGGATCAAAGAACTATCATTCTGGGAAGCCTCTGACCGAGAGTCTCGTATACACCGACCCCTCGATGATGAACTTAAAAGACCCCTCGTGGTCGATGACTCATCGATAAAGGACTTGTGAGTTCTAGACTGTGAACTCAAATGAGCTCTTGAGAAAACAGACATATCGGTTGTTCAAGACCGATTGAGAGTACCAGGACCGACCCCTCGGTAAAAGACGACATGTCGTTCTGTGTAAGACAGGTTTCAAGACTTGAAACTATTGTCAGCATGGTGTTGCCCCAGATCGAGTCTCTCGTATGGACCGACCCCTCGGTGCCATAACTGTCAACCCATCGGTGACACCGACCTGTCGACTGGGAAGTAAAAAAGCCGTTAGGAATGCATTTAATGCGCAACTGTCGGGTGGTTGATCGGTAATATATATGAAGACCGACCCATCGGTGCCACCGACTTGTCGATACTGGGCAATCAGAAAAACCGTTGAAACTCCTCTGTAAATATGAATGTTGGGCGATCATTAAACTATCTTCCTTAAGCTGAGAAGAGTTATATACTCTAAGGAACGATCAACACTTTTGTACTGAGAATCATAAATAATCAATCTATTGATTGAGTTTGAAAGTGAGAAAGAGATGAGGAAATATAAATCATAAACAATCAATCTATTGATTGAGTTTGAAAATGAGAAAGAGATGAGGAAAGAAAAATCATAAACAACCAATCTATTGATTGAGTTTGAAAGTGAGAAAGAGAGGAAAGACATAAACTAGGAAAGTTGTGGTAAAACAAGTTTTCTTGTCACCCGTTAACTTGTAAATTCCTTAACCCGACCGGTCTGAATTGCATGAGGGTTTTTGTCTTCTCAATCCAACCTGACCAGCTGTCTCGACTCACATGTCCTGACCTGTATGATTACCCAAACTCTCATTTACTCTATAATTTATTTATTTTATTCCTTCCTTCCATGTTTTCAAAGGTTGCCATTTCCCTTTAAGAGTTGATATCATATTCTAAATAAGTAAAAAATATATAAAAATAAAATAAAATGGAAAATCAATACGAGAAAACACTTGATATGAAATTTATGTTCTCTACCATCTCATAATGATATGTGTCTTCTATTACATTCATTATGTTTTTTTTCAAAAAAATCTAAATTTAATGAAAATGTTAGATATTAAAAAAATCATATAAACACACTAGAAATTATATCAATCCAATTGAGGTCTTTCATTTAATTCTATAAATATTTGTATAACATTTCTTTAATTGTTTTTACAAGAAACCCCTATGGAAATTATTTTAGAAAAGTAGGATTTCATGCATGGAAATGGAAAATAAATTTGACTTAGTTTCATTTTGTTTTCTTTTGAAATAATTAAATACGATTATTACAGCTCTAAGGCTTAGCATTTTATAATTATGGAAGGTGTAAAACTTTATAAATATAACTTTGAAGGTGGGTATTGATTAATACTGATTTTTGAGTCTCTTTGGGTTTGTATTTCTGTGGATCCAGCATTGAATGAGGTAGCAGTTAGAAAACCAGGCACATAAAGGGTAAAAGTGGAAATAACTTGAAACGGGTGTATATAAAAAAAATTGGGGGTGTATATAACATCACCGAAATAGAACCCCTTGAAAAGTGAAAACTCGGCTATGAAAATAGCTATCTATTAGTTACTATTTTTAATTCATTTTAATTCATATTTAGGGTTTTTATTATCTATTAAAAAATAAAAAATCATAGTTTCTGTTGGACTTGTGAAGTAACAGAAATCTGTTACCATTTTCCTTCCGGAGTAGAACCAAGCGCTCGTAATAATTAATACTAAATTGAGAGAATTATGTAACTTAAGTAGCTGAAAAAGATATTTTTCATCAATATATAATGTCAGTCATTAAATTTTATCAGTTATAGTTACTTAAAAATTAAAATTTAGAATAAAGAATATTTCATTTAAGAATTAATTTTATTGAAAATTTAAAATCCATAACAAAATGAATATTAATTTATTGTATTTTTAAATAAATTAAAGGACCAATAGTTTTATTTTATTTTATTTTATTTTAATAAATCATAATTTATAAATGGTGACATGTTAAGAGTCAAAAATTTAATTTCTGTGACTTTAGAAATATAAGTCACCCCAACAAGTTTCTGTAGAGCCACCCCAACAAGTTTCTATAGAGCCTGCTGCCCCCTAATAATTCGTGGAAGTGGAGAATTCACGTTCTAGCAGAGATGACTAAGACAACAAATTGACAAACAGATGTATCAAATCTATGCCACCCATTCTACCGATTCAATGCATCCGATGGCACGAAACAGCTGTATTTCGATCCATCTTTGCTGTGTTGGTTAGTTCTAGTGGCTGTATTTTGGGATGCATTGAATTACACCTTGCCGTGTTACTTCTAATATTAATAGTTTGTTTAAAAAATCAAAGACCCTATGTATTAATTTGTCAGGATATAAATGAGGGTGACAGTGAAGACGTTCCCGTACAAATTAATGTAAATGACCTAGGGGTGTAAACGGACCTAGATCCGACCCGCGGACCGTCCGGCCCAGCCCGATAAATAATCAAACAGGCTGGATCCTAAGGTCCACGGACTCGGATTCGGACAGTCCGTTTAAACTCGGATGGGCCGTGGACGGTCCGTGAGCCCGTCGGACTCACTTAACCCGTTATGCCCTATTGGCCTGTAAGCACAAGATGATCGCTGTCTCTCGAAACCCTGAGTCCTCTTTCTCTTCTATCATTTGCCATCTCGTCTCTTCCAGTCTCCAGCCGTCATTCTCAATCGCTCTCTCCATCTCTTCCATTATCTCACCATCGCTCTCAATCGCTCTCTCATCTCTTCCCAGATCTCTTCACCTCTCGCCACTCTCTAGGATCCGCTCTCTCTTTTTCCTTCCCTCTCTCTGGTTCTTCCCCTCTCTCAGCGCCTGTTTTTGTGTCTTTCTTTCTTTCTGGTACCTCTCTTTCTGCTGTTTTTGGGGGTTTTAAGACTTGGATCTTTCCTAGTTTTCTCTCTAGACTACTTTGATTTTTCTCTATGCCCCTGTTTTCGATCTCCACCTTCATCTCTGACCCAATCGCCATCCTTTTTCTTTAAAGTAAAACTCAAATCTATTGAGATCTGTGCAACCCAAAATCTGCAAGTCGTTGCCGTTATTATCTGCTGAGATTGATCAATCTGTTGCTAACCCAAATCTGATTGCTGCTAGTCCGATTTACCAAATCCAACCCATCCATTGTAGCCCCTCTTAATCGCTGCAGATTTGTTGTTGTTGTTACTCTTTTTTTAAGTAAATAATGTTGGGGAAAACAATGGAAGGAAATGGGTTGAGGGTTTTCTTTTCTCACCCTTTTCTCTCTCTAGGCTGCATTGGATTTTTCTCGTTGCCCCTGTTTTATCACTTTTTTTCTTTCTGGGTATCTCTCTCTCATATTTTTTAGGGATTTGAATCTTTGCTGAATGGGCTAAAATCATTACAAGAGTTTTTCAATCTTTAAAGAGATGGCTGCTGTAGGCAAGTTGAAGCCAACCACAAAAGGTATCAGTTTATTTGATGTATTGGTTTTTGCATTTATAGTGTTTACCAGCATTTTCATTGGTGTGAAAGAATGATTCACCTAACCATCTTCATTGGAAGAATGATTCACTTTGATTAAATCTGTCTTATGTATCTTTGGTATGTTTTATCTTTATTTAAAATCTTGTGTAGTATAGTGGGGTCTTTAGAAAAATAGGGATCAGATCCAAATTACAAGAACTCATTTCCATTTGAGAAGTCTTGTCCTAGGCTGTTGTTCTACTGGTTAATTCCTCTTGCAAATGTTTCATGTTGGGTGCTCTAGGAGGCATGTTTTTCTTTTTCTTTGTGTGTGTGTGTTTTGCGCATGCCAACACAAAACTAGTGGCTCTCTCTCCCTAACTGTGTGTATGAGCGTGCACACATGCATTTGAAGAAGAGAAAGTAAGAAAACATTTGGAGCAGGAAAAATGGTGGTGGAGAATAAGACTTGGAAAATGAGTACATCTCCCTTCTTCTTCTATTAGAAAATAGATTGGCCTTATGTTCTCAAGTCTCAACAGTTTTGAATTTAGTTTATTGGACCTGCATTTCATCTTGTACTACTGATTTTTAAAATGTGAGAAATTTGAATCCAATAAGGTATAATATTTTTTAGTTCACTTTTGTTTAAACCTCTCTTTATGGTCCAAATCATGTTTGAACGGGTCTGCTCATTTCTAATGTTCACTTGCATCCTTTCTTTATTTTCCTTTTCTTACTTTGATTGGAACCCAAAGAGGATGTGAGTATGTGCATTGATTTTTAAGAGGATGTGAGTTGTTTGCTTGAGAGGAGAAGAAAAGGAAATCAGTTATTTACTCTCCAGCCTAGCTTATCTTTGCTCTTAGAAGATTATATATACTATTTATGACTAATTGGATTTGTAAACTAATCAGTTATTTACCTTTTATTATCAATAACTAGTTTCTATCTTAACCGATGTGATGTACTTTTCATACTTTGGTAGTCAGTTAAAGGGTATTGTGTTCTTATAATGTATGTGCTGTGAATGTTTTCTTTCTGATGAGAATTTAGTGAATTCACTTATTTGTTAAAGAGGTTGTGTGAATGTGTTCTTTCTTATGGGAATTTAGTGAATTCACTTATTTATTAAGGAGAATTATATTTATTTTATGAAGAAATATGAAAATTTATGTGGGTTTCTTTGTCTATTGTTTTGCATGTGAGGATAAATTTGTTTAGGGTGGAAGGAGAGTGAAATGTTCGAGGCTTGTAATTCTGGCAAGTGATCTCTAGAAAGCTAAAGACACGAAAGAGAGGATATAGAAGGAGAGCTCCAATAAAGAGATTATCTTATTTGATCTTAATTTTAGTAGATTGTAACATTATTATTATCATATATTTGTCTCTCTCACGGAAGTTATAGGATGTTAAAGATCAGTTTAAAACTCAATTTGAACCTCTTTCAAGGATACGAACTAAAAATTTACTTTTCGACTTTGAATACTTAGACTAAACTGAAAACAATTCAAAAAAAAATTATCAATTGAAAAGTTCAAAATTTATCTTAATTTTTCTTTAAAATTATCGTAGGGAGATATTTGTCTTTCATCCAATCTTTTATTTAAAAATTTGAAAAACTTAGCTGTTAGATTTAATTTGACTTAACAAAAAATTAAGTTGAGTAATTCAAGAGTTATTTTAAATTTTTTAAAAAATTAATTAAAATTTTCAACATAGAACTATCAAATCAAGTCTTAATTTCATATATTTTAAATTTTGATTTAGGTTAGAATAAAATGTATGATTTATTGGATTCAGTCTAAAAAAAAATGAATTTGGGCCTTAATAGTATGATGGGTGGAAAAAAGACAAACGGGCCCTTATCGGGCCGAGGACTGCCCAATAGCTCGACCGGGCCGGGCCGGATCCAAGATTTATCGGGCCATATAATATCAGGCCGGGCCACGGATGTCCAATTACGCTATCGGGCCGGACCTAGGTCCGTTTACTGGCCTACTACTAAAATGAGGGTTGCAGTGAAGTGAAGCCGAACCAACCCACCTCCCTCAACTTATGATGCATTCATTTGTGCAGGACATGATCTATCACATTTTCCAAACATCGAGCTTCACTTTTGAACAAGTTAAAGAAAAATAGTTGATACAGTGACTATTGGCCTGCCCATCGGGTCGGCCCACAACGGGCCACGATCGCCGATGCACGGGCCATCGTGTTCGCGTTGCTTTGAGCTGGATTCTCTTGGGTTTTAGCACTTTCGGGGCAGTCAGTGCACACGGTCGGTCCGCATTTACTCTTTTTCTTCTTTTTTTTTCCACTGTTTCAAGATTGACAATTGTCAAAAATAATTTTTTATATAAAAAACACTATATACAAACCTATCATATTCTATTTGTTTTTCCATATTTTCTTCTCAACTTCATTTATTTAAATTTTGATCTAAAATCATGTAAAATGATCTAGCCTCCCCTTAGAATCTGGAAACTTTGACAAATTATATTAGGTGATGGATCTTATTAGGTGGTAAAAGAAATGACATATGAATACAACGCCATCTAAACTATTAAATTATATAATATGAAATTAATTGAATTTTTTTATTTTTAAATTTAAAAAATATTAGATAAATATTTTTATTTACTACTATTAAAACAATAATGAATATACAATAAAAAACATAAAAAATTTAAATAATAATCATAATCATCTTAAACTATGATTTTATGTATTTGGAGTCGGCTAATATCTAAGTTTAAAATAGAAAGTAATAATTTAAATTTACTATAAAGTGAACTGTATGTAAAGGCATTGTGCTTGGACATTGAGCATTTCTTACTTTTCCATATTACTTTATAGCATGAATTTAAATATAGATATATTTATCAAATAACAAAAAGAAATTGGACCCATTAATCATTGATAAAAATATAATAAAATAAAATTTAGCATTTATATTTATTCATTTGATCTTAAAATACTTAAACCGATGGTAAAGGAAAAATCAATAATGCCTTAAATTACTCTGTTAAATAGAATCACAAAAATATTTTTATACTTGAGTTTTTCAATTTGTTATCAGCAAAGATCTATTTCAACAACGTACTTTTAGTATCACTTGCGAATTTACAAAATTTTATTATAATAGACTATTCTTGCGCTTTTGAGGTAAATTGTCACTAAAAACAATAGAAGAAAATGGAAAGTGATCTAAAATGCATTTTTCACTGCTTCTTGGACGATTATTTTTCATTTGTAAAATTTATTTTATAATGATATGCTAATTATTATATTTTAATGTATCATATTTCTTAACTTTTGTAGTCACAAATTTGGAGATATCCACTTTACATTGTTCCAAGTACCCATACATATAAATTTATCATTGTAGTGATCTTTCACATTTTTATGCTGAAATTTTGTTTATAAATAGTCAATATTTTCGAAAGTATTCAGGCCACTTTCTACCAATCTTCTAAAACAACATCTAACACCAAATTATACTAAATAAAATTTTAAATTTGACAATAATTGAAGTAAAAAAAAATTGTTTGATCAATTCTTTTAATCATGTTTTATGAATTTATGGTCCATATGATTTACATAGAATGCATGTGGCGACAAGCTTTTTTTTTTTTTCTTTTGCTAATAACAATAACTTTAGTTTCTATGGAAGGAAATTTTTTGACAAAAAATAGGATGCTATCAATCATTGGAAATAGGAAACAGTTTCATCCAACATAGGTGAAAATTTCACTCATTTAGCCAAAATTTTGGTTTAGCACAGGAAATATCTCTAACATTTTCGAGAGAGATCTTTATTTTCGATTGTTTAAAACCATAATTTCCTATCAAAATTTGAAATTTAGACAAATTTTTTTTTTTTGTCATGCAACAAAGTCAAATCAAGTTAGCTTCTATACTAATACAACTTCTTAAATAAATAGATTGAAATAGATGTAACCCTATGTTAAATGATTAATTTATGCTAAAATGTAAAAATGTAATATTTAGTGTATTGATTTTGGTAGTATGCAATTAAAGTAAAATCTTTTAATAAGCTAACTATGTGAATTGTAATTGTACATGTATTTGGCTGAAGCGTAAATACGTTATATATGTCATTTAATAAAAATACTACTGGATAAACTTGTTACGAATGTGTCTTATTTTATTTGAATTATATTTTACTGATTATGTAAATATTTTGTAATCAAGAAATAAATTTATTATTATGACTGAAAATTTATGAAAAATATGGTAATTTAAATTAAATTAATTATTATTTATAATCTAGATTTCACATTTTATATATTTTGAGATGTATTCAATTCTACAGCTAGACCACCTGCTCCTTCTCCCACTCCACCTGTTTGGCCATCTTCTTTTCAATAGCTGTGATCCTCACCCAGCTCTACAATTCGACCAATCTTAGCTTATTGCCCATACTTCCCTCCAAATTCTTTTTCTCCTATTATTGATAGCAGTGCTGCAGTAGCCTCCAAGGTAGTGTTAAGAAATCTCCTTGGTCCACAATCTTCTAACGTGACTTAACGTAGTGTTACAAGCCGTTTTTAGACGACTCCAGCAATTTGGAGACCCATTCGGTGTCAACCAAACGTGCTCCAATCTGAAAGGAAATCTAACATATAGATCGTATGGAGAAAAATAGTATTGGAGAACTAGCCTTTGCTTGATTGAGTTAACAATCCAATTAAACTAAGTAAAGAAAACAAAATACAGATTTTATTCAATCCAATCAAAATTACAGACACTGGCCTCAAAACGGAGATCAACTTACTTGGTACTTAACTTTCCCACACTTGGGAACTTGACGTCTCACTGGACTTGCTAGAACTGCACACCAAATTCGATGACCCAAGTGACCACTAATGGTCTAAAAATATAGAGTTGGGAGTGGTAACTTAACTCTAGATAAACCAACCATAAACTAACCCTAGCCAAATGTGAACACAAAAGGGAAACTGAGAGTGGGTATGCAAACCCATCTTGGATTCTATCCTTGCTTACACTAACTCAAGAAATGGGAATTAAGAATCAAAGAATTATAACTAAGACTCGAATCTATCTTAAACACGTCAAGCTTGTGAGCCCAAACTTCATCAAAGTCGTTGGAAGTGTTGGATTATAGGGCCCAACAATCCAGAGCTGGTGTGGGAAGAACCCCGTCAGTGTTAGCTTTGGGCCTGTGAGTAACTATCCGGCCTAGTGGACTGACCGCCACAACCTCACAAAAAGGGCCACTTGTGCTGCAATAAAGAGTGGGTTTAAAAGTTCCACATTGCTTAGGAGGTGCAAGGCTTGGGTGCTTATATGAGGAGTCGTTTCCCTCATCTAGTGTGACGCGTTTTGAAATCCGTGATCACACACTGTGGTGTGCCCAAAAGATCTTGCAATGGTGAGGGGACCTGGATTGGTTGACAAAGCGGACAATAACACACATGTGTTGTGTGAGGGGGGCCCACGATCCTAACAATTAGTATCAAATTGGGTTCGAGGTTCGGTAACCCAACGTGGTTGCTGAGGGGGGATTGTTGGGTTATGGGACCCAGCAATCCAGCGCTAGTGTGGGAGGACCCCCGTCAGTGTTACTCTTAGGCCCACAGGGACTAACTGCCCTATTGGACTGAGCCCTACAACCTGAGAAAAAAGGACCACTTATGCCGCAATACGGAGTGGGTGACAAAGTCTCACATTGCATAGGACGTACAAGGCTTGGGTACATATGAAAGGGGTTGCTTCCCTCATCTAGTGTGACGCTCTTTGGAAATTGTAAGCCTACACTACGGTGTGCCCAAAAGACCTTGTGGGGGTGAGGGGACCTGGATTAATTGACAAAGCAGATAATATCACACGTGTCAGCCGTTGTAATACCCCAGATTTTCATATTATCAATATTTACGGAAATTGCCATTTCATTTGTGAATTATGAGATGTGGACCTTATATGGGTCAAGTGTTGGGCCATTGCCCAATTAGGACCCAACGGATTGTGGAATTGGTTTCAATAAAATTTAAATGGGGTTGAATAAAAGAGTAATGCATTATGTCTAAAATTAAAAAAGATTACATTGGCCGTGTATGGGATATTGTTTGGGCCGAATGTGAGATATGTATATCTGAGTTAATGCGCATAAGATCATCTTAAAAGGGGTCTTTCCTTGGTTAAAAGTGAAACTAAAGGAATTGCTAAATAAAGAAGATGTCCAAATTGAGATGGGATATTGCCTTGCCATGTAGGAGTTGTGCGCACAAAGGAGTCTCTCTTTGTTTAGAAAACGACATACATAAAATAAGCAAGGGGCGCATGGCAATTGCTAAGTTGAAGGGATATGCACAATCCATCATAGGCGCTAAGAAAGAGTTCTTTTTGGATTAGAATTGGCCCCAAAGGAAATTGCTAAAATAGAGGGTCGGCACCTTCTAATTAGGATTAAGTGGGAGGTTTTTTTATAAAAGAAAAGAGCCACAACAAGGGGCGCACGACAACATACCCAGCACCAAGATCACCACAGCATTCAATATTCATTCAAGGAGAGGGCAGCCAGCAAGGGCGCATGGCACAAGAAGGTGTTCTTGGCTGGTTAAAGATCAAGAAGAAGGAGAAGGATTGGAAGAGTAAGAACAACAGAAGGAAACCGGAGGAGTCGCCGAACCAGTAAGTGATTTTATAATTTTGTTAAGGAAAAGAACCATAGGGTTCGGCCATGGTGTATGGCCGAACCCCATGGAAGAGAATTGGTAGATGAAAGTTGTTAATGTAATGGAATGATGAACCATAGGGTTCGGCCATGGTGTATGGTCGAACCCCATGGAAAGATTTTGGTAATTTTAATGGAAGAAAATTAAGGGATGAATGATGAAGTTTCAATGGAAAGAAAGATCCATAGGGTTTGGCCATGGTGTATGACCGAACCCCATGGATGGTTATTGTTTAATTTTAAATAGGAATTTGATGTTAATGGTATATGATTTTGAAGGGACTAAATGGAGAAGTATAGAATTGATTACATGGATTTAGATCATGGAGGATCAAGGATTAATAATTTTAAAAAGAGGATTATGAACCATAGGGTCGGCCATGGTGTATGGCCGAACCCCATGGAAGATGTGTTATTAATTTAGAAAGTGATGGAATGGTTGGATTGTCTCTATGAGTGAGGTTCGGCCATGGTGTATGGCCGAACCCTACTAGGGTTTATTTTAATGGAAGAGCAATGACTAATAATTTCTAGAAAGTGAGGATTTTGGAACCATAGGGTTCGGCCATGGTGTATGGCCGAACCCCATGGAGGATGTTACTAATTTAGGAAATATCTCATGATGAATTGTTTTTGGAAAGTGGAGATCAAATTAGAAAGTTTCTAATTATGGGCTTTCTAATAATGGACTTTCTAATTATGAACTTTCTAATTATGGAAGGAATTTTGAAGTATGGATTCAAATATGGAAGTTGCTATAAATGGAAGGTAAGACATCACCATGGCCGAACCCCATGAACCAATTTTATGGGTCATGTGTGATCTTAATATTTTAAATGAATGGTGGACCAATTGGAGAATGCAAATATATGCTTATGGATTATATTATTGGATTATGGGTTTTTGTTTAGGTTGTTGAACCTAAAATTAAATAGATGAAAGATCATGGGTTCGGCCATGATGTATGGTCGAACCCCATGAGATGAATTTTTGATGGATCATTCTTGGACTTAAGGTCTTTCCATGGTAGATTTAAATGAAGGGTGAGAATCATGGAATGATAGCCATGAATGGCATTTTAGTAACTAAGTGAAGATAAGGGACCATGGGTTCTGCCATGGTGTATGGTAGAACCCCAAGGGGAAGATTTGCTGAACTTAAGGTGTGATGTATCTTGATGATTAAATCGTTTATCATTAGATTAGTGAATAAAAGTGGTATGAATGGCAAAGTTGTAATAAAGGGTGAAAGTGATGAATCATGGGTTCGGCCATGGTGAATGGCCGAACCCCATGGGAATTGTGTTTATAGACTTAAACATTATTGTAAATCAAATGGGACATGGTTTTAATTGATTAATATATTATAAGGTAACAGGACCTCGCAAACGGTTGCGACCGTGAGCAGTTACTGGACTAAGGATCAAGGACACGTAGTGGTCTTTGGTAGGATTCCACCTCTTTGAAACCATGGTTTTATGTACAATGTTTTATTTTATTTTGATGCATTTATGTTGTAAAAGTTATGTTTCAAATATGAGGTTTTAATGCTATGTTTACAATATAAAATAGCATGTATTTCATTGGCATCTCATGCATGGCATGGGGTGAGGGATATGTAACCGGAGGGTCCACACTTCGTCGGGGCATCTGAATAACCTATGTGGTATACCTTGATGAGCATTGTCTATCAAGAAGAAACCGGAGGGTCCACACTCCGTCGGGGCGTCCGAAAAGCCTATGTGGGGATACCAGATGGTCCACACTCCGTCGGGGCGTCCGAACAATCTATGTGGTATACCTTGATGTGCATTATCCATCAAGAAGAAACCGGAGGGTCCACACTCCGTCGGGGCGTCCGAACAACCTATGTGGTATACCTTGATGTGTATTATCCATCAAGAAGAAACCGGAGGGTTCACACTTCGTCGGGGCATCCGAAAGACCTATGTGGAGGGTACTTATATGTACTTGCGATGGGTGAGACTCATTGCATTTGACATCATGATATGGCATGGTTTATATGATTTTTGGACATGGTTTATATAGCTTTTGACATTATGATATGGGCATGTTTTATATGGTTTGTATGGCTTTTGATATTATGATATGGGCATGTTTTATATGGTTTTTGGACATGGTTTGTATGCTTTTGACATTATGATATTACTATATATGTTTTGTACTAACCATGTGTTAGCCCTAACTAGAATACTTACTGGGTGCGTTGTTCTAACGCCCTACTTTTACCTTTTAGTGGATGATGCAGGAAACGAGGGGAAAGATGAACGCGAAAAGGGTCAAGCATAGGAGCTTGGATGATTTTAGTCTTTTTTTTTTGTTTAAGTTACTTATGGATTTGTATTTGGGTAACTAGACTTTGGACATATAATAACTTAGATGATTTGCTATGGTTGGATGGTTTATTCGGATAATTATTTTGTTAAGTAATTAAGTACTTTGCTATCAAATGGACTGTATATGGGTTCTATATAATACGACAAATGATGATTTATTCCGCATGTGTATCTTATTGCTATGTGTGAAATGTTTTCATAGACTTAGACCATGCACACATAGGATTGGTCAGTTAAGGGTCGTGTAACACCTCGCCCTTCTCACATTGAAAATCAGAGTCTATTTTTGTTTTTTAAAATTATCAGAGTGGGCAAGAGCGGGATGTCACGACTCGAGCTAAGTCCGAACTTCCAAAGTCCGACCCTTCACTGGCCAACCCTATGTGTGCATGGACCAAGTCCAAGACAACAGTTTCACACATAACAATACAATACACAAGTGGAATAAACCATCATTGCAGAATCATAATAAACTCATATCCAATCCAATTGATAGCAAAGTACTTAGTCATTTAATCAAAATCCTCATTATCCAAATACACATCCAACCATAGCAAAATATCTAAGTTATTACATTCCCAGAAACTAGTTACTCAAATACATGTCCATAAGTAACTTCATTCAAAACATATAAAATAAATCATCTAAGCTCCTATGCTTGTCCCTTTCCGCGTTCAGCGTTTCCCTCATTTCATGCATCATCCACTATAGGATAGAAGTAGGGTGTTAGAACAACGCGCCCAGTAGGTATTCCAATTAGGGCTAACACATGGTTAGTACATAACATATAATAATATTATAGTGCCAAAAAGCCATATAAACCTTGTCATGAAATCATATAAACCATGTCATAAAACCATGTAATCCATGCCATGTCATGATGTCAAATGCAATGAGTCACACCCATCACAAGTACATATAAGTCCCTCCACATAGGTCTTTCGCATGCCCCGACGGTGTTTGGACCCTCCGGTTCCTTCTTGATGGATAATGCACATCAAGGTATACCACATAGGTTGTTCAGACGCCCCGACGAAGTGTGGACCCTCCGGTTCCTTCTTGATGGATTATGCACATCAAGGTATACCACATAGGTTGTTCAGACGCCCCGACGGAGTGTGGACCCTTCGATTCCTTCTTGATGGAATTCTCATCATCAAGGTATACCACATAGGTTATTTGGACGCCCCGACGGAGTGTGGACCCTCTGGTTACAAATCCTCCACCCCATGCCATGCATGAGATGCTAATGAAAATACATGCTATTTTATCCTATAAACATAGCATTGAAAATCACAATATGAAACATATCCAACACATTTTATTTTATATAAAACATAGCATTCAAAAATCATAATTTGAAACATATCCTTTGAAACATATATTCATCAAAATAAGATAATAATAATGTACATAAACCATAGTTTCAAAGAGGTGGAATCCTACCAAAGACTGCTAATGTGTCCTTGCGTCTTTCGTCGGGTAACAGCTCACGATCGTAAACACCTTGTGAGGCCTCGTTACCTTATAATATGACAATTAATCATAACCAAGTTCCACTTGATTTTCGAAGTTCTAAGTCCATAAACAAAACACCATGGGGTTCGGCCATACACCATGCCCGAACCCATGGTCTACTATTTTTGTCCATGATCACAATAATGCCAGTATAATCTATAACCATTCACCTTCCTTATTTCATGAGGCTTAAGTTCCAAGCAATCCATTCAATAGTTCATGGGGTTCGGCCATACATCATGGCAGAACCCTATGTCCAATTTTTTTCCACATATTTACAAAATTGCCATTGATTCCTTCATTCCTTTAAATCTACCACAACTAGACCTTATCAAAATTCCTTAACCAAATCAGTCCATAAAATACACCTCATGGGGTTCGGCCATACACCATGGCCGAACCCATGATCCCTCACTTTGGAATGTAATTACAACTTTGCCATTGGCCTAATTATTTCTAATCTTTTGTTCATTAATACATCAATCTAAACTCATAAAATAGGTTCATAATTCGATTCATAAATCAGCCATTAACCATGACTTAAAATGCCATATGATCCCTTAATTTGGTCCTTGGGGTTCGACCATACACCTTGGCCGAACCCTATGGTGTATAACTTCCCAATTATAGCAACTTTCATGATTAACAAGTCCACAATTAGAAGGTCCATATTTAGAAAGTTTCTTAATGAATCATCCACCCTTCCATAATTAGAAGGTTCCCATATTTACCATAAGTCCTTCCATACTTAGAAATTTCCAAGATAATCATCCAAAATTAGAAGCTTTCTAATTTAGCCAACTCCTTCCAAAAATAGAAACTTCCCAAATTAGTAACCATTTTCCATAATTAGATAGTTTCCTAGATTAGAAACCATATTTCCATAATTGGAATGCTTTCCAAACTTAGCAACCAAAATCCATCTACCATTCCAAAACCACCCCATGGCGTTCGGCCATACACCATGGCCGAACCCTATGGTTCATGATCTTGACCATTTAATCCATTAAACTAATTTCCTTTCCATGGGGTTCTGCCATACCTATAGCCGAACCCTATGGTTCCGCCATACCTATAGCCGAACCCTATGGTTCCATTCTTTTCCTCTTTTTAAATCCAAACCACCTAACCATCCAAGATTTCCATGATCTGAAATCTAAGAACATAAACCCATATTTAGACCATGACTTTCCATGGTTTCGGTTCAACAATATGAACCATGTCTTTCCATTAATCAATCAATGTTCCTCCATGGTTTTCAATATTCATAACCCAACCAAAATGAGCCATAACTTTCCATGGGGTTCGGCCATGCACTATGGCCGAACCCTATGGTTCTTTCTTTCCATTCAAATCATTAAACCCATCTCCAATCTTCTTCCATGGGGTTCGGCCATACACCATAGCCGAACCCTATGGTTCTTTTATTTCAAAATAATTTTATCAAATAAGATACTAACCGTTTTTCGATTTCTTGTTCTTCCAATCTTTTTCCTTTCTTCTTAATTTTTCCAAACCAAAAACAACCTCTTGCTGGCTGCCTTCTTCTTCTCTTTGCTCTTGCCGTGAGAGAAAACTTGAGATGGAGAAGAGAATTCGGCTATAATGGGTTGTAAAACCGTGTGCCCTTGCTATGCATCTCTATATAAAGCCTTTCCTTGGTCCCAACTTTGGAAGGTGCTTAAGATAGCCAACCCCCTTTAGGGCCGTGCGCCCCTTGTCTATTTTAGCCATTGCCGACCTCTCTTCCTTAATTTAGTAACATCCCAATCGGCCAATGCTAAAAATAAATATAACAATGCCGTGTGCCCTTCTTTTAATTTAGACACTTCTTTTATTTATTTTAAGAAAATATGCTTACCCTTGTTTCTTAAAAGATTCCATGCGCCTATGATAGATTTATTATCTAAAATTCGGCCAAGGCTATCTATAGTAATCCTCTCCATGCACATAATCATGGATTGCATTACTAAATTAATTCAACCCCATTTAATTTTAATGAGACCCAATTCCACAATTCCTTGGGTCCTAATTGGGCCATGTCCCAACATTTTACCCATATAAGATCCATATCCAAAATTCACAAATTAAATGGGTGAATTTTCATATATAATAATAATTTGAAAATCCGGGGTATTACAGGTCGGACTTTGGAAGTTCGGACTTAGCCCGTGTCGTGACGTCCCGCTCTTGCTCACTCTTCAATTATTTTTTAAAAAAAAAATAGACTCTGATTTTAGTGAGAAGGGTGGAGTGTTACAGGCGTGAGAGGGGGTCACGATCCTAACAGGAAGAAGAATGAAAGAAGTCATGTGACAATGGAGAGATGGATCTAGCCAATGTGGAAACGACATGTAGAATGATGAGTTATTTGGCCCAATGGGGTGGTTACAAGTTCACATGCCCAAGATGAGTAACCTAGGACGATTAAGAGTCCACAATCCTTAAGCAAAAGAAGCCGACGTCACACCTTAGAGTTGCACATGTTTAAGGAGAGTGAAAACAGGAGAGAAGTTGGCCATGGTTAGGATTCAGTATCTCTTGACACCTGTTTATAAAAGAAGTCATCGGGCTATGTAAATCAAAATCACGTAAACTTTGGCTTGCTGGGAAGGCTATTGAACAACCTTTCAAACAAAACTTGTAACGACCCGTCCCGCTACGAGTACGTCAAACTGGTACGAAGTCCCAAAACCGCTCTAATACTAATTCAGGGGTATATATTTTTTTTCTCAAAACAAAGGGAAGTACCACTCCCACAACCCACACTCAAATCAATAGCCGATAGTACCAATAAAGTATTAGTCATAATTGGAAATAATAACATCATTCCATTATTACATTCATCCAACTTAATGAAATGTACACATATCTCAAATACATTAACAGGTCCTCAAATACAAAATGAAATCATGATAGGTACAAAGCTGCGACTCTACACCCAATGTCCGATTGAGGGTCCGGTCGACCCTTCCTCTATGAAGTACCTGTGAGGAAGGGGTGAGCTCTACATGCACAATGAGGGTAACACACGCATCATGTATCACCAAGCATACACTGATATGATCATATGAACACATCAATATCTATGATGTCTACATGCATGACTATGCAAGCGAGTGCCCTGCCCCTAACACACAAGCCCACATTTGTCGGGCCTCCAGTATATCCTCTAACCAACTCAATACAACTCTATGGCAACTCCCTCATGTGCCCATCCGATGCGGTCCACCCACCCTCGGGTACACAGACTGATCTCCAACCGGGTCAAGATCCATACTCCTCGACCAGACCTATGACTCTCTCATGACAACCCGTACACATACCAGGACCATCCTAAGAGTCAAACTCACTAGAGTCCCAAACCAACTACCACACGGGAGTAACCACCTCACCAGTCCTCAACGAACTGCCAACCAAACTCATCAATGGTTTCCTCCACCAAGTACCAGAGTCTCGATAGTCAAACCTATAACCTTGGACCACATCCGTTAGTCTCCACATGACTGGTGTATCCACCCTTCATAGAATTCTATAGGTCTTCTACCGAGTGAACCGGCAGAACTCACTCGTTAGACGCCCATAAATTCCTAGTGAGTCAACACCCACAACATAAGTCTCAACAATGAACTCCAAAGTCATAGCCACGGGTAAACACACTACCATATCACACCACATGTTGTCCTAGCCTGGAATATTTTATCACATCGCAGGTTGTCCCCACCGTACAGGTGTCCTAGCCTGGAATATCTCATCACATCACATCGCAGGTTGTCCCCACCCTACAGGTGTCCTAGCCTAGAATATCTCATCACATCATATCGTAAGCTGTCCCCACCCTACAGGTGTCCTAGCCTTGAATATCTCATTACATCACATCGCAGGTTGTCCCCACCCTGCAGGTGTCCTAACCTAGAATATCTCATCACATCACATCGCAGGCTGTCCCCATCCTACATGTGTCCTAGCATGGAATATCTCATCACATCACATCGCAGGTTGTCTTCACCCTACAGGTGTCCTAGCCTGGAATATCTCATCATATCACATCGCAGGCTGTCCCCACTCTACAGGTGTCCTAGCCTGGAATATCTCATCACATCACATCGCAACATCCCTCGACCGATGAGCTAGCTATCACATCCTCAGTCTACTCGGTCATCTGGGGAATCACAAACTATACTAGCGGGAGCTATCCCTTACGGCATCGTCCCAAGACCAATGAGTGGGCGAGCACCTCCTCAGCCTACTCGGTCATTTGGGTGGGGAATCACAAACCATACCAGTGGGAGTTGTCCCTCATCGCATTGTCCCTAGACCAACGAGTGGGCGAGCACCTCCTCAGCCTACTCGGTCATCTAGGGAATCACAAACCATACCAGGGGGAGCTGTCCCTCACTGCATCTTCCCTTGACCAACGAGTGTGCGAGCACCTCTTCAGACTACACGGTCATCCAGGGAATCACAAAACATACCAGCGGAAGCTGTCCCTCACAACATCATCCCTCGACCAATGAGTGGGCGAGCACCTCCTCAGTCTACACTGTCATCCGGGGATGCCTTGTACATCCCGTACTCGCGTCCACTGCACGGTTCTACATAACATCCCCACCCTAAATACCTGACAAGTTAGGGGGAGTCTCTAGATCCAGATGTTGCTTAGTACCAATGCCCCACCTGCATTCCACATATGCTAGCTACATGCATGCACAATTACCGCTGCACATACTATTAACATATTTCATCATACAATAATCAGGTATATTTATATCACTAACTATCACGGGTTGGCACGTTAACATCCAAACATGTTATAATGTCTAGCAGTCTCAACTAATCATTACATAGTCATATGGCATATTATCAACAGAATACATCACACCATGATCAGGCATAGACAATCACATATCACATATCTGCATGCTGACATCTTAACATATTATCAACAAAAATAAGCTCCAATAATGTCACCACGCAATCAATCAATAATGACATCAAAACTCAATTCGTATATGCCTCTGCGGGCATCAGATATGAATACATCCGGATGGGGACCCGCCACATAATGGTATCAACAGTTCCCTTGCCGAGTGGCTCATAATACCAGGGACCCCCATTCGTCGTATTCTGTACCCACACAATTGATAGAGTAGTAATATGCATAGATGCATGCTAAAAGCGGTGATAAGTTGCCTCACCTGTGTGTGCATCAAAATCCAAAGCGAGAAAGACGGTACGCTGGGTTGAAAGGATCTCAATCTGTTGAAAAAGAGGAAGGGAATAAGCAATCGGGTAAAAAGGGTCAAACAAAACCTGGAGTGCAAATGGGCCCGAAACTGGGAACTGGGCTGGGCCGAACAGAACTGGGCCGGGCCGAATAGCACTGAGCCAGACCAGATCTGGGCTGGACCCAAAGCTAGGTGGAACTGGGCCGAGCCTGAAATCGGGCTAGGCCTGACTGGCCGAGTTGGGCTTGGGCCGGGTCGGAATGGGCCGAACCTGATTGGGCTTGCTCTGCGTGAAACTGAACTCGGCCGAGTCAACTCGAGAATCCACCTGGGAAACCTAGGAAAAAAGGGGAAAAGAGAGGAAAATGAAGGAAAAAAAAGGAAAAATAGGGAAAGAGGAGGGAGAAGGGAAATGGAGAAGGAGAAGAAAAGGGGTACCTGGGCTCAGTTGGATCAATGTCGGACGGCAGCGAGGAGCAACTCCAAACAACGAGAAGGGACGAGTCAAGGTGGAGTAGCGATGGGAGCTCAAGGCAGCTCGAACGAAGAAGAGATAGGAAATAAGAGAGATGGGCGGAGGAGAAGAGGCAGTCAAGGATGGGGAGGGGCGGCTGACATTAGGGTTAGACTACGGGAAATTAGGGTTTCAAGATGAGAAAATAAGGAGAAAGAGAGAAGAGGCAGCAGATGGCGTGCGGCACTGTAGCATATGCGGCTAAATTCTCTAATTAGCAAAAAATGAACAACATCTGGTAGGCACAAATGGGAAATCAAATGATATCGAATTTGATGAAATTAGTTTTGTAACAACCTGACTTGATATTTTGAGATTCTAGGGTCTTAGTAGCAATGGGCCCCGCAGTGGGTTTTGGTTTGCCCGATTTCGAGTTTGGCGACTCGAAGGGCATTTTGGTAATTTGAATTATTGAAATTTTTGTCATCCCAAAAAGTTTGAATAGCACACGTTTTCTCCCCTGATGTTCGACGTTTAAAAATTGTAAGTAGTTTTAAATTATTTTTGAAAATCTAAGATTTTAATTTGCAGTTTTTTTTCTCCTAGTTTTCTAACTTGAGTCTCCTCCTTGTTTCATTCAAATTCCCTCTTTACATTAGGGTTCTGTCTGTGCAATACTACTCTAAGTGGGGTCCATTAAACACTTGAGCAGGCCCAAGCATAGGCTCCTTGTTCCCATGTTCCCATCCATTCGCTCAGTTCCGCTATATAGCCGACTAGTCCCTTCGCTATCGCACACTACATCTCATTTCGTTCTAGAGCATGTGGTGAGTAGGAAACTCAATACATTTTGAAGCGAACCAACTTGCGAGTGGAGGGAAGGAAGAGATGTCTTGTTGCCTACTTAGAGTATGGGTAGTAGATAGATTCTAATAAAATAATAGTTTGCTTGAGAAGTTGAAGAAAAGAAGTCAAGAAGTGTTGAACCATGTCTCGAGAACCAAAAGTACTTCTCACCGACAACTAGGGTTCCATTTGGCTGAGAGGTAATTGCAGGGTTATCTTTGAACAGGCGTTACCCTTTAACATGAGTTGCCTTTATAAAGGTATCTCCTTTATCTTTTTTGGTAATTATAGTGGAAAAGTTAGAATTTACCCTAAGGGAAACAAATCTTGTTTGGGAATTATAAGCAGGGGAAACCTCATCAATTTTATAAAAATCAATGACTTTTAGCGAATTCATATAATATAAAAAATAAAATCAATACTTTATAAAGCATAATTAGTAAATAATATCTTCAAATGAAAACTATGAATACATCTTATAATGATATTATACAATTTTATATGAATTACTTCACATAATTATGAATTCAAATAAAGTTCTTGCACTTGCATTCTAACCGTAAGAGTGAGATGAAGAAAAAATAGTTTTCTATATTTAATTTTTTAAATCCTAATATATGAATTAAAACTGGCAAAATATCTTTTCATAAAAATTCATAATTTGCTCATTGGTGATGTAAGATAAGCTATTATAATTGTCTATAAAATAATTCAAATTAATAAGTCTTATCTAAGACAAAATAATATTAAGAACCCATAATTACAATTCAAAATGAAATATATTTTAAAAAATAAATAACATTTCCAAAATAAAGCTGATATTTGTGAAATATGAATATCTTCATTTAAATTTATATAAAAAAACTAAAATAAAATATAAAAAAATTAAGTTTAGGGCCCCACTACCAGCAGTTCTCTGGAGTTCAAATAAAGATAGGAAAATGGTGGAACCCATCTAGTTTGTGATCAGATGATGTTGCTTGATTGAAGCAGATTTGGCAATAGAGATGATGAAAAACAATCCAGAGCTGGCATTTGCTAGAGACGAGAATGGAATGACAGGTCTTCATCTCCTCAGCCTGTCTCCTTCCTCTTTCAAGAGCAGGACCATTTATTCCCGTCGCTACGTGGGGTCAACACCTTTTCTAAGCTTGGAAACTATGGCTATCGTCTCTTACGCTTGTGAGTAAAATTTCTTGTCCCACCCTTTTTCTCTTGGAAAAATGCTTGATGCATATTGGATATGCATTTAATATATTATGATAGTGATGTGTCTTCATATTATCATGAGTTTATAAAGTGAGGTATTCATATATATTATCTTTTAATTGCAAATTTAAATTGATCTTGTTAATTTTATTAAATTACAAATCAATGATCGTATAAATAAATATTAATATTAATACCATCAATTTTATTTCTGCAACTTCAAAAGAATAATCTTATAAAAATTCAAAATCCATTCAAGAGGTTAATGAAAATAATGGACAGTCTCACTAAAACTCCTACAAGATTAGGACATAGTATAGACCTCCATGCATGATTATGATAGATAAATAACTCAAATATTAAATTACATTATATGACTGATATAAATTGTTGATTAATATAAACCAAGAAAATAAATATATTATTATGACAGATAAACAACTTAAATACATGATTAAGATAGATAAACGATTAAAATTAATTAGTAATGAAGACATATATATATATATATACACACACACACATTGTTATGACCAATGTTATCAGAACTTGATTGTCTATCGAACCGTCTCCGAAGATGGTCAGGTAAATAAGGTTCAACCGTGGTTAAACTCGATCAAACTCGTGCCATGTATATTATATTATAAGTAATATTAAATTATTAACTAATGGATACATAGTGTATAAAACTCTAAATTCACTAGATTAATAATTTTATATAGGTTATTCATGATGCTTTTCATAAAAAATAATAAAAATCTATTCATAACTTCAAAATTAATTATTACAATTTTAAATAATAATAAAACATTGAGTCATGAGACCTTTTTACTCACTTGACTCAAAGTCTTTATTTTCATTAAACTAAAAATAAATTTTTTAAAAAAATACAACTGTCTTAAATGGTTTTTAAAAATTATTCATATAATAATAAATAAATATCAACCTCTACATTTTCAAAAACAAATGGGAGAGTCAATGAGACTATAAGAGATGGTGATGTGCAAACTGTAAAGACTAAAGAGCACTGAATGAGAAGTAAGGAAGTAGGCAGGAAAATGAAGAAAGGCAAGGGCTCTCAAGAGAACACTCACGACTGGCATTCCCAATGAAAATGATAATTATTGATAAGGGCTGTAAAAAGGTGTTGGTATGGATGAAAAATTTACACTTTTCTCAGCCATTTGGGTTGGGAAATATGGACTGGCCTTTTAGGGCTGCACAATGGCCCGTTGGGGTATATAAATTTAAATTATTATTTAAAGTTTTTTAAAAAAGTATATAAATTTAAATTATTATTTAAAGATTTTAAAAAAATTGGTAATTTTTTTTCAATGAACTGCGGTTCATGAGTTGAGTTTTATTGTATAAAACCGTGTTAAATCGAGGTTTAATAAGATTTGTACGGTGTAACATATTAAGAGGTTTTTTCAGTGAACCGAACTGTAGGGATCAAATTGGTTATGACAGATGAATAGTTTGAGTACTATTATCAGTGAGTAGATACTATATCATAAATGTTTAATGTCAATAAGATGATGATATTAAAAAAAAAAAAAATCAAACTTGAAATTCATCTAATTTTCGATTTCAAATCGTAGAGTATCTTCAGAATGTGCATAAAACTATATGGTTCTTTTAAATATTTGTATAAATTTAAAATTATTTCATTATGATTAAACCTATAAATAATTTAAATAGGTTTTGGTTTGAGGTGAATATAATCTACTCATTTATCTAACCTTTTAACCTAAACTCTACTCGTTCATTAATGGGTATTGTAATATCCTGCTCCAGAGTGGTTCTATAGTGTGGAGTGTGTTTATAGGAAAAAGTTCCACATTGCTAGTTGCGTTGGAAATTCTCTGATATATAAGTGATATCCTTGTTCTTTCTAACATGAGGCATTTTAGAAGCAACAGTGGGTTGACTCACTAATTAAAAGAGATGCGGCCGTGTGTGAGGCCCCAAATCAGACAATATCATACTAGCGGGACAGGTCATTATAGGTCAAACCTACTTTAATCCATACCTATATTGAAAATTGGTCTAGCGATCCTTAAACACTTATCTTTGTATTAAATGGGTCAACCCATTTACTCATATACACTCCATGTCATTTAGTCACTTGAAACTTTTTTAAAGTACCATTTTCAATCTAAATTATCAAATATTAAAAAATTATTTAAAAATTTCCTCGATATTATCAAAACATTTTCATATAAACAAAATATCTTTAAATAAAATAAATGCATAACTCAATCTAAATTGTTGCTTGTTTGATTATGACAGATCAACCTGGGTCTCGTCTATTAATAAGTGAATTCGGGCTAATTTAACCTTTTTAATAATTAGGTTATGAATATGAGACCTATACTCTAAATAGAATAATTTTGTGTTGGGCCAATTGTCGTAGATCTATTTATAACAAATGTTTACTCTAATTATCTTTCAAGTTTCAACAATGGATCAGATCATATGACGCTTTATTCAATAATTATTTTTATATTCAAAGATTTATATAGGCTAACGCTTTTTCTTTGTATGCCTTCAGGATAAATTTCAAATAATTTTTAGCTTAAAAAATAATTATATTCTAATGGTTTATCTCTATATTATCCTTAAATGGTGTCAAATTATTTGGTTATTTTTTTCTCTTTTTTTTTTTTCTAAATTGAAAGTGCATCCATCCTGACTAGTTTGCTCTCAAAATGTCTCTAAAAGGTGATATAGCCTATATGGTGATTTTTTAAAATTCTCATTTAAAATATTTGATTTTATGAATGTGATCAATTTTCATCTCTAATTGTCTCCAAAAAGTGGCTCATATTCAACTTTGGTTTATAATGATATTCATTCTCTTATGGACAAACTTTTTTGTTAAAATCATGGTATTATTAGTAAATTTAGTAATTTATAATTTTAATTAAAATTTTAAATTTGGGGATTAGATAATTTGAAAATTTTAATTAAATTTAGAAAAGTGTTTGAATTTTTTGTTGAAATAGGCCAAAATAGCATTGGAAGGAGAAAAGGACATCGAAACTCGAAAGTGATGTTTTAGGTTTTTTTTTTCTTCCTTTTTCCACACTTAGAGCACCTAGTGGGTAACACAATGGGGAATGGCCATTTTGGGTTGAGTGTGACTTGAAGAACCCAATACCTTCCACATCTTAGGTGAGCTTCTGACTGCAAGCCGACCCTCATGGGTTACAATTGATTTTAATTTATAGGATTATATTAGAGATCTTCGATTCCACTCCTCCTTGATTAACCTGTCCAAGCTTTTGAGTGATTTTATCTATGCTCAGAATTATTCTCTCCTCTAATGTGGAGTGAGATACCCATGTTATTCAAAAAATAAAAAATAAATTAGTAGATCTCATTAAACATTTCAAGTTATTCAGTCTAAAACATATAAAATGAATTGCATAACCAAATTACAGTTTGATTATTTATTTATCTACCTTGAACAAATAAATACAAATATATAATGAGATGAAATTCTTTTTAGACTCAACACATTATGTGGTACATTGTCTTCTTTTAATAAAAAGAAAAAATCGCATCTACCATCTCATGCCATAGAGTTGTAATTTGAAAACTAAGCCCTAATTACCTATGACTCAAAAATGTTGACCTATACCTATAGCCGTCATAATTTTCATAATTTTATGAAATAAATATTCAAAAAGTTAGTATGCTAGATAGACACCAAGAATGGTTACTCGTAGAGCAAAGGATTTTTTTCCCCTTTTTCTACCGTTTCTATTTCTTACTTTCCTAATGTGCTATAATTTTATTAGAGATATAGAGGATATTATTAAGGGGTTGATGTACATATTTCATGTGGGCATTGAATCCGACAAACTCGACAATGATTTAAAATCCAATTAGACAAAATCGAGGAATTGACTCTCTAAATCCATGATCGGGAAAGAAAGGGCTCCACCTTCAAGTGCCATGTCAGCAGCCACGTCACCATCTCAGTAGGTTCCATTGAACACCAACTCAACAATCAAAACAAGTCTTGTTGTCTTGAGGAAGCAAAAGCAGAAAGAACTGATTTGGGCAAATGAGTCAACACGGTGCTGCTGATTTTGGAAACCCAACAAACCAAAAAAGAGACGAACCTGACTCCGCAAAAGGAAGGAGTTGGATAGTAAAGCTCAAGCAAGGTGTCCAAGGAAAATAAATAAATAAAGAAAACGAAAACTCAACCAAACCTTTGGTCCCTCGAGCAATTGTAATTTAGGATAAAAAAAAGGTTTGGCGTTGAAACAAGGAGTTCAATTTTCGACCAAATTTGTAAGGCATGCAAGAATTGTTGGGATGTGGATCGAATTGAAGTAAGATCGTATCAGCATGGAATTGATTAGAACGTGAGACTGTAATGGTATTGGCTGACTGGCAGGATTAGCGAAACATAAGGCAACTAGAGATATCATAAAATCTATTAGAAAGTTACCTCGTTGGTGCAGTGGGGTTAAAAAGTCTAATCCATGATAATTTTCTAACAAGAAATACACAAAGGGTCTGCACGGCATTTAGAAGTGGGCTAACGTTGGGACGTCAAATTGAATTAAAAGTTTCCATATGCTATGGAGGTTTAAGAATAGACAGTGTGCATTATATATACAGGCTTTGAAGTGCTGGATAAAAGAGGGACATGAATGAGAGAAGTTTTTGAGTCTTTCTCAGTTTCATGTAAGGGCCCAACTGTGATCAGTGTGATTTGTGAGTGGGAGGTGTCGAATGAGCTATTACATTCCTAGAATAGAACTTTCCCCATTTATAATATTGGGATTATATTGTAATTAAATTCTTTTCCATATTTGTAATACATCTTTTCCCTATTAATACAATGAATCAAGACCTCTCTCCTTATATTGAGAGAACATATTTGTCTCTATTTTCATATTCTGACATGGCATCAAGAGCCTAGTTCAATCATCAACGAATTTTCTTTCCACTTATTATTGTTATTATTATTATTATTATTTTCCTACAAGTCAGAAACAAACGAATTTTTTTTTTCTTCCTGGTGCTTCTTCCATCACCGGCGCACAAGAACTCCAGATTTGCTTCTCCTCTGGTCTTCTTCTCCTACATTGCAGCATCAGCTTGCTGCCCTCTGCAAATCGTCTTCCGCCCCTTCACTCTGTCTTGGATCATCTCAGATCTGAGATTTACCGGATCGATCTGTTGTTCGCCCAGCCTCTCACCGACATCTTCCACCTGCACCTAGACCTTCAAATCTTGAGTAGATCTGATTTCAACATTGTTTTTACAGAATCCCCAGCCATACAGATCTGAGATAGAGATCGATTGAGGATTTCATGTAATGACCCGTCCCGAATTTCTAATTTTTTTTTTCGAAAAGATTTTCGGATCTTTGAGTTGTTTTAGGGACCTTGGTAACGGTGAAAGGAGTGTGGGCTCCATAGTGGGCCCAGTTTACCTGTTTTCGAGTTCGGGAACTCGAAGGGCATTTTGGTAATTTTATAATTATTGTATTTGTCATGAAAACTGGTTCAAAAGTCACACGTTTTCCCTCGACGTTTTTCAATTGACTTTTTCGAGTTTTTTAAAATATTTTAGAAATTGAAGATTTTTATTTTATAAAAAAAAAAAAAAAGAAAGAAAGGAAACCCTAAAACTAACCCCTCCCTTAAAATCCCATTTTCGGCAGCACTGTAGCGCATAACTACAGTGCCGCCGCAATCTCATCTCTACCCTCTCTTCTCATCTTCTCCTTCCCCCTCCTTTCATCAAACCCTAGCTCTCCTTTCCTCTCCTTCAGCCGCCGCCGCCCCTTGTCTCTTCTCCCCTCCTTGCATCGACCCTCTTTCCGCCATCTCCTCTCATCTCTCTTTCAGCCGTCTGCAACCCATCCCCAAATCGGTTGCTCTGCCTTTTTTTTCTTCCAGTTGGGTTTTCGATCCTCCACCTTCGCTCCGTTGACATCTATCCAAATCGTCGGTCTTCAGCCCTTCCTTGTAGCCGCCCGAGCCCGGATCTCAGTCGGAATCAGGTACCTCCCTTCCCCTTTCTCTTTGGTTTTCCTTTTTTTCTTCTCTTTCTCTTTTTTTCCTTGTTTTCTGGCGGGTTACTGAGCCAACCTGGTTGAGTCATCGAGTTGACTCAACTGGGTTCAGTTCTGGGCCCAGCAGACTAGGCCCAGTTCCCAGTGTTGGGCCCGAGTTCCAGGCCCAGTTTCAAGCTAGACCCAACCTTCAGCTCGGCCCGTTTCAGGCCTATTTTGTTTCAGGCCTGGCCCGTTTCAAGCCCGACCTAACACGATCCAGCCTGGCCCAACCCGGACCAAGCCCAATCCAGCCCAACCAGGCCCAAACCAGGTTCGGCCCATGTCTGGCAGGCCCACGTTTCCGGCCCAATCCACCTGGCCCAGTTAGGCCCATTTTGGGCCCAGCCCAGTTTTAGGCCTGTTTTCTCCCGGCCTCTTTTCTTGACATGTTTGGCTTGATTACTTATCCGTTCTTCCGTGTTTCTATAGATTGAGCTCCCTTCAACCCAAACAAGTCGCTTGCTCGCTTTGGACTTTCGACTCCACACACGCTATGAGGGGACTTATCACTGTTTTAGCATGCATTCGCATTCTTAACCTATGATCTTGGACATCGAGTGACCTGAATGGGACCCTTTCGTTTATTAAGCCACTCGGTAAGGGAACTATTGAAATGAATATGTGGCAAGGGATCCGTTCGGGTTCACCCATGTCAATTGTATGTGGTTAATGGAAAAATTTGATTGAATAAATAATTATTGATGCTTAAAAGTTGTTGAAAACATGTTTGTGATTAATCATAACACATATATGCGTATTTATGCATAAGTGGTAAATGTAATCGTATGTTGGATATAGAAGTATGAGCTTAAGCATTGTTATGTGTTGTTGACCGCATGAGGATGCATGTTGTTGATATTGATGTTATGTTAGGACATGTTTGTGTTGTCATACATGATCATGATGCTATGTGCATGAATGTGAGATTTTATTTATGTGTATATATTTATGATGATGAGATGAGCTTGGTGGTTGGGAGGACTTCCCCGTTACACTCCGGCGGTCAAAACCCCATAGGGGATGTGGGTTTCCCCATTGTATTCCGGCGGTCGAGGTGCCTGCCCTAGAGTTTGGTTCCTTCGTGCGTGGTCGAGGTGGTTTCCTACATGACTCGTATGGATGAGGCAGTTGTGTATTCTTTAGTCTTCCGATGATACTGGTAGGGAGACTGGGGTTTGTTGGAGGACCTGATGTGGACTATGAGGATGATCTCTTAGTTTTGGTTAATGAAATATCGGTTAATATATTAGTCGAATATGGTAGACATGGATGTTTTATTCACTTGTGATACTTACTGCCCCTTCATATGTGATCGATAACTATCTTGTTAATATGTGATATATTCTCTCGCTGGGCTGTTTTGCTCACCCCTTACCTTTCAGGTACTCCGACTGCGGAGGGGCCAGGCGGGCCCCTTGAGTAAATACTAGGAGAGGAGAAGTAGAGAATAGAAGTTTATGCTTATGCTATTTTTGATGTTTGAAAACCTTAGTCGCATAGATTCAACCACATGTACGTTTGGATGACTGTATAACTTGTTGATTTATTTACATTTGTGGTTCATTATGTTTATTTTAGTTTTGAACTTGTGGGCAGTTGGACGGGAAGTAGTTACCCCGGTTTTTTAAAAAAAAAAAAATTTGCTGCCATTCTTGTACCCGATGTCCGTCTTTTGTAACTTCTGAGGTTTTTCGGAGATAACGCGCCCGTAATGGGACGGGGCTTTACAGTTGGTATCAGAGCACGGTTCAACTCTCGGACTGTGCATGGGACAGAGATTGAGGTGATTATGTGTAGAGACTAGGTTCATTCCCTGTGTGATAGGGTAGATGGAACCGGGTTGTGGGGTAGTGCGTAGACACCCTAATCTTTTGCTTTATGTTTGATACGCTTCCCTTCAGTTAGTGTACTTGAGAAATGTTCTATGGCCGATTCTTGCTCGGCTGAGACTATCCAACTTTTGATTCGTAAGTAAGTCAGTGGTGAGATAGATTGTTCTTTGGAGTGTGTGGGGTACCGTGACGTGGTCACTATAGTTGTGGGATTTAGAGCTCAGGGTTTGGAGTCAGGTCGGTTTTACTCCATAAAGTAATTTGAGTGTTCCTCGGTGGGACCCACTTTAGGAGGAGCCCTCACCTTTGACGTACGTTGGTGATACTTTGTTCCTTTTCCTTTCAAAGTGGATCAAGTATTGTGGTGGAGTCAAGGGGCCTTCAGGTTGTGATTGAAGTGAGATCGTTTCGAGGGTCCAACGTTGATGGGAGAAGACTGTATTGTGGATCTACCACCTAGGTTCATAGGAGGCTCGTGTTTAGAGTGCGAGACCATTGTGTGTGGGCCTTGCTTGTGACTAGTTAGTATGAAGATCGACTCATTGGAAATTTATGGGCGTTTACCGAGTGAGTCCGGCCGGCTAACTCTGTAGATGACCGATGGAATTCCATGAGGGAAGATAGGCTTGGTACTTTTGAGTTGTTAGATAGGCTGTTTGGTGCTTTAGACTGCGAGGAGTGCCCAGGGGTCCGAGCCAGTGGTTGTATGTCTGGCTCTGGGATTCCTGCGGGTCTAGTGTTATGGCTGGAGGTACTTGTGGCATTACTAAGGGCTTGTTTAGGTCAGATTAGTAGGGTTGGCCGTTGAAAGTCTAGTGGGCTCAGTGTATGGGCCGGTCTTCAAGTATGAGTAAGTTGGGAGCTTAGCACTTAGAGTGGGGTACGTGAGTGTTTCTTAGCCCTTGATCAGTGTATTGCCTGTTTCCAGTGTTCCCCCTCTGTTTCTGTTTTGAGTTTCGCTAGTTGTGGATCGGATCCATGGACTGTGCATTTTGACCTTTGGAGTTAACGTTGGAGGTCGGTTTACGAGTTTTGGAGATGTCAGAGTTCGACTTCATCTTGGGACGGAATGGTTGTTCTCCCATCAGGTTACCTTGGATTGTTACCGTAAGCGAGTGGCAAGCCAGTTCCTCGTGAGGATGCTTTTGTCAAGCAGTTTACAGCTCATAGTTCGGAGGTGGAGGAGTTGTACAGTTTGGTGACTAGTTTGGGTTGGAGGAGAGTTCGGAGTTAGCGGATGTTGAGAATACCCCGCGTGGTCCGAGGGTTCCCGGATATCCTTCCGGAGAAGCTCCTTGGATTGTCGTCACATCGTGAGGTGGGTTTTATTATGGATCTGTTCTCTCGATGTGGCACCTGTCTCGGTTACTCATTATCGGGTGTTGCCAGTAGGAATGTGGGAGCTAAATAGTTAGTTTGGGGAGTTGGAACCTCTTGGTTACAATTGACCCAGTGCCCTCCTCGGAGCGCAACGGCCTTGTTGACCAAGAAGGGGATGGCTTTATGAGTTTGTGCTTGGATTATCGGCAGGGGTTTTGGAGTTGGAGAAACAGCTCAGGATTTTAGAAATCCTTAGCTTCATTCGGCCTAGCACTTCTTCTCGGGGTGCACTGGCGTTGTTTGCTAAGAAGAAAGATGGCTCCATGAGGCTGTGCTTTGACTATCGGCAGTTGAGCAGAGTTCAATGAAGAATAAGTATCCATTGCCAAGGATTGATGGTCGGTTTGACCAATTGAGAGAACCTAATTGCTTCTTCAAGATGCATCTTTGTTCGGGTTACCATCAATGAGGGTGCGGGGTTAGGATATTGAGAAGACTACCTTCCACACTCGTTTGGGACTCTTGAAATTAAGGTAATGCCGTTTGGGGTAACCAATGCCCTGACAACATTCATGGACAAAAAAAAAAAAAAAAAGGCTGCCTGGACCGGTGGTAGTGGTGTTCATCGACAGTATCTTGATATGTTCAGCATCAGAGGAGGATCATGAGCAGCATCTGAGAACCATACTTCATGTCTTGAGGGATCACAAGCTTTGTGCGAAGTACAACAAGTGTAAATTTTGGTTACCAAAGGTACAGTTTCTCGAGCACGTGATGTCAGCTGGTGGTATGGCTGTGGATCCGGCAAAGGTTGAACTATTCTGAGTTGGGAGCAACCACAGAGTGTGCTTGAAATTCACAGCTTTAGGTGTTGCAGGGTACTATCGGCGATTTATCAAGGATTTCTCCAAGATTGCCACACCCATGACAAGGTTGACCCGTAAGGATGTGCAATTCATTTGGGACGAAGCTTACGAGTCAGCTTTTCAGAGATTGAAGAAGAGTTTGACTACCGCCCCAGTGTTGATAGTGCCAGAGAGGGGTCGTGGGTATACGGTCTACTGTGAAGCCTACGGTGATGGTTTGAGTTGTGTTTTGATGCAAGATGGAAAGGTGGTAGCTTATGGTTCAAGGCAGCTTAAGACCCATGAACCAAATTATCTTACTCATGACTTGGAGTTAGCAGCTGTAGTTTTTGCGCTTAAGGTCTGGAGACATTATTTACATGGGGAGAGGTTCAAAGTTTTCTCAGATCACCATAGCCTAAAGTATCTGTTCACATAGAAGGAGCTGAATATGAGACAAAGACGGTGGGTGGAATACCTTGGTGATTACGACTTCGTGTTATCTTATCACCCAGGTAAGGCGAATGTAGTTGCAGACGCCTTGAGTCGCAGGACGAGGACGGCCTTGTCAAGTTTGATCGGTGAATACAGAGCATCTAGGCTTTGCAGCATGGTTGTTTAGCCAGGGATTTATGATAGAGTTTTGAGAGCTCAGCAGATGGATGAGAGGTGCGTTGCATTGAGGAGCGCTGTGGCCAGTGGTAATGGACCTTTTGGATGGTCTATTAGACGAGATGGTAGTTTGACCTCTCAGGGCAGACTTTTTGTACCCTTATAGGGACAATGTCGCGAGGAGGTATTACGACACTTTCACCACTCCAGATTCGCCCTGCATCCGGGTCGTACCAAGATGTATCACGACTTGCATCAACAGTTCTGGTGGAGGAGTATGAAGAGAGCAGTAGCCAAGTTTGTGACCCACTGTTTGACTTGTCAACAAGCCAAAGTAGAACACTTGAGACCCGCTGGCAAGTTCCAGCCTCTTCCGGTCCCCGATTGGAAGTGGGACCGTATCACTATGGATTTCGGGACTGGTTTGCTGAAGTCTTCTCGGAAGCATGATGCAGTGTGGGTCATAGTGGATCGATTGACTAAGTCGGCCCGTTTTATTGGTATAAAGACAACTGATTCTCTCGAGACTTTGAGTCAAATATATTTGACGGACATTGTCAGACTGCAGGGTGTTCCTAAGTCAATTGTTTCAGATCGGGACCCGAAGTTTGTCTCTCGGTTTTGGCAGAGCTTGCAGCAAGAGTTGGGCACGCAATTATGTTTCAGTACAACTTTCCACCCCCAGACAGATGGTCAATCAGAGCGTACCATTTAGATCTTAGAGGATATGCTCCGAGCTTGTGTTTTGGATTATGGCGGTAGCTGGGAAAGCCATTTACATTTGGTTGAGTTTGCTTACAACAACAACTATTAGTCCAATATCAAGATGGCACCACATGAGGCCTTGTATGGCAGGCCGTGCAGGTCACCCTTGTGTTGGGCAGGGACTAGTGGTACGGTAATGTCAAGACCAGAGATGATCCGGGAGACTACTGAGCCGGTGAGACAGATCAGGCAGAGGTTGTTGACTGCCCAGAGCCGACAAATGAGTTACGCCGATCGTCGGAGGAGGGCGCTTGAGTTTGCTGTTGGAGACCGCGTCTTCCTTCGGGTTTCTCCCCGTCATGGGATTCAGAGGTTTGGACAGTGAGGGAAGTTGTAGCCTCGTTATGTTGGTCCGTTTGAGGTGATAGAGAGGATCGGGGAAGTGACTTATAGACTTGCACTTCCTCCGAGTCTCGCCCGAGTGCATAACGTCTTCCATGTTTTAATGCTTCGGAAGTATCATCAAGATCCGTCGCACTTGATTACTTTAGAAGATGTGGAAATCAATGAGGATGTTACATATGAGGAAGGACCAGTGCGGATCGAGGGTTCCAGAGAGCAGAGGCTTCGTGGCAAGACCATTCTCTTGGTTTTAGTGGTTTGGCAACGCAAAGGTAGGGAGACTCTTATTTGGGAAAACGAAGCAACAATGCGGAAACAATTTCCAGCTTTATTTGAGACTAGAGGTATGAGTTCAGTTTGAAATTCGAGGACGAATTTCTTTAAAGGGGGTAGTGCTGTAATGACCCGTCCCGAATTTCTATTTTTTTTTCGAAGAGATTTTCGGATCTCTGAGTTGTTTTAGGGACCTTGGTAACGGTGAAAGGAGTGTGGGCGCCATGGTGGGCCCAGTTTACCTGTTTTCAAGTTCGGGAACTCGAAGGGCATTTGGTAATTTTATAATTATTGCATTTGTCATGAAAACTAGTTCAAAAGTCACACGTTTTCCCTTGATGTTTGTCAATTGACTTTTTTGAGCTTTTCAAAATATTTTAGAAATTGAAGATTTTTATTTAATAAAAAAAAAGAAAAAAAGAAAGGAAACCTAAAACTAACCCTTCCTTTAAAATCCCATTTTCGACAGCACTGTAGCTCATAGCTACAGTGCCGCCGCAGCCTCGTCTCTACCCTCTCTTCTCATCTTCTCCTTCCCCCCCTTGTCCCTTCTCCCCTCCTTGCAACAACCCTCTTTCCGCCATCTCCTCTGATCTCTTTTTCAGCCGTCTGCAACCCATCCCCAAATCGGTTGCTCTGCCTTTTTTTCTTCCAGTTGGGTTTTCCATCCTCCACCTCTGCTCCGTCGACATCTATCCAAATCGTCGGTCTTCAACCCTTCCTTGTCGCCTCCCAAGCCCGGATCTCAGTCGGAATCAGGTACCTCCCTTCCCCTTTCTCTCTGGTTTTCCTCCTTTTCTTCTCTTTCTCTTCTTTTCCCTGTTTTCTGGCGGGTTACTGAGCCAACCCGGTCGAGTCACCGAGTTGACTCAGTTGGGTTCAGTTTTGGGCCCAGCAAACCAGGCCCAGTTCCCAGTGTTGGACCCGAGTTCCAGGTCCAGTTTCAAGCTAGACCCAACCTTCAGCTCGGCCCGTTTCAGGCCTAGTTTGTTTCGGGCCTGGCCCGTTTCAGGCCCAGCCCGACCCGACCCGACTCGACCCATCCTGGCCCAACCCGGACCAAGCCCAATCCAGCCCAACCAGGCCCAAACCCGGTTCGGCCCATCTCTGGCAGGTCCACGTTTCCAGCCCAATCCAGTCGGCCCAGCCCAGTTTTAGGCCCGTTTTCTCCCGGCCTCTTTTCTTGACCTATTTTGGCTTGATTACTTATCTGTTCTTCCGTGTTTCTACAGATTGAACTCCTTTCAACCTAAACAAGTCGCTTGCTCGCTTTGCACTTTCGACTCCACACACGCTGTGAGGGGATTTATCACTGTTTTAGCATGCATTCGCATTCTTAACCTACGATCTTGGACATCGAGTGACCTGAATGGGACCCTTTCGTTTATTAAGCCACTCGGTAGGAAACTATTGAAATGAATATATGGCAAGGGATCCGTTCGAGTTCACCCATGTCAATTGTATGTGGTTAATGGAAAATTTTGATTGAATAAATAATTATTGATGCTTGAAAGTTGTTGAAAACATGTTTGTGATTAATCATAACACATATATGATATCATGATGGATGTGACCACAATAACTGGAAGATGTTACGATTTGTTGCGTGTTCATGTATAAGTGGTAAATGTAATCGTATGTTGGATATAGAAGTATGAGCCTAAGCATTGTTATGTGTCGTTGACCGCATGAGGATGCATGTTGTTGATATTGATGTTATGTTAGGACATGTTTGTGTTGTCATACATGATCATGATACTATGTGTATGCATGTGAGGTTTTATTTATGTGTATATATTTATGATGATGAGATGAGCTTGGTGGTTGGGAGGACTTCCCCATTACACTCTGGCGGTCGAAACTCCATAGGGGATGTGGGTTTCCCCGTTGTGTTTCGGCGGTCGAGGTGCCTGCCCTAGAGTTTGGTTCCCTCGGGAGTGGTCGAGCTGGTTTCCGACACGATTCATGTGGGTGAGGCAGTTGTGTATTCTTTAGTCTTCTGATGATATTGGTAGGGAGACTGGGGTTTGTTGGAGGACCTGATGTGGACTATATCTCTTAGTTTTGGTTAATGGAATATCGGCTAATATATTAGTCGAATATGGTAGACATGGATGTTTTATTCACTTGTGATATTTACTGCCCCTTCATATGTGATCGATAACTATCTTGTTAATATGTGATATATTCTCTCGCTGGCCTGTTTTGCTCACCCCTTACCTTTCAGGTACTCCGACTGCGGAGGGACCAGGCGGGCCCCTTGAGAAAATACTAGGAGAGGAGAAGTAGAGAATAGAAGTTTATGCTTATGCTATTTTTGATGTTTGAGAACTTTAGTCGCATAGATTCAACCACATGTATGTTTGGATGACTGTATAACTTGTTGATTTATTTACATTTGTGGTTCGTTATGTTTATTTTAGTTTTGAACTTGTGGGCAGTTGGATGGGAAGTAGTTACCCCGGTTTTTTAAAAAAAAAAAAATTTGCTGCCATTCTTGTACCCGATATCCGTCTTTTGTAACTTCTGAGGTTTTTCGGAGATAACGCGCCCTTAAATGGACGGGGCGTTACATTTCTGAATACCCTCTCTGCCAGATGTGAATTGTTATTCCAGCCCCCATTCCGCCCAGCAGCCTCTCTCTGCACGTCAACCTAACAGTGTTTTCCTGCAGCCGTGTCTGTCCAGTTCTTCTAGGATCTGTTGCCGCTACCCAGATAGCATCTCGGATCTGTTGTCGCTGCCCAGATCGTATCCCTTCTTCTTTCATCGGTGAAGCCACTTCCAGTTCTGTCACAAATTCGTTCCCAGATCTGGGACGGGTTGCTTGCAGCCGTCCTTTGCCCTGCTTTGCCCAATTCCATATCTATGTTGAAATTGACAGACATTTCATCAAGGAGAAACTCGAGGAGAAGATCATTGAGGTACCATTTGTTAAATCCGAAGATCAACTTGCAGATGTTCTCACCAAAGCAGTTATAGGCAAAGTTTTTCACAGCTCACTTGCAAAGTTTTTCACAGCTCACTTAGCAAGTTGGACATAAACGACATATACGATCCAACTTGAGGGGGAGTGTTGAATAAGCTGTTACATTCCTAGAATAGAACTTTCCCCATTTACAATATTGGGGTTACATTGTAATTAAATTCTTTTCCTTATTTGTAATACATCTTTTCCCTATTAATACAATGAATCAGGGCATCTCTCCTTACATTGAGAGAACATATTTGTCTCTATTTTCATATTCTGATAGGAGGGAATCCATACAGCAAAGAGGAAACACACATGACAGAGAGCAGACGTGTCTATTAACAAGTACTACTAATTACAGAGAGGGGCTTCTAGTATTCTCAACGGCAGAAGAAAGGGGCTGATACAGATACTGCAACGTTGTGTGTGCATTGAGGGTGGACTGTTTGTTAGACAGTCACAAAAAGAGGAGCATCAATACACTAATCTGCTAGGTGCACACTTCAACCAACGTGGAGAGGGCTGATCACATCAACTGTATACATAGAAGCTATGAGAGATATAGCTACATAATACTGTATACGGCAGAGGCCTGACCGTTGGGTCTTCTTAGTAGTGCTTGGAGGAAAGATTGAAGATCTATTTGAGATCTGTTGGTTGTATGGAGCCGAGCACTCTGGTTGTTCAGAGAACAATGTCACACGTCACAGCAGCAAAGAGAAGGCATACAACAGTTTATCCAAGAGGAAGAATAGTTATGTGCAGATTGGTTTACAGAGGTAAACCAACAAAGAGACCACTGTTGGAGTTGCTCTGTCAGTCAAGTATTCTCTCAATTGGGTTTGGGTATCAATCCAATTTATCTTGTAAGAGTGTATTATTTTTCTCTCTTAATAAAATATTTACACGCTCCGTGGACGTAGGCAGGGTGGGCCGAACCACTAAATTATCGGTGTTGTTGTGCTTGATTTTATTCCATTATTTATTTGGTATGTTTATTTGCTAATAAACCTAACAAAAATGATTTGTTCGTACCTTGATCGAATCTAGCCATATTTGGATAGGTTGTAGAAAGAAACCTTAGAACGATGAAAATCCAGAATTGGAATCTAGCAACAAATCGAGCAATGCTGGAAACAAATCCAACAACTTGATAACACTTCAACAAAAACAAACAACGAGAGAGAAGAAAATGGAAAGCATGCATTGTTGCTGGCTGGATATAGAAGAAAAGAAATAAGGAGAAATGAAGGAGGAGAAATAATCATTGTTGACAAAGCCAGGAATGGAAGAAAGGAATCAAATCGAAAGGAAAACAAGAGGAAATCTAATGCAACACGGGGAAAACAATCCGTCATTTCTTATGTACTTCAGGACATAGAGGGTTTCAAATTTATTACAAATCTGATAGCCTAGGCAGAGTGGGTATCAAACAATTGTGTCTCTACTCCTAGTATCATTAATAATCCATTTAAGAGGCCTAGTTCCCATGAAAGTCAATGTTTAGGGTTGATTTAGGATTAATGATATCTCTTTTCATGAATTTTATTAAATCAAATGAAATTAAGAGATGTTTAGAAATTCAAGTATATAATCAAAACTCGAGCCTAAAAAATGAAAATTTCAAAACATGGTACTAACCTGGGTTTGATTCGACGATCGGAGGTTGGATCTAAAGATCCAAAAAACACAATTGAAGCCCGAGTCCAAGACCTAGATAATTCACCAAATTTATTTGGTTTGTTCATTCGCTAATAAACTTAACAAGAATGATTTAGTTATACCTTGATCGAATCTAGCCATATTTGGATGGTGAAAGTCCCTTTATCCATGGTGCTAAAGGGAGAGAAGGAAAGGGGGGGGGGGGGGGGGGGGGGCGGGGGGGGGGGGGGGGGGGGGGCGGAGGGTGGTGAATAGGTCAATTCCGTTTTCAATGGTGTTTAAAAATTTCTTGATTGATTTGAGTGCAGCGGAACATTCATCAAGAGATTAAGATTATGACCCTTTACATATTGCTTGATTACCAATGCTTGTACACAATGTTTAAAATAAGATAATCAATATGCAATGTAATGTGTGTTGAGAATAATATTTAAATACTAAATACGAACACACAAATATCAAACACCATAAGACCAATTTTAAAGTAGTTCGGTTAGCCAACCTACATCCATTGTTAGGACTCGCTCAACCTTGAGCTATCCCCAAATCCACTAAGTGGGGACTTACACCCTCATAATTAGAGTAGGAATTCCACCTCACTCAATTGGCTGGAAATTTCACCCACCACTGTAGCATAGGAATTCCACCTATCCATTTGGCGGGGAATTCCACCTACCACATGTGTCGGAGACGACGCCCCAAATTTTTTATAGTGGTTCCGGAACCAAGATTCCTTAATCCACTTTCGAAACAAAGGTTTTAAAACAAAATTAAAACCAAGAAACACTTGCCTTTGAAGCTCTTTATCTTGATGTGTGCTTATTCAAGATCCACCCAATGTGTGCCAGTGCTGAAGCTCACAATCTAGGGAGACAAGGGAACTTATTTTACCAAAGGTTTCCTAGTTTATGTTCTTTTCTTTCCCTTTTCTTTCTCACTATCAAACTCAATCAATATATTGGTTGTTTATGAGTTTACTTTCCTTCTCTCTCTGTTACATCTCAATTCATATGATTGGTTGTATTTGATTCCCCAAGTTTAAGCATGAGAGAGAGAGAGTGGTCCTTTTGTTGGCCCTTGTTTAAGCTCACTGATAATGATGAAGGTCCAACTGATTTTGCCGAAGGATACCAACTGGTTACATAAAGATTGGTCTATATAGAGAAGGTAACCAGTTGTAGCAACAGTAATGTACCGACAGGTCGGGCGCACTGAGGGGTCGGTGACTAGAAATGTTACCGTTCAACAACCTGACCATTGCACAATAATTCACTCCCAACGGTAATATTCTTTCTCGGTCGACAATTATGGTACCGAGAGTCTGTCGATACGAGAGGCCTGATCAGGGGAAATACCATGCTGACAGAATTTCAAGTCAAGAAACCAGTCATACCCAGAATGACCTGTCACTCTTTACCTAGGGGTCGGTCCTGGCTACTCTCGATCGGTCTTTGAACTACCAATATGTCTATTTTCTCGAGAGCCCACCCGAGTTCACAGTCCAGAACTCATATATTTTTATAGACGAGTCGTTTGACCATGAGGCGTCGTTCAGTTCATCACCGAGGGTCGGTGCATACGAGACTCTCGATCAGAGGCTTTCCTAGAATGGCAGTTCAATGATCCAAAACCTATGTCAATCTGGTCGACCAGTCTTTGACCACGATGGGTCGATCTTGTCTACACCGAGGGGTCGGTGAGAACGACTGGCCGAGTTGATAGTGAAACCAAATACATATTTCTAAGTTGGGTTCCAATTCATTGTCCAGCTTCCTCTCTAGGCTTTTTATGATTTAACCATTTATTCTATTAAGCCTAGGAATTGTCCTCTAAGGTGTTGGTACCACCTAAAGTCTTCTATGGCCATAATACATGTTTTGTGATTGCCATAATGATAAGCTTCAATCCGGTGGAGCATGATCTTCACTCTTGATCACTTTGGGTCTTCAAGCTTCTTAGCAAGTGCTTCTTCCCGAGTCATGGAATTGACAAACAGGGACTCGACAAAGTCGGGGCACTAACAATCTCCTCATTTGTCAATTTCATGACAAAAACCTAGAAGCTACCTAGTTATTATCTCACTCTTATTATATCTCATTTGAATACAAAATATTACATTAATTTCATGTACATATTCAAATGGAAAACAAGACTAAGTTAGACTTGAAATCTAAATTCACAATCTAGTAAAGGCCTTTTATCAAATCTGGTTTTAATCTTGGGTGCCTTCCCATTTGACATTTATGAATTAAGATTTCTAGATTTTGTACCACGATATTTTCTTAACATAAGAGGCAAACATATTCGTACATGGCCAGAAAGGATACTTGAAGGTCATTATCTTCAACAAGTTCCTTTTATAAATCCAATCCTCTTGTTCTCTTTGAGGAGTTGGCTTGGACTTTTTCAATGGATGAACCATTCACCTATAATCTTAGTACACACAATGGTCAAGATAGGTGGTGTCATCCATTGGGCTAGAAGAGGCAATTTTTTGTGGATTATTTCAACCTCTTTTGTTGATTCATATCTTTCAAATATTTTAAACGTACATTATGAAACAACAATGATGAATGCTACAAGTGTTTGATTAAAGTGTATAACTAATTCATCATTAGTCCAGGTAGTTTTGGTCTTTGGTCTGAGTGGTCATGGACGTTGAAGGTTTTTCCAATACATTTTCAATAGGTACAAACCATTTTCTATTCACTTATTTTCGAACACATTTATTGATGAAAACATATAAAGTTTTTCATTTCATCATAAATAGAGGTTTGGAAATATCATGGTTTTCTCTTGTAGCCATTGTTCTAGTACGAATCAACTCTGATGGTTAGATCATTTTCAAAGAGCATGAAGCTCTGATACCAATTGAAAGTCCCTTTATCCATGGTGTGTGTGAGAAAGAAAAAGGAAAAGGGGGGGGGGGGGGGGGGGGGGGGGGGGGCGCTAGTTAATAGGTCAATCCCATTTTCAATGGTGTTTACAAATTTCTTAATTGATTTGAGTGCAGCGGAACATTCATCAAAAGATTTGTTTAGTATGATAATTTTTCTAAGTGATCACATTAAAATTATGACCCTTTACATATTACTTGATTACTTATGCTTGTACACAATGTTTAAAATAATATAATCAATATGCAAAATGATGTGTGTTGAGAAGAATACTTAAATACTAAATATAACCATACAAAGATCAAACACCATAAGACTAATTTTAAAGTGGTTCGGTTAGCCAATCTACATCTATTATTAGGACTCGCTCAACCTTAAGCTCTCCCCAAATCCACTAAGTGGGGACTTACGCCCTCACAATTAGGTAGGAATTCCACCTCACTCAATCGGTTAAGAATTTCACCCACCATTGTAGAATAGGAATTCCACCTATCCATTTGGCTGGGAATTCACCCACCACATGTGCCAGAGACGACTCTCCAGATCTTTTATAGTGGTTCTGGAACCAAATTTCCTTATCCATTTTCGGAACAAATGTTTTAAAACAAAATTAAAAACAAGAAGCACTTGCCTTTGAAGCTCTTTCTCTTGATGTGTACTTCTTTAAGATCTACCGAATGTGTGCTGGTACTGACTCTCCTCCTTTTAGCCATCGTAACGCAATCACAATCTAGGGCGAAAATGAAACTGGTTTTGCCAAATGTTTCCTAGTTTATGTTCTTTTCTTTCCATTTTCTTTCTCACTGTCAAACTCAATCAATAGATTGGTTGTTTATAAGTTTACTTTCCTCCTCTCTCTCTCACAACTCAATTCATATGATTAGTTGTATTTGATTCCCCAAGTTTAAGCACGAGAGAGAGAGTGATCCTTCTGTTGGCTCTTGTTTAAGCTCACTGATATTGATGAGGGTCCAACTGATTTTGCCGAAGGATACCAACTGGTCGTTAAAGATTGATTTTTATAGAGAAGGCAACCAGTTGTAGCAACGGTAATGTCTTGACAGGTAGGACGCACCGAAGGGTCTCTGACTAGAAATGTTGCCGTTCAATAGCCCGACCGTTGAGCAATAATGCACTCCCAACGGTAATATTCTTTCTCGGTCGACATGTCAGTGTCATCAATGGGTCGACAGTTATGGTACCGAGAGGTTGGTCCATACGAGATACTCGGTCTGGGTCAACACCATGCTGACAGAGTTTCAATTCAAGAAACCAGTCATACCCAGAATGACCTGTCTCTCTTTACCAAGGGGTCACTCCTGGCTACTCTCGATCGGTCTTTGAACTACTGATATGTTCGTTTTCTCGAGATCCCACCTGAGTTCACAGCCCAAAACTCATACATTTTTATCGATGAGTCGTTTGACCACGAGGGGTCGTTCAATTCATCACCGAGGGGTCAGTGCATACGAGACTCGGGATTAGAGGCTTTCCCATAATGACAGATCAATGATCCAGAACCTATGTCAATTTGGTCGACCAGTCTTTGACCACGATGGGTAGATCCTGTCTCTACTGAGGAGTCGGTGAGAATGACTGGTCAAGCTGACAGTGAAACCAATTATATATTTCCAAGTTGGGTTCCAATTCACTGTCCAGTTTCTTCTCTTGGCTTTTTATGAATTAATCATTTGTTCTACTAAGCTTAGGAATTATCCTCTAAGGTGTGGGTACCACCTAAAGTCATCTATGGTCATAATACCTGTTTTGTGCTTGCCATAACGATGAGCTTCAATTTGGTGGAGCATGATCTTCACTCTTGATCACTTTGGGTCTTCAAACTTCTTAGCAAGTACTTCTTCCCGAGTAATGGAAGTCACAAAAAGGGACTCAGCAAAGCTGGGGCACTAACAGATGGTTGTAGAAAGAAACCCTGGAACGGCGAAAATCCAAAAGTGGAATCTAGTAACAAATCGAGCAATGCTGGAATCAAATCCAACAGCTAGAAAACACTTCAGCAAAAACAAACAACAAGAGAGGTTAAAACAGAAAGCATGCGTTGCTGGTTGTATAGGGAAGAAAAGAAACAAGGGAGAAATGAAAGAGGAGAAATAATCATTGTTGTCGAAGCCAGGAAGGGAAGAAAGGAATCAAATCGAAAGGAAAACAAGAGGAAATCTGATGCAACACAGGGAAAACAATCCATCGCTCCTTACGTATGCCAGGACATTGAGGGTTTCGAATTTATTACAAATCTAAAATCCTTGGCAGAGTGGGTTTCAAGCAATTGTGTCTCTTCTCTTAGTACGATTAATAATCCATTTAAGAGGCCTAGTTCCCATGAAAGTGAATGTTTAGGGTTGATTTACTATTAATGATATCTTTTTTCATGAATTTTATTAAATCAAATGGAATTAAGAGATGTTTAGAAATTCAAGAATATAATCAAACTCGAGCGTAAACAATAAAACTTTCAAAACATGGTACTAACCTGGGTTTGATTCGACAATCAGATGTTGGATTTGAAGATCTGAAAAACACAATCGAAGCCTCGAGTCCAAGACTCGGACTCACCAAATTTTTGAATTTGGGAGAAAAATGATTTTCCAAAAATTATTTATTCACCTTGCAAAATTGGCCCATACATATGTGTTTTTCTAATCAAAATACAGAAAATAATTATGAAACTAGGGAAATTCGATCATAACATGTCATATTTGAATTTCCTTTAATAAACTATGAAAATGGAATAAAATCTTATCAATTGGACACATGGATGGTACTTATTTAATTGGTCCAATTAGGGTGTCCACAATAAAAAACTTGTTGTGCAAATTTTATATTTATAACTCGCAGGAGCACGAACTATAAAATAATATAGCAATTAAGTGCGAAGTCGATCCCATAAGGAACATGCAAAGTATGTACAAAAACAAATATATGAAATTGAAATTGTGTGGTTTAAAAAGATAAGTCTTAGAAATAATCTAATTATGAAAATCAGAATTCTAATAATTAGAAATATAACATTAGTTTACAAACTTTTTAAATTTTAAAAAACCTTTAAAAGAATGGAATCATCATCTAAAATTAAAATTTAACCATTATGAAATTTTTTCTTTCATGAAAAACCCCTATCTAGAAATTATAAACAATCCCCTCTCAATTAAAAAGAACAAAATTAAGATGCAAACAAAATAATTCTAACCTAGTTCCATATTTGTAAATGAATTGAATAAATAAAATAAACATAAAAATAAAATATATACATATGTACAAGTGGGCAGGGACAACTATTCTAGTCGACATCATATCCCATATTTTTAAGAAAATAAAATCAGTCTAGATACTGGAGCTCACTTAAACTTCCAAACATACATTCAAGTCCTTCAATTATTATAATTCCAATTATAAAAAAAAATATGAATTCCATTAGATTAGATTTTTCAATTCAAGCCTTCGGCCTAAGCAGAAATTTATACTTATATTCCCAAATCTAAACTGTCATTCACTCTAAATAAGCCTTAGGCTGGGAAAATTAAGTTCCACCAATCCTAAATATTTCAACACTCTACTTGAAAACTTAAAATAACTTACAACATAATTCCATAACAAGAGTCAAAATAAAATCACACCGTCATAATATAGTATTTGAAAATTGGAAAACCATACATCTAAAACCACACTTTAAATTTTATTATTGATGGGGAAAAAAAATCATGTAATACAATAAAAGGATGTGAATTGAAAATACAAGAATTGGAATGCAAAACTAAAAATCGACCAACCTGAAAATCCTTTGTGAAATTTGAATTCTACACATCCTCCTCTTGATTTTTTTCTTCTCTTATTTCAATGCCCAAATTTATTCCTTGCTATGGTCGAATTTTATTTTGGCCTGACACCTCTATTTATAGTGTTCAAAAGAGATTGTATTAGGTAGGGCTTGGAGAGAATTTCTCCATAATCCTCTCTCCAAAACTTTCTCCAAAATTCTCTCTCCTTTAATTTTCCAAATTTGAATTTCAATGTCTATTCCAAGCCATGGGCGAATTTTGAAGATAAAGACTCCATGATTTTAGGGATTTTGGAATAGTTTGGAAAGTATAGTGCAAATCCCATTTTTCTACACATGCACCAGGTTGTAGCTCGGACCTAGTAAACATCCTAATCACGAAAATGTCATGAAATAAACATTTGTATCTCTTGAAGTCTTGTTTCCAACACAACAAGAATGAACGAAATCGGACATGGGAGTGAAAAGTTATAGCCAAAATAGTGAAGCTATTTCAAAATATTTCTTCCAAAATTTTCTCTTTGGCCAATCCAAAACCCATTTTTTCTCTTTCTTGCTTCCACAATGCTTCACACGAATTTCAATGGGCCACCTTGGTCTTTTGGACTTGGACTTGAATTATAGACTTTGGCTTCAATATGAACTTTGGGCTTTGGTTCATAGACTTCAATTTCAAATTGGATCTTCAGGCTGGGTAAATGGGCCCATTTTCATAGTGTTGTGAATTTACCACATTTACAATACAACTCCCAAAATTAATTTTCCTAATCTAAACTCTCGTAGCTGGATTTAAATTCCAAAATTAGAGGTAAAATACACACACTTTCCAAAAATAGCAATTCTGACACACTTTCAGTGCATTTCCTTCCAATTTTAGCTCAATTTCTTATATTCTCTAAAATAAACTACAAAAATAAAAAAACAACATTAAACATCTCTAATATACACAAACTAAATGCTAACTATGTAACGCCCTGCCCTCTCCGAGAAATCAGAGTCTAATTTTTTTTTAAAATAATAATAAAACATCGAAAGAGAGCGGGCGGCGTCATGACGCGAGTTAAGTTCAGACTACTCAAGTCTGAACCTTAACTGGCCACCCATGTGTACATGGACTAGACCATGATAATCAATCACACATGGAACTAACAACAACTTGCGGAATAAACTAGACTACTGCGGAAATAATATGAATAGATCGTAAGTAACAGTCTCAATTGATAATTAAGATAAATGACCATCCATAGTTAATAACCTAATCAAACCATAGCAAATTAATAACTTATTACATGTCCACAATTATAAATTCAAATGACAGTAATAAAGAAGTCTAGTTCAACATTCAAGCGCTTAGGTTTGGCTCCCCTCCCGGTTATCGATCTTCTCTTTCCCTTTCCTTGTACCCGCATTCTCCTCTGAGGATAGAATTAGGGCGTTAGATCAACGCGCCCAGTAGGTTGCCGAATCAGGGCTACCACATGATTAACATCTAAAACATGCATATATATCATAGTACATGATTAGTAAAAACAGGTAAAACCATGCTATGAAGTATGCACATGCAATGAGTCTCTCCCATCATGTACATTCATAGCCATCACTTGACGTGCCTCGCACCGTCAAGGTAAATCATAATACACTTCCATCTCTTCATCATTGAGTTGATTCATATGACATATTAGTCCTCCTGGCGGGACTCTCATCGCCTAAGGAGACCAATGTGACTATGATCATCATGTTACTCCTCCTGGCGGGACTCTTATCGCTTAAGGAGGACGGTAACTCATAATTGTAACACAACATATCCTCAGTCATCGTCCCATGTCCATGCATGAGATGCCAATGCTTTGTATGTCAGGTGTAAATGCATAATTCATCATTCAAAATATGGTAAGTAATAGTATGTCAATATCTCATAAAACCCTTCATGAAAACAGGTGTAAATGTGATTACAAGTAGGTAGGAAAGCTATTGAAGATTCACTTCAGTACTTGATCTTTCTTAATCGTCAGCCGTTCACGACTCGTACGCCGTATACGCAAGTCTGGATACCCTATTTAAATAGCAGCAAACCAAACGTTTATCATGTAGTTCCAACTTAGTCAATTTCCCAAAATATACTATGTGGGGTTCGGCTATGCCCATGGCCAAACCTCACCTATTTATCTTTTTGGTCTCTCATTTATTTAATTCCCTTATCAAGTCACTTTCTACAAAATACTTTGGTAAGGTTCATATAAACATACAGATGATCATTCCACCTTTGATCAATAAATCATTCTTTCCCATAATTCAATCACAAAGTCGGCTACACAATAGGGTCACCAAAGACCCTTAGTGGGGTTCGGCCATGCCCATGGCCGAACCTCACCAAATCTGATTCTTGTCCCCACTTTTGATCTTTTTTATGATTAATCAGCTTGATATTAAATCCATACCTAAACCTAGGTAATTCTTAAACAATACATAAACACTTCATAGTTACCAATGGAATTCAATCCAATCTTTTTACCCAAAAACAGCCCATGGGGTTCGGCCATGTGTTCTCTTAATTTATTTTGTCCATCATGTACCCATGATTTGAATCAATCACTTAACCCTAACATTGATATGGTTGAGTCCTATACCAGCCAGCCAAAAACAGTAACCAAATCCTCATTTAATTCCCATAAAACCATACTCTTACATACAAAATCATTTAATATTTTCATGGGGTTCGGCCATCCAAAGTGGCCGAACCCTATGTCCATGTTTTGGTCCTCTTAAATATGTTTTAGATCTCATTTAGACAAGTAATAAAAAGCATCACATTACTGTATTTTTTTACCTCTTAAAACATCCAAATCAATTCATCAACTTGTCCAAATGACCATATTACTTCATGGGATTCGGCCACCCAAGATGGCCGATCCCCATGGTCCATTTCGTCAATTTTAATCCACTGTTTTAGACCCATGCTAACTTCAGTCCTTATGTCATTCAAGTCCATGTTTTTAACCCTCTTTAAAACATGCATTTGTATCACAAAGAAACCTCAAAACAGTCCACAAAAACACCATAGTTTCTATGTTTCAAAACATCAAAACCAGCCTAACTTTTACATGGGGTTCGGCCATCCATGGTGGCCGAACCCAATGGTCATCTTTACCATTTTAAAACCTCTATTAATCAAGGTTAAAACCTTGGTGTATTCGACCCTAACCATGGCCCAATACATATGTGCATAACACACCATGGTTTGACATGGTTTTTGACCTTTAAGATCATCAAATCAAATCCACATTTTTCATGGGGTTCGGCCAACCAAGATGGCCGAACCCAATGGCATATTTTCTTATCCTTTTAAGCCATTTAATCCAAGGTTTAGACCTATGAAAAATTCGGCCATACATGACCAAATTATGTCATCCAAATTTATAATTTCAAGCTCTTTAATAAACCAAGCACTTATGTAAAAAAAACTTACCAAAGTTCCTTGTTTCTAGTCTTTACTCCCAATCCTTCTTTGCCTCCTTTCCTTTGCTGTTTTGTGCTTGATCTACTGGTGCAAACACCTCTGATGTTCCAGCTAGGAAAAACGAATTGGAGAGAGGGAGAGAGAGATGGAAATTCTTGGATTTCCAATGTGAAAAACGGCCAACCTTGGTGGTCATTCCCTTTAGTACTTCAGCCCCCAAGACCCCTCCATTCCCTAATCAATTCTTATAAAAAATGATGGGTCTTGGGTACTATCCAATGCACCCGTGGTACCTGCCAATGCAGCCTTCCAACTCCCCAAGCATCACCTCCGATTTCCCATGTATTTCATTTAAAAACCCATCATGAAAATCACCCCAACAAGTCCCCAATGTGTGGGACTTGTTTCGGTGGTTATGACTGAGCCAACCTATTCATATTCCCTCTAAATTCACTGATTTACAGTCCCATTGATTTCCATTTTGACTCACCCAACTCACGTGTCCAACTCACATGTCCAACTCACCTCATTAATTGACAATCATTTAATGAATTTGAGTCAACTCATTTTTAATTCAAATTAAATAAAATCAGTTCCATTTAACCTGATTTAACTCACCATTGAACTCATTTGTGGGCCCACACGGTCGACTGTGGTCAACAAAGTCAACCCCACCCGTTGGGTCCCCCTTTATCTCCTTGACCCATTTTTGACTCCATGACCCAATTATGGGTATTTTGGTCATTTGTAATTGGTTTTTACATGTGCATCAGGCCTACCGATTTTTGCTCCACTTGATTTCTAATCAAATCAGCTGAACTCCATTTAATTTAAGTTCACACAGGTCAAATAATCCATTAAGACCCGTTGGGCCCTTTGACCCATTTAGCCATTTTTGACCCAATTGATGTACATTACCCATCCAATCAAACTTGACATTCATAATGTGCTCATATGATCTTAATTTGAGCAATGGGCTCCACCATTTCCTTAACATCACAAAATAATTAATTTAACACATCAGGGGCATTTTCGTAATTATCCACCTCATTGAGAAATTGGGGTGTTACAATATAACCCTCTTTTTAAAATGTTCGTCCCGAAAATCGAGCGAAGTAGGGTTCTCAAAATAAATTACATAAATAATTCGGTGTGAGCTGTTCTCCTCTCCGATTCAAGTTCCCATGTGGCCTCTTCATCACCATGACGGTCACATACCACTTTTACGAACTGAATCGCTCTGTTTCGCAACACCCTTTGTTCGGTCTCCACTATTCTGACCGGTTTCTCGACGTATGGTACGTCGCTTTGCACTTCAATATCCTGAACATTCAAAACATGGAACAGATCCAGATTATACTTTCTTAGCATTGACACATGAAACACATTATGTAGAGCTGCTTACTGTGAAGGAAGAGCTAACTGGTAAGCTACATCCCCCATCCTTCTTGTGATGGAAAATGGTCCCACATATCTTGGCGACAGTTTTCCTTTCTTGCCAAACCTCATGTGTCCTTTTCGTGGCGAGACCTTTAAGAATACCATGTCTCCCACTTCAAATTCCAGAAACCGTCTCCTTTTATCAGCATAGCTCTTTTGCTGACTCTGTACAGTCAATAAATGTTGACGTATCAACTTAATTTGTGCGGTAGTCTCTGCGACTAGTTCCGGTCCGATCAATGCAGGCTCTCCAGCCTCTGTCCAACATACCGGCGACCTACACGGTCTACCATATAATGCCTCGTATGGAGCCATCTGAAGGCTTGCCTGATAGCTGTTATTATAGGAGAATTCTACTAGTGGCAAGTGATCCTCCCATCCTCCTTTGAAATCTAACATACATGCTCTCAGCATGTCTTCCAAGGTCTGTATTGTCCTTTCAGACTGTCCATCAGTCTGTGGATGGAAAGCAGTGCTAGTCAATAAGTCTGTCCCCATGTCCGATACTATCGTTCGGGAAATACCATGTAGCCGAATGATCTCTTTAATATACCGCCGACCCAACGTTTCAGATGAATCTGTCATCTTGACAGGAATGAAATGTACGGACTTGGTCAGCCGGTCGACTATGACCCATATGGCGTCATTGCCCTTTGAAGACCTCGGCAACCCCGATACAAAGTCCATGGAAATGTGTTCCCATTTCCATTCTGGCACTGCTAAGGGTTTGAGTAACCCTGGTGGCTTTTGGTGTTCAGTCTTAACTTGCTGACAAGTTAGACAATGTGCCACGAATTCCGCCACACCCCTTTTTAGTTCATGCCACCAATAATGCCTCTTTAAATCATGGTACATTTTGGTGCTGCCCGGATTGATAGAGAGCTTGGATTGATGTACCTCAACAGTAGCTCTTTCCTGCAACTCTTTGGCACATATGTTCTTCCCCGAAATAAAAGACCTTGCCCCGGTCGTAATTCCCATTCCGGTATGTCTATGCCAGTGGACATCTTGGCCCATATGTCCTCCACTTCCGGATCCATACGTTGTTCTTGTTCAATCTTGGTGACTATGTTGGATTGTATAACTAGATTGTATATGGTCCCACGGTTGTTGTAGTAGAGTTTAAACTCTCGGATGGTATTCAACATCTCCCATTCCGATCTGATCAAACATGCCACGGATGCATGTGGTATATGGCTGAGGGCATCCGCTACCTTGTTTGCCTTGCTTGGATGATATCTAAGCGCAAACTCATAATCCGCCAGATATTCCATCCATCTTCGTTGCCTGAGGTTGAGTTCCTTCTGATCAAAAAGATATTTTAAGCTCTTATGATCAGAAAATACCTCAAATTTCTCTCCGTAGAGGTAATGTCTCCAACTCTTGAGGGCGAAAACCACTGTAGCTAATTCCAAATCATGTGTGGGGTAAAGACATTCATGTATTTTTAACTGCCTTGAACCATACGCCACCACAAAATTACTCTGACTGAGTGTACAACCCACTCCCTCTCTCGAGGCATCGCAATATACCTCATAACACTTGCCACTTACCGGCAAAACTAAAATAGGAGCAGTGGTAAGTCTTGTCTTCAGCTCTTCAAACCTTTGATTACATAGATCTGTCCACTCGTACTTGACTCCCTTCTGAGTAAGTTGAGTCAATGGAGATACAATTTTGGAAAAATCTATGATAAATCTTCTATAATAACCAGCCAATCCCAAGAAGTTACGAATTTCAGTTACATTCTTGGGCGCTTTCCAATCTTTCACTGCTGCCACCTTAGTCGGATCCATGGCTATACCTCCCTCAGATATCACATGTCCCACGAAATTGACCTCGGATAGCCAGAATTCACATTTACTGTCCTTGGCATATAGCTTATTCTGCGTCAAAATATTCAAAACTATCCGTAAGTGCTCTGCATGTTCTTCCTGGCTCTTGGAATATATCAGAATATCATCAATGAATACGATTACAAATTGATCCAAATAGGGACGGAAGATTCTGTTCATCAAATCCATGAACACCGCCGGCGCATTCGTGAGTCCAAATGGCATGACTACAAACTCGTATAGTTCATACCGCGTCCGGAAGGCCGTCTTCTCTATATCTTCCTCCCTAACCCGTATTTGATGATGACCAGACGTCAAATCAATCTTTGAAAAATGGCTGGAACCCTTCAATTGATCGAATAAATCATTGATCCTGGGTAGAGGATACTTGTTCCGGACTGTTAGCTGATTCAGTTTCCGGTAGTCCACGCACATCCGAAGTGAACCATCCTTCTTCTTCACAAACAGCACTAGTGCTCCCCATGATGAGGTACTGTTCCGGATGCAACCCAGCCTAAGCAGTTCATCAATCTGCTTCTTTAGCTCCGACATCTCTGCTGGTGCCATCCGATAGTGTGGTAACGACACTGGTGCTGTGCCAGGGTACAACTTGATCTCGAAGTTAATCTCCCTCATAGGCGGTAAACCCGGGAGTTCCTTTGGAAATACATTCACGAATTCTTGTACAATTGCAGGAAGTTCAGTAACTGGAGCTTTATTTATGGTGATATTATTCAATACCACGTGGTTTAACCCTTCTTGCAATTCACTTTGTTTATCTGCATGGACTACGTATTGCTTGCCCTCGGGTGACTTAAATGTCACTCTTCGATGATAACAGTCGATGTTGGCATGAAACTTAGCCAACCAATCCATACCGAATATAATATCATATTCAGACATGTCCAGCACTAGATAATTGAACTCAAATCTGAGTCAGCTAACTCAGTGTTAATCGCCGTACATATAAGTCCCAATGCCGAATCTCTGACAGGGGATACAATAGTAAGTGTTGTGGCTAATCTTTGAACTAATGTACCGGTAGTAGTAATAAATGATGCAGCTATGAAGGAGTGTGATGCTCCAGAATCAAATAGTGCATATGCATAAGAACTACTCACTACCGCCATACCTTGTATCACCGCATGGTCCTCTTCTTCTGGAGAAGTTAGAGTAAATAATCATCCCACTCCAGCAGGGTTAGACCCTCGACCCTCCCCGACTTCGCATTCTGCCTCCTCTGGAGTTTACCGGTCTAGCTGGCGGACGAAATGATCCTCTGGAGTATGACAGTCTATTGAGCTTTGGGCAGTCCTTTTTGTAGTGACCTGGTTGATCACAATGAAAGCAGGTGTTCACTCCTCGAGAAGCTTGTGTGACTGCTACAGATTGAGTGGTCTGGTTGGGGCGAAAGCCCCCACTAGGTCCAACAGACGGCGAGGGTCTGCTGAAGTTCGATCTGAACTTCTTGTTGGGTTGATACGCACCCCTCCCACTCGGAGCTCGGCGGTTGTCCACTCTTGCAAATTCCACCATTTCCTGTTCCACAATGGTAGCCCTGCTGACCACTTCTGCCAGCGTGGCTGCTTTGAACACGGTTACCCTGGCCCTAATGTTTGGCTGTAACCCACGCTCGAACTTGCGAGCCTTCCGATATTCCATGTCCACAACATAAAATGCATAGATTGACAGGCTGAGAAACTCTTGGTTGTACTTAGCCACCGTCATCGAGCCTTGCACTAATGTCATAAAGGCCTGAATCTGACGTTCCCTCTCTTCCTCCGGGAAATAGCGCTCTAAGAATGTCGCTGAGAATTGCCCCCAGGTCATAGCAATTCTTTCTATTCTTGGCACAAGTGCCTGCTGTTTCTCCACTACTTTCCACCATTTAGCAGCATCATCTATCAGCTATGACGTGGCCAATAGGATTTTGTGTGCATGACTCTTGATATTCAAAAGAGTCAGTATGTGGGAGATCTTTTCCAACCAGTTCTCAGCTCCGACAGGCCCTTCTCTGCCCTTGAAGTAAGGTGGCCGCTGTTGTTGAAAATCTCTGACCATGTTACGGTCATTATTTTCACCCGTGCTTCCGCCTCCGTTCATATGTTGTTGGAGGACAGATGTAACTACAGCTTGCACCAAGATGTGTAGTTCAGGAGGTACATAGGGTACTGTTACGTTGTTGTTCCCTTCTTCCTCTCGTCGATATGACGAGTCATATTCTTCCTCCTCGTCCCGTTGATACGTAGGGTCACTATCCTCTTCCTCTCGCCGAGAATGATGTGACTCTTCCTCATTGCGCGATCGTTCATGAACTGATCTCTCCTCGTCCTGAATTGACTGCTCTCTGTCATGTACCGATGGCACCTTCTCATGTACCACCTTCTTGCGTTGAGGTACTACTTTCCCTTGTAGTGTGATTATTAACACCTCATCCTTCTTTTTACTGTCTTGTCGGGTCCTTCTCTTTGATGCCCCCTCACCTATTCCGATTTGCAAAACTTTTTCCTTTCCCTTCGGATTCTTTATAACATTTTTCTATGGCGCCATTTATTCCTAATTCATGCAAACATCATAGACTTAGTTTCCATTAACAATATGCATTAAATGCCATAAATCCTCATAAAATCATAAAATCACATATTTTATATAAATTCAAACTTCATCTTTGTACAAAGGTGGGTAGGGTGAAACAAAACCCTATATATATATATATATATATATATATATATATATATATATATATATATATATATGTATATAAAAAAAAAAATATGCACCCTTACAATATAACCCTCTTTTTAATACCCCTTCATACGACTTCCTAGCCTAGTCTTCTGTAGAAGATTCCGCATCATCAGCGAACTTGAAATGCTTATCAGGACACGTCATCGCCGTGTGCCCCAATACTTCACATGTCGTGCAAGGTATTAATCCAGGTCCTCCAATATAAGGACAATTAGTCCTCGCCTCTCCATGCCCATGTAGTCCATAGAACGGGCAGACAATGCCTAAAGGGTGAGGACAATACCTACAGTTGTGCCCATCATGATTGTACAACTCACATGTATCGTAGGGATCTATCTCCCCAAGCGATTCTAATATAATAGGAACATCTGCAATAGGATCCTCCAAAAAAGGTGCTAGATCCTCGTTTTCTTCCTCAGGAGGTTCCACCATCTCAGGAATGTCATCCATCAAATCCTTTGGAACAGGTGTTAAGTCCATATCATCTTCCTCAGGAGGTCCCTCCTGAAGGTCCACATTAACTTCCATGCTGATACTGTTGGAAGTCGATACCAAATCCACTGGACAACTAGGTGTCCCTTTATCCCATAACTCTGTGTATTCCTCATTGCTCGACATATCTGTGCCACAACATTTAAAACATATAAATCAACAACAACCGTTCCAGTAAAGAACTAGTCTTGATTTTTGGGAATTTTTCATGCATAATATCATGTGCTTTGTTTGGGAAGATTACCAAATCATCACTCTTTGTGTTCTTTTGTTTCTGGGGAAATCTCTAAATTCCTATTGTTTGTTTCTCAATGGGGAATATAAGGGGAGAACATCCTACTTTGCTATGTTTGATCTATCCAGTTATGATGACTGTACTTTACTTTACTATCTTTCATTTTCGTTCTCAGATTGATTGTTCAGTCTGAGTCATCGAAGTAAATTAATCCGGCCCCCAGTCAGCGGACTCCGAAGAGTCGGTTAGTTGGGATTCTTATCCGTCAGTGAGACATGAAACCGTCTTAATCTTACTTCGATGATTCAACTTCCCATTTCGCTCTGATACCAACTGTAACGCCCCACCCTCTCGGAGAAATCAGAGTCTAATTTTTTTTTTAAATAATAATAAAACATCGAAAGAGAGCGGGCGGCGTCACGATGCGAGTTAAGTTCAGACTACTCAAGTTTGAACCTTAACTGGCCACCCATGTGTACATGGACTAGACCATGATAATCAATCACACATGGAACTAACAACAACTTGCGGAATAAACTAGACTACTGCGGAAATAATATGAATAGATAGCAAGTAACAGTCTCAATTGATAATTAAGATAAACGACCATCCATAGTTAATAACCTAATCAAACCATAGCAAATTAATAACTTATTACATGTCCACAATTATAAATTCAAATGACAGTAATAAAGAAGTCTAGTTCGACATTCAAGCGCTTAGGCTTGGCTCCCCTCCCGGTCATCGACCTTCTCTTTCCCTTTCCTTGTACCTGCATTCTCCTCTGAGGATAGAACTAGGGCGTTAGATCAACGCGCCCAGTAGGTTCCCGAATCAGGGCTACCACATGATTAGCATATAAAACATGCATATATATCATAGTACATGATTAGTAAAAACAGGTAAAACCATGCAATGAAGTATGCACATGCAATGAGTCTCTCCCATCATGTACATTCATAGCCATCACTTGATGTGCCTCGCACCGTTAAGGTAAATCATAATACACTTCCATCTCTTCATCATTGAGTTGATTCATATCACATATTAGTCCTCCTGGCAGGACTCTCATTGCCTACGGAGACCAATGTGACTATGATCATCATATTTCTCCTCCTGGCGGGACTCTCATCACCTAAGGAGGACGGTAACTCATAATTGTAACATAGCATATCCTCAGTCATCATCCCATGTCCATGCATGAGATGTCAATGCTTTGTATGTCAGTTGTAAATGCATAATTCATCATTCAAAATTTGGTAAGTAATAGTATGTCAATATCTCATAAAACCCTTCATGAAAACAGGTGTAAATGTGGTTACAAGTAGGTAGGAAAGCTATTGAAGATTCACTTCAGTACCTGATTTTTCTTAATCGTCAGCCGTTCACGACTCGTACGCCGTATACGTAAGTCCGGATACCCTATTTAAATAGCAGCAAACCAAACGTTTATCATGTAGTTCCAACTTAGTCAATTTCCCAAAATATACTATGTGGGGTTCGGCTATGCCCATGGCCGAACCTCACCTATTTATCTTTTTGGTCTCTCATTTATTTAGTCCCTTATTAAGCATCACTTTCTACAAAATACTTTGGTAGGGTTCATATAAACATACAGATGATCATTCCACCTTTGATCAATAAATCATTCTTTCCCATAATTCAATCACAAAATCGGCTACACAATAGGGTCACCAAAGACCCTTAGTAGGGTTCGGCCATGCCCATGGCCGAACCTCACCAAATCTGATTCTTGTCCCCACTTTTGATCTTTTTATGATTAATCAGCTTGATATTAAATCCATACCTAAACCTAGGTAATTCTTAAACAATACATAAACACTTCATAGTTACCAATGGAATTCAATCCAATCTTTTTACCCAAAAACAGCCCATGGGGTTCGGCCATGTGTTCTCTTGATTTATTTTGTCCATCATCTACCCATGATTTGAATCAATCACTTGACCCTAACATTGATATGGTTCAGCCCTATACCACCCAGCCAAAAACAGTAACCAAATCCTCATTTAATTCCCATAAAACCATACTCTTACATACAAAATCATTTAATATTTTCATGGGGTTCGGCCATCCAAAGTGGCCGAACCCTATGTCCATGTTTTGGTCCTCTTAAATATGTTTTAGATCTCATTTAGAGAAGTAATAAAAAGCATCACATTACTGTATTTTTTTACCTCTTAAAACATCCAAATCAATTCATCAACTTGTCCAAATGACCATATTACTTCATGGGATTCGGCCACCCAAGATGGCCGATCCCCATGGTCCATTTCGTCAATTTTAATCCACTGTTTTAGACCCATGCTAACTTCAGTCCTTATGTCATTCAAGTCCATGTTTTTAACCCTCTTTAAAACATGCATTTGTATCACAAAGAAACCTCAAAACAGTCCACAAAAACTCCATAGTTTCTATGTTTCAAAACATCAAAACCAACCTAACTTTTACATGGGGTTCGGCCATCCATGGTGGCCGAACCCAATGGTCATCTTTACCATTTTAAAACCCTATTAATCAAGGTTAAAACCTTGGTGTATTCGACCATAGCCATGGCCCAATACATATGTGCATAACACACCATGGTTTGACATGGTTTTTTACCTTTAAGATCATCAAATCAAATCCACATTTTTCATGGGGTTTGGCCAACCAAGATGGCCGAACCCAATGGTATATTTTCTTATCCTTTTAAGCCATTTAATCCAAGGTTTAGACCTATGAAAAATTCGGCCATACATGACCAAATTATGTCATCCAAATTTATAATTTCAAGCTCTTTAATAAACCAAGCACTTATGTAAAAAAAAACTTACCAAAGTTCCTTGTTTCTAGTCTTTATTCCCAATCCTTCTTTGCCTCCTTTCCTTTGCTGTTTTGTGCTTGATCTACTGGTGCAAACACCTCTGATGTTCCATCTAGGAAAAACGAATTGGAGAGAGGGAGAGAGAGATGGAAATTCTTGGATTTCCAATGTGAAAAACGGCCAAACTTGGTGGTCATTCCCTTTAGTACTTCAGCCCCCAAGACCCCTCCATTCCCTCATCAATTCTTATAAAAAACGATGGGTCTTGGGTGCTATCCAATGCACCCCTTGGTACCTGCCAATGCAGCCTCCCAACTCCCCAAGCATCACCTCCGATTTCCCATGTATTTCATTTAAAAACCCATCATGAAAATCACCCAACAAGTCCCCAACATGTGGGACTTGTTTCTGTGGTTATGACTGAGCCAACCTATTCATATTCCCTCTAAACTCACTGATTTACAGTCCCATTGATTTCCATTTTGACTCACATGTCCAACTCACATGTCCAACTCACATGTCCAACTCACCTCATTAATTGACAATCATTTAATGAATTTGAGTCAACTCATTTTTAATTCAAATTAAATAAAATCAGTTCCACTTAACCTGATTTAACTCACCATTGAACTCATTTGTGGGCCCACACGGTCAGCTGTGGTCAACACAGTCAACCCGACCCGTTGGGCCCCCCTTTAGCTCCTTGACCCGTTTTTGACTCCATGACCCAATGATGGGTATTTTGGTCATTTGTAGTTGGTTTTTACATGTGCATTAGGCTACCCATTTTTACTCCACTTGATTTCCAATCAAATCAGCTTAACCCCATTTAATTTAAGTTCACACAATGGTCAAATAATCCATTAAGACCCATTGGGTCCCATTTGGGCCCTTTGACCCATTTAGCCATTTTTGACCCAATTGATGTACATTCCCCATCCAATCAAACTTGACATTCATAATGTGCTCACATGATCTTAATTTGAGCAATGGGCCCCACCATTTCCTTACTTAACATCACAAAATAATTAATTTAACACATCAGGGGCATTTTCGTAATTATCCACCTCATTGAGAAATTGGGGTGTTACAAGCTAATTCAAATATGAAGGGTAAAATAGTCATTTTTCAGTGCTCAACAAATACTCCCAAGCTTAATTTTGCTAGTCCTAGAGCAAAACAAAACTGAAAACTAGGAATTGGAAATTCAAAAACCTATTTTGCTACACCACTTTCGTTGGTACTCTCGATTGTATTTAGTGTATGCAACAAGCCTTTAGACCCTTAGCTCACCATTAGTGGACGAGTTATATTTTAGTGAGAGTTTCCAAAGATGATACCCACAAACATCAACATTTTTCAGCAAAATACATAGATAAAAATCGAAACATCATACAATTCCAAATTTAATTTTAAAAGACTTATACCCGGACTGTAGTGTGTGATAGCCAAATATTAAGATATCTTCCTTTTTCCAAATAGACACAAGCTCTGTAACCACCTGTGGAAAATGCGCTTTGACTCCAAACTTCACCGAACATATCTCTCAGAAAGATTAACGCTCAGAGGTTTGGATTTATTTTCTCTCAAAGGTGTATGTGAGCAGAGTTTATTTTTTCAAATCAAAATATCTCAAATACGTATTTAGAAGGAACGACACAAATCAAAGAAAATGAAAGATCTCATGAATGGATGCCACTTTCTTGAGAACGTTGAGTTAAACACCATAATTTTTCTTTCTTTATTCTCTACATGAAACACCTTATTTAAACTTAAGATCAACACGACTTTCTAATAGGATGAAATGTGGATAGAATTTGATTATCTGTACTTTATTTTTTATGTACGACAATAGTGATGGAAATAATAAGATACAACCTAGAAGGAAAAAGTCTCAACCCTCAAAAGATACAAAGAAGAATTTGAATAAAAGAAATCATAAACTGAGAAAGAAGATTGCTGTAGACTTCACAAGATGACTTGAGGGGGGCATATGCAGACAAGTTGAGGAAGAGATATAAGAAACCTAGATCGTGTATTCAAAAATTAAAGAAAAGGAAAAAGTTGGTTGCTCGTCAGACATGAAAAGAGTAAAGAGTGCTTTAGGCACCTCAACTTCATTTTCATTTTCTTTTGAGAGACACGTAGAACATGAGCTTGTTGTTGGTTTGTCTAAATCTCCTGACTTAGTTGAAGAACCAATCATAATATCCTCATAGGTTAGTATTGATGGATTTAGAGAAGCTGGTGGAAACACTAAATCCATCAATACTGAAAGTTCCAGGCTAGAACAAGATTGTCTTGAGAGAGGGGGGAAGGGAAGGGGACAATGCTCGATTTTTATGGCCTTTATAGATCTCTTGATTAATCAACAATAAATGCAGCAGAATAACAAGATTAATCAAATGTTGTGTGATAAGAGAGTGTACAAGATATAAGAGCAATCACAACAACAACCCAAACACCATAACACTCGATATGCAGTAGTTTAGAGTAAACCCTCCTACATCCATTATTGGACTCACCCACTCTTGGGTTATCCCAAATCACTATGTGGGGAATTCCACCTGCACTAATATAATAGGAATTCCACCTAAGCAATTGACTGAGAATTTTACCCAATCCCTAAAGTTTTGAAAGGCTCAACATACTCCGGTATACTTCTTTATCCCTCTATTTTTAGAGTGGTTCAATCCCTCGGATCTAATCCACTTTACAAGATGATGTTTAATTTAAAATACAAGAAGAAACACTTATCTTTGCAGCTCACTTGATGTAGATGTGCTTCTTGGAGAGTTCTCCCATATTGATTCTCATTGATGACGAAGATGTACTCTGTGCATGTAACCACAAGCTTGAGAGAGGTTTCTAAGATGTATGATTTGCCAACGTAATCCTATACTAGTTTTATCTCTCTCTTAATCTCAATCAAAGGTTTGATTGGATTCTCAAATGTTTCACCAATGTGAAGTACTTAGAGAGAGGTTTGGGTCTCTAGGAATGCCTTAAGATGTTCCTATGTGAAGGTTTCAACCAAACTCAACAAAGTTTGGAGTTTAAATAGATAAAATAGAAAAGATACTGAACTGAGGTGATGAAAGGTCTTGGGTCATGATCGATCGTGTCTTAAAAGTGACATTGTAATATGATTGTTGAGAGTTGAATGCGTTTCCAATGAAAAGAAAACGGTCACTCACAATCGATCGTGCTCACGAAGGGTCGTGGTTACACAATTGTGTCGTCCTGAGAGAAACCTGAAAAGACAGTGTTTTTCCAACCATAACATGTCTTTGGACGACGACCGATCATCATCGTTTCACGATGGATAGTCCTGACAGTTTTCATGAAAGCTGCTCTCTACTAAAAAAACATATCTTGGGCTCCCGAACTCCGATTTGTGTGTTCTTGGACTCTATGGAAAGCTTTTTCAAAGATCTATCCAACCATGGTAGTTTTACCAGTTTATTACACATTTGATTAGTTTAATAAACCTCATAAGTCATGACGTTTTGTCAACCCATATTTTTCAAGATAAGTTCAAGGTGCACCAAGGCTTTGGACTATTTTTAGTAGCCTTGCTCTAATTTAACTAATATGAGTTCTAAGCTTAGGCAAGGTCTTCCTAGGTGTGTTGGGTTCACCTAAAGTCATCTATGTCCAATTTACCTGTGTGATTGCCATACACTTTGTGATGCTTGAATCTTGCACTTGATCTTCCAATGCTTGAAGTCTTGAATCAATTTTCACCATCTTTGAGTCTTGTTTCATTGCTTTATTCTACCAAGGTAATGCTCTCTTGAGTCATGGAATTGACAAACATGTGACTTGGTAAGCTGGGGTACTAACTAAAATTCCGTTACTAGAGTAATGCACGACCTAGAGGGGGGGTGAATAGGTCGGTTTTCAATTTTAATTCCCGTTTAAGATTTTCTCTACCGATTTATACTTTAAGTAAATAAAATATTCAATGAGTTATATTCACCTTTCAAATTAACTGCTGTTCATAAAACTGACCGATCAATCTATGTGTGTGATATGTGAACAAGTATTCAACCCATGCATTCAATCACATATAAACACAAATATTTTATACTGATTGGGTTCACCTGAACCTACATCCACTGTCAGACTCACCCTCTCTAGGGTCATCCCAAATCTATTATGTATGGGTCTCACGCCCAAATAGTACAACCTAGTTTTTTATAGAGGTTCAACCCAAATGGTCTAATCCTCTACACCTATTTTTTTTAGTGGTTCGAACACATTGTTCTAATCCACTTTACAATGATCAAAATAAATGAAAGAATAAACACTTGCCTTCGGCCTTATCCGTTCTCCTTTAAGCGCTTTTTTTTACTCGATTTGTATGCTATTTCCATCAGATTTGCTCCATCAGAGTGATTATCGGCACAGCAGTATAGGACATAAATGTGAGTGGTTTTAAGGTCCTATGTGAACACCTTAAGCTTCATCAGAACTGGGGTATTGATTACCCAAACATCTAAGTAAGAAGATGATGAAGAAGGTGTAAGAGGAGGCTAATCTCTCAAGTCACACTGTTATATTTTTCCAAGAGGTTATCTGTGTGTCCATCCTAATTTCATTCAGCTTCCAGATATATATAGGATTGTCTGTGCTTTTTAGCTAGTCACGCCCACGAGGCCTTGAGGATTCCAATGAGGCGTCATGGCAGTATATGGTAAGACAGCACAGAATCTGCATAAGTTATTCTGTTTTTCAAACAGCGACTGTCCAGCCAATTTAAGATGCCACTGTGCATGATTGGCCATTGATTTATTTCAGCCATCAATCATGGATTTACATTGAGAAAGATTGATGATTCATAATCACTTTAGATCACATGGAGAAGCCTTTCCAATTCTGTCAAAGACAGCCAGCTCTCCAACGATGTGGCTCCATCAGATTTATTCAAATATGTATGAGGTGGCAAAAATTGAGTTTCTTGGTTATTTCCTATTTCCATAAAAACTCCCAATCAAGGATCTTTTAGAAATCATAAACACCCTTACAGATTTAATTAATTAAATCTGCAAGATACTCAGTCAAGTGACATAAGCTAGCAGATTTACAGCTATCCTAATTATGACTCAGCAACAACCTATCTACGAGGCCTCGACAAACTGCAAGAGGCCTCGAGGCTGAGAGTCAATTAAATTCTATTTTTTCCAATTTAAACAATTGACTTCTAAGATATTCGGCTTAACCTAAGGTCTCCTAAGGTTCACTTACCTGTGTGCCAATAACATGTTTGGTGTCGATTCTTCAATTGCACAATAGGTCTTCACATACTTCCAAAGCAAGTCCAACTGAGTCACGTAATTGACAATATGGGTGACTCGGATGAACCGGGGCACTTACACTAACAAATACCAATCTATGAGGATATTTAGCAATTGTTTGAACCATATGTAAACCTTATTTGGGAAACCTTTGTAAAAAAAAAAAAAAAATACCCATATAGTCGAATTAGTCAAAATAATCTTGTGTTTAGGAAACATGTTCTACAATGAAGGTTCATAACGAATTTGGAGTTGGTACCCCCACCTATGTATCTACCCTCGAAAACCAGTCAAAGCGACAATGAAGGAAGTGGTGGCCTAAAGCACAATAAGATACCTTCTTTGCACATCAATTAAATTCGAGGTTAAGTTTCTTCCAACCATGGGGGAACGATGAGGACATCGAATCCAACGAACCCAACGGTGACCAATCGAGATCCGATTGGACAAAATCGAGGAATTTACTCTCTGAATCCATGATCGGACTAATGGAGGGAAAAGAGAACCCCACATTTGACTGCCATGTCAAAAGCCACGTCACCTTCCCTGTGGGTCCAAGTAAACACAAACTCAGCAATCAAAACAACAAGTCATGTTGTCGTGTGGAAGCGAAAACAAAAAGAACTGATTTGGGCAACTGAGTTGGGATGGTAATGCTGAGTTTGGAAGGTCCACCAACTAGAATAGTGATGACGGTGATTTCGTGAAAAGAAATGAGCTAGATCTTAAAGCTCTAGCGAGGTGACCAAGTGAAAGAGAGAAACGAAAACCTAGCCAAATCCTTGGCTTCCCGAGCGACTGTAATACATGAGAATAAAAAGGTTGATCACTGAAGCATGGAGTTTAATTTTCGAGCGAATTTGCAAGCTAGGTAAGAACGTTGTAGTCAGACCTTGACCAAATCTTGCCCAGATTTGGACGAGTTCTAGAAGGTAACCTTGGAATGACGAAAATCTAGCAGTGGAATGTAATATCAAATCGAGGGACGCTAGACACAAATCCACCAATGGGAAAACACTTGAGTGAAAGCAAAGAGAGACAGATAAGAAAACGAGAAGCTGGCATTGTTGCGTTAGCCGAACAGAGAAGAAAAAAATAAGTGAGAAGTGAAGAAGGATGAGAAATAATCGTTACTCTCGACGTTAGGACGATAAAAAAAGGAATAAAATCGAGACGAAGTGAAGATGAAATCCTACAATGGAGAGAAGGAGAAGAAATAAGGAAGGTAACCAGAGAGAGAAGGAATTAGTGGAATTGATATTCCAAGTTATTGATTTTTTTGTATTTTTTATTTTATAGAGAAAGTAAAGCCTATAAATTGAGGCATAGCTCAAGCATGTAACCAGACCAATTAAATGAGTTATTTAAATCTTTTTAGCTTCTCCCCAGTGAGGTGAGTCCGATTTTGGTTCTTTGATTTTAATTTGCGTTTGTCTTTTAGAATTGAATTTAATTTAAATATTGGGTTTTAAATTTTGCATGGCGAATTAAAATTTACTAGCTTGAATTTTTTCCATTCTTAATTAAATTATAATCCTACAACCAATTTACTTCTTAGAAGGTTCAATGAATGTCGAATTGAATTAGTTTTAGAATAAATTTCTATGCATGCATATGATTATTTTATTTCCTTTTAGTTGTGGATCTCAATTAATTGTGTAAATCATTGCATTCGGAATAATAATTCGACATTTGTTTTGCTGTCAATTAAACACCTAATTTCCTTGGTGAATTTTGACTTTAGTCAAAATTATTTAGGTGAATTTACCGTCATCTTTCTTTCCTTGGGAGTGATCGAGAGGATTGAGAGTTGATTTTCTTAGAGTTCCTATTATTGAAATCCTTGATCTGGCTTAAAATTCTAAATCTAAAACTTATCTTAACATGATGGTCTAATTAGATATAAAAAGCCACTTACCCGTCATCAATATTTCTACTAGTGCATAAAAGTTTAACATAAGTTTTTGAGATGTCAGAGTGGCTAATGATAGCCATGGATGATCCTAGTGTAGGTTTTTTTTTTTGTTGTTGTTTTACAATGTAGTACAATGTTATCAGAACCGGACCGTCTACCCAGTCGCTTCAGAGGAAGGTTGCGTTAAATAAGGTTCAATCGGATTCAACCGCGATTAAAATCGATCAAACCCGTGCCATTAATATAAATATTATAAATAATATTAAATTATTAATTGATGAGTTGAAATAAAATTTAAACAAAAATACATGCTATTTGTTTTATTTTTGCACTACAAATACGTATTTAATATGTGAGTCATTGTTAATAATTGTAAAAATCTTATTACCTCTCTAGTCACGATTTCATTTTAACAATTGAAGTTATCATCACCTATTACTTTTAAATGATATGGGAAACTATAGTTAATTACAAAATATGTATTATTCATATTATTTTACTTTTTTAGTTAATTGATAGTCCATTTATTTATTTTTGGTTATACATGTATTTATTTTTATTTTTATATTTAAATTATTTTCATTTTATTGTAAGTTTTCTAATTTTAGAGCAAAATCCATAAATATAATTTTCAAATTTCACTTTTTAGTTTCTTATTTTATTTTAAATATTTTTGTTTTCCACATTAATTAAAATATTTACAAATTCGACTCTCTTTTTTAAATAATTTTTATTTTTTCTTTTTCTATAAGTATAATTAAATTATATAATATTAAGTAGAGACTAGAGATGCTGCATAATTCTATTTAAGTATCATTACTAATGATTCATTAGTAAATAAATTAAAAATACTAAACTGGGAGTGTTTACTCCTAGGAAGGGTGCCCTCACAAAAGGCTTATAATGTTTACTACTTTACTCTCAGCGAGTAGGGAAAGTCCCACGTCGACAATAACCAAAAGTTTTGAGTAAGGTAAGGCTTATAAAATGTGGAAGTTGGGGAATCGCAATTTCACTCAATTGATGGTCATTTGGAGCTGGGCAACGTTTGCCCCATTGAGATATTTAATACTCCCTCTGATTTAAAATACTTGTTATAATTTAGATTTTTTTATTTCATAAGAATAAAGTAAAAATAGCTTTGATTTAATATAAAATTAAAGGAATAGGATAAGTAAATTGGGACAATTTTAAAATTTATATAAGACATGTATTTTAAAATAGAAAGAGTATGAAATTAAATTTATAACAAGAAGATGTTAATTCGTTGCTTAATAAACTTCTCATTTTATGAACCGATCTGACTTTCATAACATTGATGTAAAATACTATAAATATGAATCTTGGAACACTCAATAGACATCATGCATGAATCCCAATTTAGTTGTTTCTTCCAATGTACTGTAGGTATTCCAATGGCTGCGTTCGTGACTGCATCACAAGAGAGAGAAAGCTCACATCCCCTTGGTTTCAAGCAGAGATTGAAACACCACTTGATATCAGGTATCCCATCTGTGACCCTTATTATCATTTAGTTTTGTAGGTCCAAATATTTATCAATTGATTTGTTTTTAATCATAGAAAAGATCTAGGGTTAAATTCAATTAATCCCATTTTTACAATATGATAGTGCTCATAGGAATCTATTCATTCATATAATTTTGTTAATCATAAAGTGATTCCTACCATTTGTAATGACTCGTTAGAACACCTAGCTTCTCTTCACAGCTGTCTCCCAACTTGGCCGATATTTTGTTTATCTAGATCTAGATCAATTTTTAATGTGATAAGATTACCTTTAAATATCTACTACATGTGTTTAGATAGCTAGAAACAATTTAATGATATAAAATGACATTCATTACTTAACACCAAACGATCTGTTTGGAAAAACCCTTATTTACTTTACATCAAAATATGTGTGACTTGTTTTGTTTAATAGAACCTAGAATAGATCAACTTCTGAAAGTTCTCCTTTTGGTGCTAAAACACGATTGACTCTAGAGAGGGGGGGAGAGATGAATAGGTCAATCCCAAAATCATGGGTCCTTTTAAAATTACTTGATTTATTAGATTTTATGTAACAGATATTGCAATCAAGTGTTTGTGTGTTAGCAATAGTGGTTATCAATAAACATAATAAATTAGCTCTAACACCATAAGAACAGGGACATAAGATTTATAGTGGTTCGGTTAGCCAACCTAAATCCACTGTTAAGACTAGCTCAACCTTGAGCTATCTCCAAATCCACTAAGTGGGGACTTACACTCTCACAATTAGAGTAGGAATTCCACCTCACTCATTTGGTTGGTAATTTCACCCACCGCATGTAGAATATGAATTCCACCTATTCGAATTGGCTAAGAATTCCATCCACCACATGTGCCAGAGACGACACTCTAGATTTTTTATATTGGTTCCGGAGCTAAGCCTCCTTAATCCACTTTCTCAGGATAAATGTTTTAAACAAAATTAAAACCAAGATGCACTTGCCTTTGTAGATCTTTCTCGATGATGTGTGCTCGAGTAAATCTGGACATTCTGCCTCGTAGCCGTTGTTGAGCAATCACAATCTTAGGGTGACTAGGAAATTTGTTCTACCAATATCTATCCTAGTTGTATATCTTTTCCCCTCTCTTTCTTTTCACAACCTCAATTACTACGATTGGTTGTATTAGATTTTCTCAAGTGTAAGCACAAGAGAGAGAGTGATCCTTTTGCTAGCCCTTGTTTAAGCTCACTGATAATGATCAAAGGTCCAACAGGTTGGATGCGCCGAGGGGTCGGTGACTAAGAATATTATCGTTTGACTACCTGACCATTGCGTAATAAATGCACTCCCAACAGAATAATTTATATTCCGTCGACGTGTCTGTGTTGCCGATGGGTCGACAGTTATGGTACCGAGAGGTCGGTCCATACGAGGGTCTCGATCTAGGGCAACACCATGCAAACAAAACGATCTGTCGCCCTTTACCAAGGGGTCGGTCCTGGTACTCTCGATCGGTCTTGAAATACTGAGATATCTGTTTTCTCGAGAGTCCACCTGAGTTCATCGACGAGTAGTTTGATTACTAAGGGTTGTTAAGTTCATCACTGAGGGTTCGGTGCATACGAGACTCTCGATTAGCGGCATACCCAGAATGACAATTCAATGTTTCAGAACCTTTGTCAATCTGGCCGACTAGTCTATGACCACGATGGGTCGATCCAGTTTCCACTGAGGGGTCAGTGAGAACGACTGGTCGAGCTGACAGTGAACTTAATTCATATTTCTGAATTTGCTTCCAATTCACTGTCAAGCTTCCTCTCTAAGTTTTTTTTTTTACCATTTGTTCAACTAAGAGTAGAAATGGTCCTCCAAAGGTGTGAGTACCATCTAAAGTCATCTATGCCAAATACCTGTTTTGTGATTGCCATAACGATGAGCTTTAATCTGGGGGAGTACGATCTTTGTTAGTGCCTTAGCTTGGCCAAGACCCTTGTTTGTCAATTCCATGACTCGGAAAAAAGCACTTGTCGGAAGCTTGAAGACCCAAAATGACCAAGAGTAAAAGATCATGCTCCATCTGATTAAAAGCTCATTGTTATGTTAATCACAAAATAGGTATGTTGGCCATAGATGACCTTAGGTGGTACTCCCACCATAGAGAGGACTATCCCTAGGTTTAGAACAAATGGTTAAATCATAAAATACCTAATGAGAAAGTTTGACAGTGAAATGGAAGCAAACTTGGAAATATGAATTATGTTCATTGTCAGCTCGACCAGTCTTATCTCACCGACCCATCGTGCAGTTAGAATCGACGAATTGTTGTCAAAGACTGGTCTGCTCCAATGACATAGGTACTGGAATGTTGAACTGTCATTCTGGGTATGCCTCTGATCGAGAGTCTCGTATGCACCGACCCCTCGGTGAAAGGCTAAACCGACTCCTCGTGGTCAACGACTCCTCGATCAACATTTATGGGTTCTGGACATAGAACTCAGGTGTGCTCTTTAGAAAATATACATATCGGTAGTTCAAGACCGATTGAGAGTAACCAGAACTGACCCCTCGGTAAGGGGCGACATGTCGTTCTGTGTAGCAGGTTTCTAAGTTGAAATTATTGTCAAGCATGTTTTGCACTAGAACGAGCTTCTCGTACGGACCGACCCCTCAGTACCATAAGTGTCGACCCATTCGTGACAGTGACAGTTGACCGGGAAAAAATATTATCGTTGGGAGTGTAGTTAATAAACAACAGTTGGAATTGTAACGGTGACATTTCTAGTCACCGACCCCTCAGTGCGACCAACCTGTAGGTACATTACCGTTACTAACACTGGTTGCCTTTGCTATATAAACCAACCTTTATGTAACCAGTTGGTATCCTTCGAGCAGATCTGTTGGACCCTCATCTTTACGAGTGAGCTTAAATAAGGGCCAACAGAAGGATCACTCTCTCTCTCTCTCTTTCTCTTTCTCTCTCTCTCTCTCTCTCTTACTTGTATTAGGGGAATCAAATGCAACCAATCAAATGGATTGATTTGTGAGAGAGTAAGGATGATGAAAACTCATAAACAACCAATCTGAGGATTGAGTTTAAAAGTGAGAAGGAGAGAACCATAAACTAGGAAACCTTTGGTAGAACCAGTTTCCTTGTCACCTTGGACTGTGATTGCTAAACGACGGCTAAGGGGAAGAGCGTCGGCCTACATGGTGGGATCTTGAAGAAGCACACGTCAGAAGAGAGAGCTTCAAAGGCAAGTGTTACTTGGTTTTAATTTTCTTTTAAAGCGTTTGTTCCGAAGTGGATTAAGGGGAGGTACCCTAGAACCAGTATAAAAGATTCTGGAGCAGTACCTCCGGCACAAAGGTGGATGGAACTCTCGGCCAAATAGATATGTGGAATTCCTATTTGGCAGTGGTGGGTGAAATCGTAACGACCCTTCTCACTAGCACAATATTGTCCACTTTGGGCCTACACACGGGCCAGCACGGCTTTGCTTTGGCTAGCCAATCCACTGTTGCTCCTAAAAGGCCTTGTGCAAGAAGGAAGAGCCCTACTACTTATATACCAGGGAATTTCCAATATCACTAGCAATGTAACGCCCTGCCCTTTTCCACCCTTCCGAAAATCAGAGTCTGAAAAATTTCTTTTGAAAGAAACACAGAGTGAACAAGAGCGGGAGGCGTCACGACGCGAGCTAAGTTCAGACTATCCAAGTCCGACCCTTAACTGGCCATCCATGTGTACATGGACTAAACCATGAAAGATAATACACACATGGAACTAAACAATGACTTGCGGAATAAACTAGACTAACTGCGGAATTAGGTTGAATAGATAGCAAGTACCAGTCTCAATTAGTAAATAACATAAACCAACCATCTATCGTTAATATCCTAAACAAAACATAGCAAGTAACTACAATATTACATGTCCATAATAAAGTATTCAAATAACAGCAATTATAAATCCGTTCCAGCATTCAAGCATTTACGCTTGGCTCCCCTCTTTATCATCAACCTTCTCTTTCCCTTTCCTTTTACCTGCATTCTCCTCTGAGGATAGAATTAGGGCGTTAGATTAACGCGTCCAGTAGGTTCCCGAATCAGGGCTACCACATGGTTAGTGTATAAAACATGCATATATATCATAGTACGTGATTATCAATAAAACATCTGAAAACAATGCTATGTATGTAAGTGCATATGTAATTAGCCCCACCCCATCACATACATAGCCATCACTTGACGGGACTCTCACCGTCAAGGTAAATCACAATACACTTTCATTTGGGACTCACAGTATTCTTTCATTGGGACTCACATGATAAGGTAATCCACAGTAATCCTCGTTACCTGTGGAAAGACACTTCATCATTGAGTTGTCTCACAGTATTCTTTCATTGGGACTCACATAATAAGGTAATCCATAGTAATCCTCGTTACCTGTGGAAAGACACTTCATCATTGAGTTGTTTCACGGTGTTCTTCCATTGGGACTCTCAAGTCAAGGTAATCTATAATCATCACCCCATGCCATGCATGAGATGTCAATGTACATGTATGTCATTTGTAAATACATATCTCATCATTAAAAACCATATTTGAAACATAATATCAAATACAACATATCTCATGAAAACATAATAAAACCAAATCATAATTGTGGTTACAAGTAGGTAGGAAACCTACCGAAGATTAGCTTCGGTGTTTGTTCTTTCTTTAAGCGTCACTTGCTCACGACTTACACGTCGTTCAACTTCCGTCACCTTGTGATGTAACAGTAAGTAAATCATACTATCAATTAAATGTCCATTCACTTCTAAGACCCAAAAGTCATCTTGTGGGATTCGGCCATACCCATGGTCGAACCTCGTCAACTTAGGATTTAACCTCCCTCTTCATTTGATCTCTCTTTTATTTAATCCTTATTAAACGTCATATAATACAAAACTACCTTGGTAGGGTTCAGCCATACAACATGGCCGAACCATACCACTTTGGTTCGATTCCATACATCCAACCCTTTGATCATTCCATCAATAATTACTTTTATGCCATTTAGGCTAACCTTTAGTTTAATTTTTCCATAAATACCACTAACCCTATCTAAACCAACTTAGTGGGGTTCGGCCATACAACTTGACCGAACCTCACCTTTTTAATTTGGGTTCTTCATTCATCACCTTTAATCTCATTTATTACTTAACCCAATTCTATCAAATAATCATTGATGGGGTTCGGCCATGCCACATGGCCGAACCACATCCTATAGATTTTCATCCCATAATCCATCATCTTCAATGGTCGATTATTTTCTTACACATAGTCCATAACTTATCATGTATGATTCCTTAATTTAAATAATTAAAACAACCATAACCTCCCATCCAAAACAGTCCATGGGGTTCGGCCATACACATGGCCGAACCCTTATGGTTCTTTGGCTCAATGACTCCCTTATTTGCATATCAATTGGGCTCTACCCTTTAGCCATGTTAACCACATGGTTCAGCCATCCAATGGCCAACCCAAAGCAGCAAACTTATATTCATTTAATTCCCATAAAGACACCATAATCTTGTATGGTTTTTATCTCTCAAAACCATCAAAATCACCATACAATAATCATATGATTTCATGGGGTTCGGCCATACTCATTGGCCGAACCCTATGGCCTTTAATTTGAACCTCTTTAAACACTTACCCTAGGTCTAATTTAATCATACAAAACGGTCCATCATTTGCATGGTTTTAATTTTACAAAACCCATCAAAATACCAACATCACTTCATGGGGTTCGGCCATCCAAAGTGGCCGAACCTAATGATCCATTTCATCATTTTTAAACAACCATTACCCAAGGTTAAACCTTTGATGAATTCGGCCATACATGACCAAATCATGACCTTTAAATCCCTGATTCAAAATCCTTTATCTTGCCTCTTAAACACATATAATTCTCCATCATTTTTGCATGGTTTTTAGCCTCCAACAACCATCAAAACACCCACATAAATCTCATGGGGTTCGGCCATCCAAAGTGACCAAACCCAATGATATCTTTTACCAATTTAAACAACCTTTAACCAAGGTTTAGGTCCTTGATAAATTCAGCCATTCCATGGCCAATTCATGTTCCACTTAATCTAATTTATCAAACAAAATTGTATGGAATTCTTACCAATTTCTTTTGCCTTTTCTCTTGCCTTTTGCTCCTTGCCTTTTATCTTTCTTAACCTCCCTTCCTTTGCTGGTTTATGCTTGATCTACTGGTGAAACACCAGCAGCTGGTTCAGCCAAGAAGATGATGTTCTTGAGAGGGGGAGAGGGATGAGGATTTCTTAAGATTTCCTTGGGTGAAAATCAGCCCAAATGGATGGTCTACCCTTTTTATTCTTCAACCACAAAATCCATTTATTCCTTCATAACTTCTTGACAAAAACGATGGGACATGGAAGGTACCCCTTGGTACCAACGGTCACCACTCTTGGCCTCAACCGTTGCAACTTTTGGCAGCCCCATGTAATCTCATCATCTTCACATCATTTCCATTTAACGTTTTGCATGGAAATCACCATAACAAGTCCCAAACGTGTGGGACTTGTTTTGGTTTGTTTGAGATCAAAACACCTCCTCATATTCCACTTAACTGACTGAATTTACAGCCCATTTGATTTCCATTTTGACTCACTCAACTCACATGTCCAACTCACCTCATTAATTGGCAATCATTTAATGCATTTGAGTCAACTCATTCTTAATTCAAATTAAATAAAATCAGTTCCACTTAACCTGATTTAACTCACCATTGAACTCATTTGTGGGCCAACACGGTCGGCTGTGGTCAACAAAGTCAACCCGACCCGTTGGATCCCCCTTTAGCTCCTTGACCCGTTTTTGACTCCATGACCCAATTATGGGTATTTTGGTCATTTGTACTTGGTTTTCACATGTGCATCAGGCCTACCCATTTTTACTCCACTTGATTTCCAATCAAATCAGCTTAACCCCATTTAATTTAAGCTCACACAACGTTCAAATAATCCATTAAGACCCGTTGGGTCCCATTTGGGCCCTTTGACCCATTTAGCCATTTTTGACCCAATTGATGCACATTACCCATCAAATCAAATTTGACATTTATAATATGTTCATAGGATCTTAATTTGAACAATGGGCCCCATATTTTCCTTATTTAACATTACAAACATTTAATTTAACACACCAGGGGCATTTTCGTAATTATTCCAATCATTGAGAATTCTTTGACCCAATTAACCATTTTAACCCAATTTGATGTACATTACCCATACATTATAATTTGACCCTTATAATATGTTCATAGGATCTTAGTTTGAGTAATGGGCCCCACTATTTTCTCATTTAACATCATAATTAATAAATTTACCAATCAAGGGGCATTTTCGTAAATATTCATCTTATTTAGAAATCGAGGTGTTACAAGCAACGTGGGACTTGTTTTGGGGCAAGTATTACAATCTACCCCCCTTAAAGCCAGAGCCATCCTCGGCTCTGCACACACAATAACCAAACCCACACTTTCAGGCAGAGAGTTGAACCATTCTCTGATACCACTTGTGACGACCCAACCCTACCCCATTGTGATATTGTCCGCTTTGATACCACTTATGACTACAGACTCTACCCCATCGTGATATTGCCCACTTTGGGCCTTACCCACCCGCATGTGTTTTGGGTGCTGGCCAACATGGCCAGGCCCAAAAGACCTCACAATGGGGAGGGTTCCCCCTCTCAAATAAAGCCCCCACCACCTAAGCTCCCAACCGATGTGGGACCTTTGGGTGGGGGTGCTACAATCGGACAATATTGTGTTAGCGGGATGGGTCATTATAGAAATTTCCAGCCGATCGAGTGAGGTCAAATTCTTACTTTAATTGTGAGGGTGTAAGTCCCCACATAATGGATTTTGGAGATAGGTCAAGGTTGAGCGAGTCCTAATAGTGGATGTAGGTTGGCTAGCCGAACAACTTTAAAATGGCCTTATGGTGTTTGATTTATGTGTGTTTGTTTCTACTTTTTAAGTACTCTTCTCAACACACATCTCTTTGCACATTGATTATCTTACTCTACACATTCATCAATAATCAAACTTTATGTAAAGGGTCATTATCTTAGTGTGATCGATCAATGAAATTGTCACACTAAACAAATTTCTTGATTAAACAATCCGCTGCACTTCAAATAATCAATAAATTTGTAAACATCATTAAAAATGAGATCGACTTATTCCACCCCCCCCCCCCCCCCCCTCTCCCCCCCCACCCCCGCCTAACCCCCCTCTAGGGTCAATATGATGTTCTAGCACATTGAAAATGGAAACTTTCAATTGGTATCAGAGTAAGGTGCTCTTGAGAAAGGATCTAACCATCTGAGTTGCTCTGTGCTAGAACAATGGTTATAAGAGAAAGTCATAATATTTCTAAGACTCAATTTTTGATGAAAAATGGAATGAAGAACTATAAAATGTTTTCATCATAAAAACATAGTTGGAAATAGGTGAATATCTAAAAGACATGAAATAGCAAAAACAATTGAAAGAATCCACTGAAAAATCGTCCTTTTTAACCTAATGGATAAAATCACCTATCGATTAGTTTGTGTACTGAAAATACAGGTGATTGATTAAATTCATCCATTGAAAAAGTCCAAGCTATATCTTCTAATAGAAGAAGAGGATGGGGAAAAAGAAACTTGAAGAACGTAGTAGCCTCCAAGTGTCCTACAAGGCCATGTACCAAGATGTTTAGAGACTAACATCATGGTACAAAATCTAGAATTTGGAACCATAGAATCAAATGGGAAGGCACCCATGACTAAAACCAAATTTGAGAAAAGACCATCACGGAATTGTGAACTTAGATTCCAAGTCTCACAATGTTAGGCTCAAATGTGTGAAGGGATACCACTGTTGGTACCACATTTGAAACATGTTTTGGAATCATCTTGTATCTTGTTTTTAGTCCATCTTCTTGTTTGATTGTTGGATTAATTTTATGCAAGATACTTGTATATACATGTTGGTATGCACTCTTGTATTGGAATATACTTATCTCATTTCATTTCATATGCTATGTGATTTGTGTATCTTTAGGAAATGAATGTAGTGTATGCATTACCTCATGCATAGGATATGTATGTGATTAAAACTGGTTTAATACACATACACAGTGTTGTTTCATTCCAAGGCTCTAAAACTTGTGAATCCCATGTGGAATAAAACATTCTCTATGTCAATTAAATGGAAATTTTGTTTTGGTGTGACCAACCACATGTAATGATTGAATAATCCATTTAAGTACTAACTTTTTTCAAGGAATTGAAACTCCCTTGAAAGAATGGTAAAAATGTTTATCATGTTTTGGGTAATAACATGATAACAGGCATAAGAGCTGTGCGTGTAACATCATAATTCATTTCCATATGCTCGGTAACCATATTCTAAGACATGAAAATGAATGTATGATTAGTGTGCTGAGTGTCTCATTCTAATATTTGTTGTTATACATTATGTGGAATGAATTATATTCATATATGCTTTGTCCTTCTAAAGCCTAGAAATGCCGCATCTTATGACATAACACACTTGGACAATATACTTAAATTGGTGAATTAAATGTGTCCAAAAATCTTGGATTGATTTGGATCCAGAAAAGAGATCCGTAATCCATAGTTTGAGCCTACTTTCAGAAAGGTGAATCGAATCTTCAAATGACACAAATACGGTGTGCATGTATGTATCATCACTGGCATTAAAAGGCGAATAAGCAAAGCTTGAAGAACTATGAACATCATAAGCACACACATACACACACACACACACACAAAGCCAGTCTTCCTTCATAACCTAGGTCAAAGGATAGGCTAGTCGAAGGAACAGACATGTCGGAACTATTGGATTTTAGAACACTGTCTGTAAGGGGGAAAAATCGCAAAGGGAGACAAGTCGATACATATCGACATATCAACACAAACAGATCGTTGGTCGCGACCGGTCGGTGAATCAGAAAGAGTAAGTTAAAAAATGACTCTTTCTACGAAAATGATAGACATTTCAAAATCGTTGTTTTCTTTCCCGCTGATGCTCTATGATTTTCTCCTCTCCTCCCGTGCCCTAGGTTAGCCTTTAGGACCTCCCAAAGTGAAATCTCACCGGAAAACCATAGGGTTTTCGCCTCTTTCAATTCCAAAAACAAGGGTGTCACGGTGTTGTGAGATTTAGTGTTCGAATTAGCCATGTTAGCTCTCCCCTAGCAACCATCCCGAAAAAGGAGATAGCTAAATCTCAGTCTGCGACCACTGAAAAAATCCCTAAGTCCAAACCCAAGTTCCTTAAGAGATCACCTAAGTTCACACGGGATGTTCCTGAATCTAGCACTGTCGGCTCTGCTGAGAAGAGTACTCCTCGTGGAAAGACCCCTACTTCAAATATTGTACCTGACTAAAGAGCTGAAGTAAAAGTGATTATAAACGATGATCTCAAAGAAGAAGCAGAACATATGTCTGAGGTACATCTGAGAGAGTTTCAATCCCCTCGACAAAGGAATCACTCTTGATGAAAGAGTCTCCTCGCTTGAAAGAAGGATGGATGACCTTGAAGAATGGATACACAAGATCAAGGTGGTTGTTAAGAAACTCCACGGAAAAGAGATTTTTCCTAAGTTTTATTGAACATCTTCCTCAGATGAATCTGCTTAGGATAGTTTTTCTTGTCCCGTGTTTATGCACCTTGAAAAACTATAGTTTTGATATTTTGATGCCCCTCTGAACCGTATGTAATGAACACTGTAATCAATGAGATGATATGGTTTGTTTTAGTATGTGTACTGATTTGATGCATTTTTTCTTTCTATCTTATATCTTTATTTAACTTGGTATTTTGTTAAATATACTAACATGCAGGTTTAGATAAGTTGGTTTTGTATTGGTATGTTAGGGAGATATAAATCTGGTTGTAAAATTACACATGCTTTGGTAAATGGGGGAGCACAAAATATGTGCTGATTAGTATCTGTCGTTGGTCATGACAACTTATAGGGGAACTGGGTCATGCAAGCTAAGGGAGACAACTTGAGGAACGGGGGAGAAGAATCTAGGATTACTAGGACAATTGCTCCACTCATGGAAGAGATCAGCAAATCTGAGTCATAGTTTGAGCAGAGACAAACTAATATTGATACACAAGAAGTGTACATTGAACCATAAGGGAAAAGCATGAGTTAGAGCAAAACCTAGTCAACACTAAATGCGAAGGAGCATGGGGGAGTGCTTAAATCTCGAAAAGAAGCACTTGCCGGCATCTTGAAGACCCAAGATGAACAAGAGTAAAAGATCATGTCCACCGAATTAAAAGCTCATCGTTATGGCAATCACAAAACAGGTATGTTGGCCATAGATGACCTTAGGTGGTACTCACACATTAGAGAGGACTATCCCTAGGCTTAGAAGAACAAATGATTAAATCATAAAGAACCTAGTGAGATAGCTTGACAGTGAAATGGAAGCAAACTTGAAAATATGAATTGTGTTTACCGTCAGCTCGACTAGTCTTATCTCACTGACCCCTCAGTGCAGTCAGAATCGACCCATCGTGGTCAAAGATTGGTTGGCCCGAATGACATAGGCACTAGAACATTGAACTGTCATTCTGGGTATGCCTCTGATCGAGTCTCGTATGCATCGGCCCCTTGGTGAAAGGCTAAAATGACTCCTCGTGGTCAACGACTCCTCGATCAAGATTTATGAGTTCTGGACTTAAAACTCAGGCGGGCGCTCGAGAAAACAGACATATAGGTAGTTCAAGGCCGATCGAGAGTAGCCAGAACCGACCCCTCAGTAATGGGCAACATGTCGTTCTATGTAGCACGTTTCTAAGTTGAAACTATTGTCAAGCATGTTTTGCACTAGAACGAGCCTCTCGTATGGACCGAACCCTCGGTACCATAAGAGTTGACCCATCGGCGATAACGACAAGTCGATCGGGAAAGAATATTATCGTTGGGAGTGCACTTTACTCACAACAACCAGAATTGTGATGGTAACATTTCTATTCACCGAACCCTCAGTGCGACCGACCTGTCGGTACATCACCGTTACTACCACTATTTGCCTTCGCTATATAAACCAACCTTTATGCAACCAGTTGGTATCCCTCTGACGGATCAGTTGGACCCTCATCTTTACCAGTGAGATTAAACAAGGGCCAACAAAATGATCACTCTCTCTCTCATGCTTGCACTAGGGGAATCAAATATAACCAATCAAAAAGATTGAGTTGTGAGAGAGAGAGAGGAAGGATGATGAAAACTCATAAACAACCAATCTGAGGATTGAGTTTGAAAGTCAAAAGGAGAGAACCATAAAGTAGGAAACCTATGGTAGAACCAGTTTCCTTGTCACCCTGGACTGTGATCGCTAAACGGCGGATAAGGGGCGGAGCGTCGGCACACATGGGTGGGATCTCAAAGAAGCACACATCAGAAGAGAGAGCTTCAAAGGCAAATGTAACGTCCCGCCCTTTTTCGGCGGGACGTCACGACGCGAGCTAAGTCCGAACTTCCAAAGTCCGACCCTTAACTGGCCAACCCTATGTGTGCATGGACCAAGTCCAGAAAACAGTTCACACATAGCCATACCATAAACGTACGGAATAAATCATCATTGCGGAATCATGATATCCATCATATCCAAATCATTTGATAGCAAAGTACTTAGTCAATAAATCAAATTATCATTATCCAAATAAAACATCCAACCATAACAATTCATCTAAGTTATTACATTCCAAAATCTGGATACTCTAAATACAAATCCCTGAGTATCTTAAACAAAAATATAAACTAAAAGTGTTCCAAGCTTCTATGCTTGTCCCTTTTTCACGTTCAGCGTTTTCCTCGTTTCTTGCATCATCCACTAAAGGGTAGAAGTAAGGCGTTAGTACAACACGCCCAGTAGGAATTCCAGTTAGGGTTAACACATGGGATAGTACCAAGAATCCAGATATAATATATATAAAAAACAGTTATAATAAATCATTCCATACTTTCAAAACATTATATCCAAAACAGTGTATGATAATAGAGATCCAATCATACCGATAAAAACCAGAAACCTTCAATGATAATAAAGATCATAATCATGCCGAATCAATGCCATGCCATGCTATCATATGCAATGAGTCCCACCCATCACAAACTCATAGTATCCTCTTGATGGAATTCTCATCATCAAGGTATCCTTCCATGAGTGTTTTACGAACGTCCAGACGGAGTGTGGATCCCCGGTTATCTGTCATCGCTCCCATGCCATGCATGAGATGCAAATGCCAACATTCTATGCAGAAAACCCAAATCATAGCATTCAAAATCACAGTTTAAAACATATGCTGTACATGCTATTTTATCATATAAACATATCACTTAAAATCACAATTTGAAACATATGCTTTGCAACATAAATTCATCAAAATAAGATAAAACAATTGTACATAAACCCATGGTTTCAAAGAGGTGGAATCCTACCAAAGACCGTTCACGAGTCCTTGCGTTTCTGTCCAAGAATCGATCACCGATCGCGCACCGCTTGTGAGATCCCGTTACCTTATAATATAATAATAAATCAACACCAAGTCCCATTTGATTACAAGGTTCTAAGTCCATAAACAAAACCCCATGGGGTTCAGCCATACACCATTGTCGAAACCCATGGTCTACCATTTTTGTCCATAATTACGAAAATGCCATTGAGCCTAACCATAGACTTCTTTATTGCTTAGATCCCAAATAATCATCCATACTTCCAAAGCACATAATCCCATAAAATAATTCATGGGGTTTGGCCATACACCATGGCCGAACCCAATGTCCAATATTCTCTCATATTTACAAAAATGCCATTGATTTCCTCATTCCTTTAAATCTTCAATAACTAGACCCTTTATGAATATTTAACCAAATAAAATCCATGAATATGCCTCATGCATGGCCGAACCCATGGTTCTCTATTTTGGTGTGAAATTACGCTTTTGCCATTCCTTTCACCATCAATCTATAACCTACATTATATCCTTTTCTTTTATTTTAAAACTACACATAACATAACTCATAACATAGGTTCATAATTTGATTCATAAATCAGTCCTTAACCTTGAATTAAAGATGCCATTAATCCCTTAATTTGGACCATGGGGTTCGGCCATACACCATGGCCGAACCCTATGGTGTATAATTTCCAACGATGCCATTAAATCCATACCATCCATCTCCTTTGATTCAATTATACATGAGCCTAAACCATATACTTAATTCCATAATTAAATAGGTTTTCAAAAAATAAACCTTAGTGGGGTTCAGCCATACACCATGGCCGAACCTCACTCATGGCATCCAATCCATTTATTTAATCCAAGTTCCATAATTAAACACCACTTTCCATTCTTGGGTAGTTTCCATAAATAATCTTCACGGTCAATAAGTGGATATTTTCTAATTTTGATATCAACTTCCAAGAATAGAAACTTTCTTAATATTCAATCTTCTTTTCCATAATTGGAAACACCTTCCAAAAATAGATTGTTTCCAGAATAACAACCTTCCTTCCATTTTTAGATTGCTTTCCAAATTTAGCAATCATTACCATTCTTAGATGTTTTCTAGTTTTACCAATACTAGCCATATTCGGAACCTTTCTATATTTATATTGCTCTCCAAATTTAGCAACCATTTCCATCTAACATTCCAAACTTAACCCATGGGGTTCGGCCAAGCACCATGGCCGAACCCTATGGTTCATGATTTTAGTCATTGGTTTAGATCCAATCAAAACCGATCATCAATCCATAAAATGTTTGGTGGGGTTCGGCCATACACTATGTCCGAACCTCACCTCTTCCTTTCATTACCTTAGATCCAATAACTTAGCCATCTAGAAATCATGGTTCGGCCATACCAAGGCCGGCCCACATCTCTATCCAATTCTCCCTTTAAAATTATCCAAATCTTCCATGGATTTCTGTCATTCAAATTTGTAAATCTAAACCATAAATCCCTATGGTTTTTATCATGAAATCACCATGTCTTTCCATGTTCTAAAATTTAAGAACATAAACCCAAATTCATAAATCAAATCTCTCCATGATTTTTAATCTTAAAACCCATCAATTAAATAAATCTTTCCATGGGGTTCGGCCGAACCCTATGGTTCTTTCTCTCCATTTAAACCATTAAATCATCTCCAATCTCCCTCCATAGGGTTCGGCCAAACACCGTGGCCGAACCCTATGGTTCTTTTTGTTTCAAAAATAAAACTATACCATTAAGATACTAACCTCTTTCCGATTGATTTCTTGTTCTCTCCTTGCTTGATCTTTCTCTTCCAATCTTCTTCTCCTTTCTCCTTGCTCTTGCCGTGTGGAAGAGAATGATGAATTGAGAGAGGGAGAGAGATGAATAAACTCAACAATAAAGGATGTCAAAACTGTTTATCCCTCTTGATCTCTACTTTTATAGCCTTTCTTAATCTCACATTAGAAAGTTCTTAAGATAAGCAACCCTTAGCCGTGTGCTTTTGTGTTCCCCGTTTTTTACACATATACCATATTGTAGCTCAGTGTTGACCTTGTCAACTTCCGAATCAGGAAAAGTGGTAAACTACAAAGTTACCTTGAAGTCTTCTTTCCAAAACAAAAAGAATCAAAGCAATCGGACATTGGAGTGAAACGTTATAACCAAAAGACTGGACATATGTCAAACCTTCTTTATTTAACCATGGCCAACTTTCCCTTGCCTTATTTAGCCATGGCCGACCTCTCCTTCTTAATTTGCCATATCCGACTTTCCCTTTCTTAATTTAAGACCTTCCAATCGGCCAATGCTAAAATACATATAGCAATGCCGTGTACACTTGTTTGCCTCTTATAAAACCTTCTCTTTAATTACACTTCCCATTTTAATTTCCAACTTCTAAACTTAGAAACTTACTAATTTAATAACCATTCTCCATATTTAGACACTTTCTAAATTTAGTTTCAATGTTTCCATATTTAGACACTTTCCAAATTTAGCATCTATATTTTCATATTTAGGCACTTTCCAAATTTAGCCATTGCCTTAATTAATCTCCCATTGGTTCATATTTAGAAGGTGCCGATCCTCTATCTTAGCAATTCCTTTAATTCCACTCTTAACCAAGGAAAGACCCTTTATAAAATGATTTTATACGCATTTACTTGGATATCCAAATCCACATTCGGCCATGCATCCTTTCTTCTTTTAGATTAGAAAGTCCCATGCGCATATCTCATAGATTTCATATCTCCCACACGGCCATGATAATCTATCTTATTCCAAAAATCTTTCCATGATCCCTCATTTAATTTTTATTGAAAACATTTACCAAAACCGTTGACTTAATCCAGATTAATCATCATTCGATCCATAACAAATAGTCTAAGCTATTACATTCCCAAATACTAGCTACTCAAATTACATTGTCCATGAATAAACTTAAATAAAGTAAAATTAAATTATCCAAGCTCCTAAGCTTGGTTCCAATGTTCCGTCCATTCCCTGTGTCATCATCTAAGGTAGAAGTAGGGCGTTAGACAACGTGCTCAGTAAGTACTCCAAGTAGGGTCAACATATGGGTTAGTATAAAAGTTACATAGATAACATAATATCAAAACCATGCAAGTCAATGCCATGCATGGGTGTCATATGCCATGAGTCCCACCCATCAGCCATATCACACTCACATAGTATCCTTTTGATGGAAGCTCCTCATCAAGGTATCCCCACGAATGCCTTACGGACGCCACGACGGAGCGTGGATCTCGGTTACAACTCAATCATACATCCCTCTTGATGGATAATGCACATCAAGGTACCCTCACGAATGCCCTATGGTCGTCTCGACGGAGTGTGGGTCTCCGGTTACATTTCATGCCTCCCATGCCATGCATGAGATGCAAATGCCACATGCTATGTAATAATAAATATCATAGCATTTAAAATTCCATAATTGAAACATATTATTTGATACCAAAATAACTCATCAAACATGAATTAAAATCATCATATATACATATCCCATGGTTTTCAATAAGGTAGAATTCCTACCAATGTCTAAATACCGGTCATTGTGTTTCCATCCAAAAATCGATCACCGATTGTGTCAAGCCGATCGTACACCTCTTGTGAGATCCCGTTACCTTATTACATATCAATGAATCAAACAAATGCTCCATTTGATTTCCAACCATGTTTAAGTCCACAATCTTACTTTAGTGGGGTTTAGCCATACAACATGGCCGAACCTCACTCATTTGGTTTTGGGTCCCTCTTTTGATTTATTAACCAATCACACCTAAGTTAATCATTTAAAAACCCTAAATCCACAAAACATTCCCGATGGGGTTCGGTCATACACCATGGTTGAACCCATGGTCCTTCATGTTCACCCTATTTACATCTTAGCCAATATTTCCATCACCTAATTTATTTACCCATGCTTAGGTCCAAAACATAGATCTATAACTAAACATTTCATGCATGGATCCACAAATGATCTATCAACATAGACCCATAATTAAATCCCTCCATTTCCTAGCTTAATCATTCATTTATTTAAACATGCCTAGATCACTAAATGACCCATTACAATGGTCCATGGGATTCGGCCATACACCATGGCCGAACCCATGACGTCTCATTTTCATCTTCTCCTTTAAATCATTTACCATCTTAGGTCCATAAACAAAGTCCCTCCATGGGGGGTTTAATCATACACTTAGGTCCATCATTTTAAATCATCGTCTACCATATTTAAAACCCATTAAAATTAGCAACATTCTTCTATCATTTTTCATGGTCTAAATACATGTAAATAATTCAATATTTCTCCATGGGGTTCGGCCATACACCATGGCTGAACCCATGGTCCATGGTCCTCCACCCTTTACAACATTTGAGACCATTTACATTGTTAATATTCTTCCATCATTCTTACCCTTAAAAACTATTTAAACATCAACAATCTCCCTCCATGGGGTTCGGCCATACAACATGGCTGAACCCTATGGTTCATCATTTTCTTTGAAAAACATCATGCATCCATGATTTGATCCTTTGATTTGGTTCTACCATACATCATAGCCGAACCTCATCCAACCCTTCCTTTGTCCTTAATGGTCCATGCATAAAATCCAGGGTTTGGCCATACAAGGGTCAAACCATGATCCTTGATCATATACCTTACATTAGACATGCATGAGGTTCTTAATCATATCCATTAATCCTATGGGTTGTAACGCCCCGCCCTTTTTCACTCGCTTTAATCGAAAATCAGTGTCTATTTTTTTTTTTTTGTAAATAGAAGAGTGAGCAAGAGTGGGACGTCACGACTCGAGCTAAGTCCGAACTTCTAAAGTCTGACCCTTAACAAGCGAACCCTATGTGTGCATGGACTAAGTCCATGATATACGGTTCACACATAATCATATAAACCAGCAGATTAAATTATAAACTGCGGATTATAATAGAAACCAACTCTATTCCATTTTTAGATAGCAAAGTACTTAGTCACTTAACCAAATTACCTTAAATTAAATATCCAAATAAACCATCCAAACCATAGCAAAATATCTAAGTTATTACATGCCTGAAATCTAATTACTCAAATTACAAGTCCATAAGTAACTTAATCAAAAAATAATCCAATCACATATCCAAGCTCCTATGCTTGGCTCCGATCACGTTCATCGTCCCTTTCTTTTCTTGTATGATCCACTAGGATAGAAGCAGGGCGTTAGAACAACGCGCCCAGTAGATACTCCATTTACGGTCTACACATGGTTAGTACAAATCATATATAATAACATAATGTCAAAACCATATAAAACAATGCCATGTCATGATGTCAAATGCAATGAGTCCCATCCATCACAAGTACATATAACCTCTTGATGGGATTCTCATCATCAAGGTACCCCCACATAGGTTTTTCGGACACCCCGACGGAGTGTGGCCTCTCCGGTTTCTTCTTAATGGAAATGCACATCAAGGTATCCCACATAGGTTTTTCGGACGACCTAACGGAGTGTGGCCCCTCCGGTTACATATCCTTCACCCCATGCCATGCATGAGATGCTAATGAAACACATGCTATTTTATATTATAAACATATCATTAAAATTCACATTTGGAACATATCTTTTACAACATAAATTCATCTAAATAAGATAAAAGCCATCATACATAAACCAATGGTTTCAAAAAGGTAGAATCCTACCAAAGACCACCAAAGTGTCCTTGCTTCTTAAACTGGCAACCGCTCACGATCGCGCACCGTTTATGAGATCTCGTTACCTTATAACATATCCATGAGTCAAACCATGTTCTATTTGATTTCTATTTATGTCTAAGTCCATAAACCCCACTTTGTGGGGTTCGGCCATACACTATGGCCGAACCTCACCTCTTTAGTTTTAGTTCCCTCCTTTGAGTTCTTTGATCTTTTAAGTCCAATCATTCGTCACCAAGTTAATCCTTTAAACTCTTAACATAAATCCATAAACCAACCTTAGTGGGGTTCGGCCATACAACATGGCCGAACCTCACTCACTTGAGTTTGGTCCCTCTTTGTAATCCTTTGATCCAAAATCTTGCCATTTTTGAATCATAACTCTAATCATTTATACAATAATTATTAAACATTAGCAATCACTTAAAGTCCACAAAAATTTTCTCATGGGGTTCGGCCATACACCATGGCCGAACTCATGGTCTATCATTTCCTTCCATATTAACACATTTGCCATTGTTCCCATCCCTTCATGCTTAGGTCCAAAATTGATCATTCATAAATCTCAGCATAAAACCCCCAAGTCCACTGATGTGAATTTTAAATTACTCGCAAGCGTACGAACCGGTTTATAATATAGAGTATGAGTGCGAGGTCGTACCCAAGGGAAATCTACAAAATATATGTACGAAATAAAAAAAATCGCACTATTTAAAAATAATGTGATTTAAGGAAATAATTTTCTAAAACATTTAGTTATGATCTTAATTTAAAACAATGAATAGTTTTGTTGAATTTTTGAGAAAAAGAAAAATAAATCAAAAATAAATTTTTTTTACATAATGTACAATGGAATCGGGTCAAACATCGACGCAGCATATTATCCTATTTAAAAATAAGAAAATCACGGCCTAGACTATGAAATGATCTAGAGTTATAAAATATAATTCAAATTCATTTTCTATTAAAATTCTAATTATAATTTTTATGTCATCTATAAAATTCGTATTTTTTTCAATTCAAGCCTTAGGCTTGAGCGGGCTTTAACTTGTGTTTCCCCAAATCTAAAACAACTGTTCTTGATAAGAACCTTAGACTGGAAAGACGGCAAGTCCCACTGATCCTAATAGGGGTTTTACTTTCCTTGAAAAAAAATTCTAAAAATAATTTTTTTTCTTACATAAAGTTCATAAAAAGAATCAAAAATAGAATACAAATCATCATTATTAGATATTTTAATAACTGGGATCACCATAAATCTAAACAACTGCCATGAATTTTTATTAATAAATTGGAAATGAATTACAAATCTTTTGGACTTTAAATAAAAAATAAAATAAAATAACTTACAAGAAATTATTTATTTTTTTTCCTTCTGTCTTTCGGTCGTCCAATTTCAGCCTTCAATGTCTTGCCCGGTTCAAACTTCAATGGATCCAGACACTTGAATTTATAGGAGAAAAGGGATGAGATAAGGGACCCTTCAAATTTGATCGGATGAGAGACCCATTCAATTTCAAATTCAGAATTTCAAATTCAGCCGGGGCTGTGCTTTGTCCTTCTTCATCTCCTTATCTCTTTCCAAATTTTAATCCCAACGTCTATCGGTTCAGCTGGCAGCTTTTCAAATCATGGCTATCTTCCTTTGCCTTCCATTCCTCTCATAACCGTTTCTCTCTTTCTTATTTCAGCAGATAATTCTTTTTTTTTTTCTTTTATCCCCTAATCTCTGCTTTCCTTATCTGTTCTAGATCTGATCAGTTGCTACACGGCAGCTGCTTATCCTTCTCTGGTCTTCTCATTTTCAATTTTGAAACCACCTGCTACATGAAAGCTGATTTACGGTTCAGCTGCCTTTTTCCCTTATCCTCATCTCTTCTATCTTTACCAGATTTGCTCATGTGTTTTTGGTTCAAAAGACTTCCTCATCCTCATCCTCTCTGCTTATCTTATCCTTCATCTTCTTTTTTCAAATTTGAAACCAGTTGCTACATGGCAGCTGGTTTACGGCTTATCTTTTCTCTGCTATCCTTTCTTATCTCTCCTTCTTCTTTCTTATCCTCATCTGATCTAGATCGGATAACTCCCGTTGGATGCCCTACTATCTCTTTCTTCTTTTAGCTGACTCTTCTCTCTTCTTGGCTGAGAGATAGAACCCAAGACCGATGAGAAGATCTTCTGCTTTCAATCTCTGCTCTGACTGGCTGCCGCTGCCTTCACCGCTGGCTGCTCTTGCCTGCTGTGTTTCACTGTGTGCCTCAGACGGTTGCTCAGGCGGCTGTTGCTGCTCTGCTCTTGCTCGGGCTGGTGCTACTGGCTGCCGTTTTGTACTTAGTCGCTGCAACCAGTGATGTTGGTTTTGCCGTGTGCGGTGCTGCTCAGATTGCTCTGCCTCTCAGCTTCAGCTGCTTCTGCCCTTTTCCACTGTTTCACCGCCGCTGCAATCTGCCAGCAGCAGACTGTTTATGGCTGCCGCTGCTGGTTGTCTGTTTCAGCCGGCTGCTGCTTTGCATTGCTGGCCTCAGCTCTCTGCTTCTGTGTGCCTCAGACGGCTGCCTCTGCACTATCTTCTCAGACTACTGCTCGGGCGAAAACTTGGTGCTTTCTTCCTTCATTCCGTCTCAGCTGCTTCCTTCATGCGCCGTTGCTTGCTGTATGCACCCTCCTCTGTTCTGCTGTGTAGCTGCCGCTGCTGCTACTGTCTTCCCCCAGCATTGCTGCTCTTCGCTGGTTCAGCCGGCTGCTGCTGGAGACGCTGACTGCTGCTCAGCCGTTAGTGCTCTTCTGTGCATGGCTGCAGTCGGTGAGCAGCAGCAGATTCTGCTGTACTCAGTCTCTGTTCGGACTGCTGCTTGGGGGGAACTGCTGCTATTCTTTCTTCTCATTACTGGCTGCCTCTTCCCCTGTTTCACCGCCGCTGCAATCTGCCAGCAACAGACTGTCTATGGCTGCCCTTCATGGCAGCTGGTTGCTTCTGCCGCTGCTTTGCCTCTCAGTTTGGCTGGTATTCATGTGGGCAGCAGCTCGGGTGGTTGCTGTGTGCAACTCTCTGTTCCAGCCGGCTGTCTTCAGCTGGCTGCCATCTGCTTGCTGCTCCTTGCTGCTACCGATGCTTCAGCTCTCTGGTTGCCGCTTGATGTGGCTGCCAGTCGGTTGCTCTCCTTTTTCTCTGCTTTCTTCCCTTGCCTTCAGCCGGTTGCTGTCTGCTGTGCACCGCTGCCTGCTGTGTGCTGCTGCTCGGGCGCTGCTCTGCTTCTGCTTCCCTCAGTTGGCTCTGTCGGACTGTTGGCTTCAGCCCGCTGCATCTCTTCTCATTTCTCCCACGAGTCCTGCAACCAAAGAAGGGAAAAAAAAGTAGAAAAGAAATGGAAAAATAAAAGAAATAGAAACAATTCTTTCACGCTTTCTTTAGGCGGCATCGGACACTCGATCGACAGTAAACAAGAAAGATAGGAAAATCAGACTCGACGTTCACTCAAAATAAAATTTAAATATTAATTACCCGATCAACTTGACTTGACCATTTTGAAGGTGACGTCGACTGTATTTTTGACTTTTTATCATTTTTATTTTTATTTTCGTTTCTTTTTTTATATTTCTCAAAATAAACTATAAAACTAAAAACAACCCTAAACATATCTAATATTTATAAAATAAGGACTAATTAATCTAATATTAAAGGGTAAAATTTGTAATTTTACAGTGTTCATCAAATACCCCCAAACTTAGATTTTGCTAGTCCTCGAGCAAAACTAAATCTAAAAGCTAAAATGGAAAAATAAAAAATCCTAAATGACACCACTTTCGCTGGCTCTCTCGATTGCATTTAGCGTATGCAACAAGCCTTTAAACCCCTAGGTTACCCCTAGTGGACGAGTTATAGTCTCGTGAGGGTTTCCAGTGATGATACCCACAAACATCAAATTTGTTTTTTTTAATTTAATTTATTTTTCAGCAAAAACACACAGCCAAAAATCTAAACATCATACAACTCTAAAATTCATTTTACAAGACTTATACTCGGAGTGTTGTGTGTGATAGCCATTATTAAGATAGTCTTCTTTTTCCAAATTGACACAAGTTTTATAACCAACATTGGAAAATACGCTTTGACTTCAAACCTCACCAGATATATCTCTTAGAAAGATTAACGCTCAAAGGTGGGTTTATTTTCTCTCAAGGTATATGTGAGCGGAGTTTATGTTTCCAAATCAAAATTCTCACATATGTTTTAAACAAAGACGGCATATATGAAGAAAATAACTGATTTCATGATTAGATGCCACTTTCCTAAGAACGTTGAGTCAAACACCTTTATTTCTCCTCCTCTATTCTCTACATGAAATACCTTATTTAGACTTAGGATCAATAGGACTTTCTACTGGGACGAAACGCGGTTTAGGACCGGGTCATATCAAAGAACGGATAAAATACTCTAAAAATTAACATTTTCACAGGAAAAGGTTAGAGGTCTTTCATAATATGAGCGGGATATTTTCCTCTAACATTTTTTTTTTTTTTTTAACATCCCATTTTGACGTATGGATATTTTTCAGCAATTTTTTTTTTTTTTAAACAAATCTCTTTTCTTTTTCAACATCCCTCTTTGATGTGTGGATGTTCCCATCTTGCTTTCTCTTTTATTTTCATTTTTCAGTGAATTTTATCCCAAAATCTTCCCTAAACTTTTCTCATATGATAATAGGTAATGGATATAAAATTTTGGCTCAAACTCCATATTCGGAGTTAGGTATGGAAGATATGGCTAGTCAATAAAAGAGGCTATATTAGGCTCAAATAGGGAACTATCAAGATGGAGTGACCAAAGTAGGTGGGCTTGAAGGCTCAAACGGTCCAAAAATAGCCTATATCCTATCCTAAGCTTTATAAGATGATTTCTTTGTTTTGAATAAATTCAGAAAAATTTCAGGTGTAATAACTCAATTTTAATGGCGTTCTTAGTAATATGACCAAAACAATGATAATGAGATCACTCAATGACTCGATGGGCTTATCAAAGAAATAAGAGTTTACTTATAACCCTCAGAAGGACAGAATGGCTCTAAAACTCACTGGGTTTAAGTCTCCACTAGTATTCCTCTGGTGATCACTTGACTCATGAAAATTTTTCTTTTTCAGATTAACATTAATATGACTGTGTACATGGACTTCCAAGCATAAATCCTATAAAAGTCTTTCCGGAAAAGTATGATATAAAGATTTTTATTTACGTATTAATGCTAAAAAAAAATTATTTTGTGACTCTTTTTACGTCAGATTGTCAAGACGCATGATTTTCTTAGACCTCAATTGACATTCTTTTTAAGTACCAAGGTGTCTCAGCTTTTGCCTACTCTACCCTTAAAAGATTAAGTTTGTCTCTTTCTGCCTAAGAAAATTTTGGCTCGTTTAACGTCAGATTATCAAGACGTTTATAGTCCCCTAAGCGAAAATCAACAGTTCTTTGAACACCAAGGAGTCTCAGTCTTTCCGGACTTACTCTACCTTTGACTAGGTCCAAATAAATCTGTCTATTTTCACTAATAGGTCTATGTTTTGCTGCTGTCACACAGCGAACTCCTTGCTCAGATATTTTTCCATTACAATTCACACGTCCACATTTGTGACAAATTCCTAGCCTCTTAGCTTTCCTCTTTGCAGCCAGAGTGCTTCGACCACAAAGAGGTCTGGGTTGCTCCTCTTGGATTTCCAGCTTCCTCACCCTCATAGCTAAGGAAACGATTTTCCTACACAAGTCTGGGGGAACTTGTGTTCTAGACAGACACAAAGCGAAAACAAAAACTCGACCGTCTACGTGCATGACTCCTATCCAGTTCTTTAACGTCTGCTGGTCACAAAGACAAAACAGATGATGATTTTTTAATTTTTAATTTTTTTTTTTTTCAAATTTTTTTTTTTTAAATTGATGACCCTCAGTACCCCGAAACTTAAATTGAACATTGTCCTCAATGTTCTCTAATTGACACTGGCCAGGTGAAAAAGAGAAACTTTTTAGAAAATGAATAATCGGGTTTGGACATACCTAGGAATGCATGAGGTGCAAAATGGACCAAATAAGAAAAACTAGACTGACTCAATGAAAACCTAAACTAGACACTGAAGATTCAGATTGACTCAGACATAGACAGATGGATATGTGGGTTTGGGTAATGGAAATACTGAAGATGGGTAGGTGAGTGAATGGGTATGGGTCCTTAAATCAGTCTTGGTACGTCTTCTGGATTGGACGATGAAACTTCATTCTTGGGGTTTGGGATAGGCTGACTGGGAAATCTACCTTTCTCCCTATCTCCTATTACGGTGGCTAATTGCCCAAGCTGTGTCTCCAGCTTGTGCATAGCCTGTTGGGTAGACTGCATGAACTGTTGCAACGTATCCTCGAGAGAGGGCTTACATTGTTGAGATGGACCGGATTGATAAGACTGATTTGACTGGGCTGGATGATTTTGAGATGCGTGGAATGGTTGGTTCTGATGTGGTTGGTATGGTAGATTTTGATATGGTGGACTTTGATATTGAGGGGGTCCTTGACCTACAGGAGGTTGGTTCTGGCGCCAAGAAAAATTGGGATGATTCCGCCAGTAAGGATTATATGTGGCAGAGAAAGGGGTTCCCTGCTGTCCTCCAAAATTATTGAGTGCATTGGCCTGTTCGGTTGAGCACTCAGTGTTAGGTCCAAAGGAAGGATAGTTTTGGGCAGTGTGTCCTAAGTTAGAACACATCACGCAAACCTCTGCATTCATTCCTAATGTTGGGTTCATCGCCTGGGTTATCGCTAACGTATCGATTTTCTTTGTTAAGTTTGCGATTGCAAGCTTAACATCAAAGTCGGTACTAACTTCGTATAAACCTCCTCTTTTTGAGGTTTGGGCTGAATTATCTCTTTTGGAGAAGTCCCATCGCTGAGAACTTTCTGCCAAGGTTTCTAAGAAATTCCATCCATTAGTTGCAGTTAGCATTAAAAATTCCCCACCCTTTATAGACTCGACCATTGTGCGGTTTGAGATGGTTAAACCATCGTAAAAGAATTGCACGAGTCTTCCCGTTTCAAAACCGTGGTGGGGACATTTATTCAACGTATCTTTGAATCTTTCCCATGATTCATAGAATTGTTCACCCTCCTTTTGATTAAAATTTGAAATTTCTTTCTTGAGGGCGTTAGTTTTAGATACAGGGAAAAATTTATTCAAAAATTTGTTGGCTAACAGATCCCAAGTTGTGATGGAATTTGGAGGTAGAGAATTTAGCCAAGATTTCGCTTTTTCTTTAAGAGAAAAAGGAAATAATCGAAGTTTGATGGATTCATCAGAGATGCCTTGAAGTCTAATGGTGGCGCAGATTTCTAAAAATTCTTTGATGTGTAGGTAAGGGTCCTCATGATCAAATCCATGGAAAGTGGGTAGAAGATGTAATAGGCCTGATTTGAGTTCAAAGGCTGCATTAGTTGGTGGGACAACTATGCTTAATGGTGTATTGGGAGTGACTGCTGAAAAATAATCTTGGAGGGTTCTCTCTTCGATTCTTTCTTCGGCCATTTTGGGTGATGGTGGTGGTGATGGAGTTGGACTGTCTATAACTGAGCTAGACTAAGCTCCGGACACAATGATCGGTAAAACGACAGAAGACTTGACTCGAACTAAACGGTTGTGTGAATCACGATACCAATATTTCATACACAATCAAGCTCATTGATGTTCATCCAAATTCACACAAAAAGAATGCCTAAATCTAAATTTGAATTGCAATAATGCAATCAAATCTTTATTTAGCTATTGGGACCCTAAGGATTGTTTCTAGACTGCTCCTACTTTTCTCTCCAAATAATCTAAGTCTCCGGTGAAAGCTTAACCACAATCATGGCCAGGTAAGTTCCCAGGTAAGTGGAGGAGCACACGGCATCTTCTTAAGTTTCCAACTTATCCTTAGGCTCTTTATACCTGTGACAGAACTAATCCTAGACACCATGATTGAAGATAAAATATTCACCGGTTACAAAAATTAATTTAGATTAAAAAGGTTCCTATTGAGCATAAAACCCTAAAGTCTACCCTAATGGTTCCTTAATTGATTTTATTAGGGAAGTGCATGAACCAATTTTACTAATCTTACTTTTCTAAGTATTGTGAAAATGCAATCCTAAATTACCATACAACATTCAAGTCAATATACAAACATTAATAAAACAATCTAAACTAATGTATGAATACTAACAACCTAAATGCATGGACAGATTAAATGCAAATAATAATAAATAACACCCTAAATAAATCTATATGAATGCATGAGATAAATAAAAAATTAAAAACTCACCTTAGCCTTTTATGCGTATTTTCAGCATTTTTTTTTAAGCGCGCATTTTTAAGCTTTGCGGAAGGTTTAGCCTTTTGTGCATATCCCCATCGATTTTTAAGCGCAGCGTAAATAAAATTCCTACAAAACAGACAATAAAAAGCTTTGGTGAAGATTCTGACTCAAATAAAAATAATAATAATAATAATAATAATATAAAATAAATAAAATGCATAATACTAATCTAAGTGCACTTGTCCTAAAGTTATAACTAATGGAATAAAAAAAATATTAAATCAAGTCAAATTTTATTTCTAAATTTTTTTATTTTTTTACTTTTATTTTTTTATTTAATTAAAAAAAATTCCTAAGTTAGATGAAATTCTAAATTAAGACATATTTGCAGTATTAGATTTATTTTCACAAATCACATAATTTAATAGCACACAATTTTTATTTCGAGATTTCCCTGGCAACGGCGCCAAAAACTTGATGTGAATTTTAAATTACTCGCAAGCGTACGAACCGGTTTATAGTATAGAGTATGAGTGCGAGGTCGTACCCAAGGGAAATCTACAAAATATATGTACGAAATAAAAAAAATCGCACTATTTAAAAATAATGTGATTTAAGGAAATAATTTTCTAAAACATTTAGTTATGATCTTAATTTAAAACAATGAATAGTTTTGTTGAATTTTTGAGAAAAAGAAAAATAAATCAAAAATAAATTTTTTTTACATAATGTACAATGGAATCGGGTCAAACATCGACGCAGCATATTATCCTATTTAAAACTAAGAAAATCACGGCCTAGACTATGAAATGATCTAGAGTTATAAAATATAATTCAAATTCATTTTCTATTAAAATTCTAATTATAATTTTTATGTCATCTATAAAATTTGTATTTTTTTCAATTCAAGCCTTAGGCTTGAGCGGGTTTTAACTTGTGTTTCCCCAAATCTAAAACAACTGTTCTTGATAAGAACCTTAGACTGGAAAGACGGCAAGTCCCACTGATCCTAATAGGGGTTCTACTTTCCTTGAAAAAAAATTCTAAAAATAATTTTTTTTCTTACATAAAGTTCATAAAAAGAATCAAAAATAGAATACAAATCATCATTATTAGATATTTTAATAACTGGGATCACCATAAATCTAAACAACTGCCATGAATTTTTATTAATAAATTGGAAATGAATTACAAATATTTTGGACTTTAAATAAAAAATAAAATAAAATAACTTACAAGAAATTATTTATTTTTTTTCCTTCTGTCTTTCGGTCGTCCAATTTCAGCCTTCAATGTCTTGCCCGGTTCAAACTTCAATGGATCCAGACACTTGAATTTATAGGAGAAAAGGGATGAGATAAGGGACCCTTCAAATTTGATCGGATGAGAGACCCATTCAATTTCAAATTCAGAAGTTCAAATTCAGCCGGGGCTGTGCTTTGTCCTTCTTCATCTCCTTATCTCTTTTCAAATTTTAATCCCAACGTCTATCGGTTCAGCTCGCAGCTTTTCAAATCGTGGCTATCTTCCTTTGCCTTCCATTCCTCTCATAGCCGTTTCTCTCTTTCTTACCTCAGCAGATAATTCTTTTTTTTTTTCTTTTATCCCCTAATCTCTGTTTTCCTTATCTGTTCTAGATCTGATCAGTTGCTACACGGCAGCTGCTTATCCTTCTCTGGTCTTCTCATTTTCAATTTTGAAACCACCTGCTACATGACAGCTGATTTACGGTTCAGTTGCCTTTTTCCCTTATCCTCATCTCTTCTATCTTTGCCAGATTTGCTCATGTGTTTTTGGTTCAAAAGACTTTCTCATCCTCATCCTCTCTGCTTATCTTATCCTTCATCTTCTTTTTTCAAATTTGAAACCAGCTGCTACATGGCAGCTGGTTTACGGCTTATCTTTTCTCTGCTATCCTTTCTTATCTCTCCTTCTTCTTTCTTATCCTCATCTGATCTAGATCGGATAACTCCCGTTGGATGCCCTACTATCTCTTTCTTCTTTTAGCTGACTCTTCTCTCTTCTTGGCTGAGAGATAGAACCCAAGACCGATGAGAAGATCTTCTGCTTTCAATCTCTGCTCGGACTGGCTGCCGCTGCCTTCACCGCTGGCTGCTCTTGCCTGCTGTGTTTCACTGTGTACCTCAGACGGCTGCTCGGGCGGCTGTTGCTGCTCTGCTCTTGCTCGGGCTGGTGCTACTGGCTGCCGTTTTGTACTTAGTCGCTGCAACCAGTGCTGTTGGTTCTGCCGTGTGCGGTGCTGCCCAGATTGCTCTGCCTCTCAGCTTCAGCTGCTTCTGCCCTTTTCCACTGTTTCACCGCCGCTGCAATCTGCCAGCAGCAGACTGTTTATGGCTGCCGCTGCTGGTTGTCTGTTTCAGCCGGCTGCTGCTTTGCATTGCTGGCCTCAACTCTCTGCTTCTGTGTGCCTCAGACGGCTGCCTCTGCACTATCTTCTCAGACTACTGCTCGGGCGAAAACTTGGTGCTTTCTTCCTTCATTCCGTCTCAGCTGCTTCCTTCATGCGCCGTTGCTTGCTGTATGCACCCTCCTCTGTTCTGCTGTGTAGCTGCCGCTGCTGCTACTGTCTACCCCCGGCATTGCTGCTCTTCGCTGGTTCAGCCGGCTGCTGCTGGAGACGCTGACTGCTGCTCAGCCGTTAGTGCTCTTCTATGCATGGCTGCAGTCGGTGAGCAGCAGCAGATTCTGCTGCACTCAGTCTCTGTTCAGACTGCTGCTCGGGCGGAACTGCTGCTATTCTTTCTTCTCATTGCTGGCTGCCTCTTCCCCTGTTTCACCGCCGCTGCAATCTACCAACAGCAGACTGTCTATGGCTGTCCTTCATGGCAGCTGGTTGCTTCTGCCGCTGCTTTGCCTCTCAGTTTGGCTGGTATTCATGTGGGCAGCAGCTCGGGTGGTTGCTGTGTGCAACTCTCTGTTCCAGCCGGCTGTCTTCAGCTGGCTGCCATCTGCTTGCTGCTCCTTGCTGCTACCGATGCTTCAGCTCTCTGGTTGCCGCTTGATGTGGCTGCCAGTCGGTTGCTCTCCTTTTTCTCTGCTTTCTTCCCTTGCCTTCAGCCGGTTGCTGTCTGCTGTGCACCGCTGCCTGCTGTGTGCTGCTGCTCGGGCGCTGCTCTGCTTCTGCTGCCCTCAGTTGGCTCTGTCAGACTGCTGGCTTCAGCCCGCTGCATCTCTTCTCATTTCTCCCACGAGTCCTGCAACCAAAGAAGGAAAAAAAAAGTAGAAAAGAAATGGAAAAATAAAAGAAATAGAAACAATTCTTTCACGCTTTCTTTAGGCGGCATCGGACACCCGATCGACAGTAAACAAGAAAGATTGGAAAATCAGACTCGACGTTCACTCAAAATAAAATTTAAATATTAATTACCCGATCAACTTGACTTGACCATTTTGAAGGTGACGTCGACTGTATTTTTGACTTTTTATCATTTTTATTTTTATTTTCTTTTCTTTTTTTATATTTCTCAAAATAAACTATAAAACTAAAAACAACCCTAAACATATCTAATATTTATAAAATAAGGACTAATTAATCTAATATTAAAGGGTAAAATTTGTAATTTTACAGTGTTGATCATCCACCAAATATTCCCCCATGGGGTTCGGCCATATACCATGGCCGAACCCATGGTCCATTACCTTCACTTATTTACATCCTTGCCATTCATACAAATCCATAACCAATAACCTAATCTAAGAACATAGATATATAAATAAATAAATATATATATATATATATATATATATATATATATATATATATATATATATATATTTCGGCCATGGTCCATTACCTTCACTTATTTACATCCTTGCCATTCATACAAATCCATAACCAATAACCTAATCTAAGAACATAGATATATAAATAAATATATATATATATATATAATTAAATCCTTTTAAAATGTTCCATCAAACGGTTCATTAATTTTTCTTCCATAGGGTTCGGCCATGCACTATGGCTATGGTTCCATATTTCCTCTTTTAAATCCAATCAAAACATCATAACCCTCCATGGTTTTCATTCTTCTCAAAATTATTAATAACCAATGTTCTTTCATGGGGTTCGGCCATGCACTATGGCCGAACCTTATGGTTCCTCCTTTCCATTAAAATACCATAATCATCCCCCAATTTTCTTCCATGGGGTTCGGCCATACACCATGGCCGAACCCTATGGTTCCTTACTTTAAACCAAATATATCAAAATACCTACAGGTTCCGCGACACCTCCGGTTTTCCTTCGCTCTGACTTGTTCTTCCGATCCTTTCCTTCTTTAGTCTCTTCCTTCCTTCTTGATCCTTTGGCCGAAAGTGAGACATGAGAGAGAGAGAGAGAGAGAGTTCGGCCTTGTGTGAGAGTGCTAGAACTTTGAGATGAAACTCTATGTTTTTGGTCTTGAGGAGTGATCGGCCAAGAGAGGGTTTGAATTTCAAATGTGTAACCATTCCACCTCCATTATCTCTCCATCTGGGAGTTTCATCCATGAGATAGAACTCCAAGGTCCAACGTGTGCCTCGTTTGAATTTCAAATGTGTAACAACATGTATCCTTGTTTGAATTTGAAATGTGTAACAACATGTATCCTTGTTTGAATTTGAAAAAAACCAAAACTCCCCACCTCTCCAACGTGTAACCTTGTTTGATTTTTGAAATATGTAACAACGTTTATCCTTGTTTGAATTTGAAATGTGTAACAACGTGTATCCTTGTTTGAATTTGAAATGTGTAACATCGTGTATCCTTGTTTGAATTTTTGAAACAACAACCTTTCATCTTCACACTTCACTCACTCTTTAATTCAACTCACCACTTTAATTTAATTCAAATCAACTCAACTCACTTAACTCATCACTTTAAGATCAACTCACTCACTTGATTGCATTCCCATTTTAATTCAGCCCCATTTAATTAGGCTTGAACTCACTTGGTGGTCAAGCAAGTCAACCACGAACCATTGGGTTCCAATTGGGCATTTTGACCCAAATAGCAACATTGACCCAACACCTTACCCATCTAAGATCCATATCCATTAATTCACAATTAAATAAACAAATTCCATATATATCCATAGCTTGAAAATCCGGAGTGTTACAATACAACCCTCTTTTTAAAATTTTCGTCCCGAAAATCGAGTGAAATAGGGTTTCAAATGATTTACATAAATAGCTCAGGGTGAGCTGTTCTCATTTCCGATTCAAGTTTCTAAGTGGCTTCCTCATTACCATGTCGATCCCACACCACCTTGACGAACTAAATTGCTCGGTTCCGTAACATCCTTTGTTCTATCTCATGTTATCTCTTTTTCCTGTGAGCCCATTTGTGATCTCCTGTAGATCAATATACTCTGTTTTCACCTTACCTGCTACCAAGATATTTTTTATACGTACTAGCTCAATACGTTCATTCGTCTACTCTCTATGTGAGGTAGCCTGCCAATGCGAGCCTATGCTCAAGAGTGTCGCTGATTCCATTTCAACTAGGTTTCTAGCTGCACTCTCTTGGAACTCTATCGGCTAACTACAGAGTCAGCTAGCTAGACTAACTCGGTAGTCGCCCATAACTTCCCATTCGAGTTTCACTAGACTCTTAATTTTTCCACTAAGTACATCTCCAAAAATAAGCATATCCTCATTTGCACATAAGTCACTATGTGACTAACCCATTTTTGTTCAAAACTTCTACGATACAAAGTATCTTTCAACACCAACTTTCCTGTGATATAAGTCGTAATACAACTTACACATTTTTCTTATAACGTGGGATGTAAATCGAAACATGTCCCAATTATTAGATCAATATGTCATCTATGAGACCAACAGGTCCATCATACTACCAACATGTCTACCATGGTACCGATATCCGACGTCAATCCAAACCACCATGTAAACCATCATCCATGGTTATACACATCCATCCCTGATAGCTCTCTATCAGTGAGTATCATCTATCCATGGTTAATAACCATCCATGAATATAACCCTCCTATGGGTATAATCCATTCATGGGTATAATCCATCATTGGGCATAATTAATCTATGCCACATCATCTACCATGAGATATTTTATTCGTAGGAACAACACTCGAATGAATCACTACGTGACTGTAGCAACAATATCAAAACATAAACATACCCCGACCCTTAGCAAGACTTAGGGCGCATGACTTACTAAGCGGCAGACCCACATCCAACGTGATCGAGTCTACCCTGCCCTGCATCCCTTCACCCCAAGGGTGATTCAGTCAAGCTCTGAGGCGGTCGGATCGCGTCTGACGTAGCTAGCATCACCCCCATGGGGTAAAATAGTACCTAGCTCTGCGCATCCATGCACATCAAGTATGCGAACTAGCCATAAGAGTACCCTCCAGCGCGTAGCATGCGAAGGACCTACTCCTCAACGGTAACCCTACGGAACCAAGTCTCCGTATTTCATATTGATGCTCTCACAGTCTCATGGCTACTCTAAGCCTTACTCATGGAATCTAAATACTTATCTCATCAATATCACGTGAGGGAAGCACCCATAGCATGTCTCAATATAATTCAATGACTTAGTCACATACATCTCAGTACCAAAGTCCTCATGAACTCTTAAAGTTGCATACTTTATTGAAAATCCTTCAAACTTCCATCACAAGGGTGGGTAGGGTTAGAAAATCCCCTCAAAGAACAAAACGTACACACAACCCTTACAAAATCCCCAGTTTCCTTGACATTTTCTTACAATCTCTTAGCCTAATCTTCCGTAGAAGAACCTGCATCATCACCAAAATCGAAGAAGTTGTCAGGGCATGTCGTCGACATGTGCCCCAACACTCCACAAGTCAGACAGGGTGTTATTCTTGGTCCCCCAATGTATGGACAGTTAGTCCTCTCCTTGCCGTACCCGTGAAGTCCACAAACAGGGAAAATAACCTCAGTAGGATGGGGGCAATAAGTACAGTTGTGCCCCTCCTGATTGCATAATTCGTAAATATAATCTGTCAACTCATCCGAAGTCGGAGTAGCTGAAGTATACTAGGGCGAGCCTATCTCCCCTACGGATTCTTCTAAGTTTGGGACATCTTCCTCATCTTCTTCGGGTACAAAGGTTGGAGCAACCCCAACATTGTACTCGGGTTATTCTACTTCCATGTCCTGACTGATTACAACTTCATTGATGAAGTTTGGCACGCTGGAATCGTCGGAAGAAGAAACCAAATCTATCAGAAAACTAGGGGTCCCTCTGTCCCACAACTCTGTATACTCTATGTTGCTCGGCATATCTGTATCACAACAATAGAAGCACATCAATGACAACCGTAGTTCAAATCACACTAATCTTTGTTTTGGGGAATTTCTTAATCATCATTTTGTATTTCTTGTTTTGGGGAGTTTCCTATGTATCACATATTGTCTCTTGTTTGGGAACATTGCCAAATAAACATCTTGTGTTCCTTGTCCTTGGGGAAATTGCCAAATAAGTACTCTTTGTATTTCTTTGTTTTTGGGGAAACTTCCTAAGTATCAAGTATTCATTTTCTCCATTTGGGGATATCGGGGAAGTATCTCCTAATTTGCTATGTTTGATAAATCCAGTTATTTTGACTGTACTTCATTTGCTATCATTCCTTGTTGTTCTCATATTGAATATTTCAGTCTGAGTCTAATGAAGTAAATTAATCCAACCCACGTGGAGCGGACTCCGAAGAGTCGGTCAGTTGGGATTCTTATCTGTTAAGGAGACATGAAACCTTCTTAATCTTACTTCGAAAGATTCAACCTTCCCGTTTCGCTTTGAAACCAACTGTAATGCCCCGCCATTTTTCACTCGCTTTAATCAAACATCAGAGTCTATTTTTTTTTTTTGTAAATAGAAGAGTGAGCAAGATCGGGACGTCACAACGCTAGCTAAGTCAGAACTTCTAAAGTCCAACCCTTAACTGCCCAACCCTATGTGTGCATGGACTAAGTCCATGAAATACAGTTCACACATAATCATATAAACAAGCAGATTAATTTATAAACTGCGGATTATAATAGAACCTAAGTCTATTCCATTTTAAGATAGCAAAGTACTTAGTCACTTAACCAAATTACCTTAAATTAAATATCCAAATTACAAGTCCATTAGTAACTTAATCAAAATATAATCCAATCACATATCCAAGCTCCTATGCTTGGATTCGATCACGTTCATCGTCCCTTTCCTTTCCTGTATCATCCACTAGGGTAGAAGTAGGGCGTTAGAACAACGTGCCAAGTAGGTATTCCATTTAGGGTCTACACATGGTTAGTACAAATCATATATAATAACATAATGTCAAAACCATATAAAACAATGCCATGTCATGATGTCAAATGCAATGAGTCCCACCCATCACAAGTACATATAACCTCTTGATGGGATTCTCATCATCAAGGTACCCCCACATAGGTCTTTCGGACGCCCCGACGGAGTGTGGCGACTCCGGTTTCTTCTTGATGGAAATACACATCAAGGTATCCCACATAGGTTTTTCGGATGCCCCGATGGAGTGTGGCCCCTGTGGTTACATATCCTTCACCCCATGCCATGCATGAGATGCTAATGAAACACATGCTATTTTATATTATAAATTAAAACTCACATTTGGAACATATCTTTTACAACATAAATTCATCAAAACAAGATAAAAACATCATACATAAACCCATGGTTTCAAAAAGGTAGAATCCTACCAAAGACCACCAAAGTGTCCTTGCTTCTTAAACCGACAACCGCACATGATCACGCACCACATATGAGGTCTCGTTACCTTATAACACATCGATGAGTCAAAGCAATAACCCATTTGACTTGCAATAATATCCAAGTCCAAAAATACACTTTGTGGGGTTCGGCCATACACTATGGCCGAACCTCACCTATTTGGTTTTAGCCCCCTCCTTTGAGTTCTTTGATCTTTTAAGTCCAATCATTCATCACCAAGTTAATCCTTTAAACTCTTAACATAAATCCATAAATCAAACTTAGTGGGGTTCGGCCATACAACATGGCCGAACCTCACTCACTTGAGTTTGGTCCCTCTTTGTAATCCTTTGATCCAAAATCTTGCCATTTTTGAATCATAACTCTAATCACTTATACAATAATTATTAAACATTGGCAATCACTTAAGTCCACAAAACTTTTCTCATGGGGTTCGGCCATACACCATGGCCGAACCCATGGTCTATCATTTCCTTCCATATTTACACATTTGCCATTGTTCCCATCCCTTCATGCTTAGGTCAAAAATTGATCATTCATAAATCTCAGCATAAAACCCCCAAGTCCACCAAATATTCCCCCATGGGGTTCGGCCATATACCATGGCCGAACCCATGGTCCATTACCTTCACTTATTTACATCCTTGCCATTCATACAAATCCATAACCAATAATCTAATCTAAGAACATAGATCTATATAATTAAATCCCTTTAAAATGTTCCATCAAACGGTTCATTAATTTTTCTTCCATGGTGTTCGGCCATGCACTATGGCCGAACCCTATGGTTCCATATTTCCTCTTTTAAATCCAATCAAAACATCATAACCCTCCATGGTTTTCATCTTTCTCAAAATTATTAATAACCAATGTTCTTTCATGGGGTTCGGCCATGCACTATGGCCGAACCCTATGGTTCCTCCTTTCCATTAAAATACCATAATCATCCCCCAATTTTCTTCCATGGGGTTCGGCCATACACCATGGCCGAACCCTATGGTTCCTTACTTTAAACCAAATATATCAAAATACCTACAGGTTCCGCGGCTCCTCCGGTTTTCCTTCTCTCCGACTTGTTCTTCCGATCCTTTTCTTCCTTAGCCTCTCCCTTCCTTCTTGATCCTTTGGCCGAGAGTGAGACTTGAAAGAGAACGAGAGTTTGGCCTTGTGTGAGAGTGCTAGAACTTTGAGATGAAACTCTATGTTTTTGGTCTTGAGGAGTGATCGGCCAAGAGAGGGTTTGAATTTCAAATGTGTAACCGTTCCACCTCCATTATCTCTCCATGTGGGAGTTTCACCCATGAGATGGAACTCCAAGGCTCTAACGTGTGCCTTGTTTGAATTTCAAATGTGTAAAAACGTGTATCCTTGTTTGAATTTGAAATGTGTAACAACGTGTGTCCTTGTATCTTTGTTTGAATTTGAAATGTGTAACAACGTGTATCCTTGTTTGAATTTGAAATAAATCAAAACTCCCCACCTCTCCAACATGTAACCTTGTTTGATTTTTGAAATGTGTAACAACGTATATCCTTGTTTGAATTGAAATGTGTAGCAACATGTATCCTTGTTTGAATTTGAAATGTGTAACAACGTGTATCCTTGTTTGAATTTTTGAAACAACAACCCTTCATCTTCACAATTCACTCACTCTTTAATTCAACTCACTACTTTAATTTAATTCAAATCAACTCAACTCACTTAACTCATCACTTTAAGATCAACTCACTCACTTGATTGCATTCCCATTTTAATTCAGCCCCATTTAATTAGGCTTGAACTCACTTGGTGGTCAAGCAAGTCAACCACGACCCATTGGGTCCCAATTGGGCATTTTGACCCAAATAGCAACATTGACCCAACACTTTGCCCATCTAAGATCCATATCCATTAATTCACAGATTAAATATACAAATTCCATATATATCCATTGCTTGAAAATCCGGGGTGTTACATGGGTAACCCTAATCACCCTTCCTTTGTTCAATCCATCCCATTCCTTGGATGGATTTTAAATCCATGGCCCATAGTGTTTGGCCCAATCATTTCCAACCTATATGGAATGTTCTCTTTAATTACTTTTTACTTAATAAAATCTTATCAAGTACTTACCGATTCCGCGACTCCTTCGGTTTCTTTCACTCCTTCTTGCTCCTCCGATCTTCTCCTTCCTTAGCCTCTTCTTCCTTCCTTATTGATCTTCGGCCAAAGTGTGAGCTTGAGAGGGAGAGGGTCTAAGATGAAACCCCTAAGAGATGGTTCGGCCAAGAAGTGTAGGTTTGAGAGAGGGAGAGGAGTTGAGATAGAAATCTCTATGTATTTCTTGTCTTAGTGAGAGGATCGGCCAAGGGAGAGTTGGAGAGAACAATTTCTTTGTTCCAATAAGAGCCAATCAGCCAAAGGTGTGGTGTCTCTTGGGTTATGCCCCTTTGTAACAACCAAAACCTTTCACCTCCCACATTAATGTTTCCTTTGGGGTTTCATCCCATGAGATGAAACTCCCACCTCCCCAACGTGTGTACATGATGGTGTCCCTTGAGATGGAACTCTCCATCTCCTTATCCAACTCATCTCTTTAACTCAACTCATATCTTTAATTCAACTCTATTTAACTGCCTCAAAATCAACTCAATTCCTTGATTTCATTTTGAACTTAATCCAATTTAATTCAACCGCACCTTAGTTAAGCTTGAGCTCATTTGGTGGTCGACCAAGTCAACCATGACCCATTGGGTCCCTATTGGGCATTTGACCCAATTGACAACCTTGACCCAATTAAATAAATCTTGCCCATTTATTTCAATTGAACCTTATCCACAAACCGTTTGGTCTTAATTGGGCAATTGAACCAACTCCTTACCCATCTAAGGTCTATCTCAATTAATTCACAAATTAAATGGACAATTTCCATAAATATTCATAAATTGAAAATCCGTGGTGTTACAATACTAACACCTTTTAGAATTTTCGTCCCGAAAAATTTCGACAAAGCTAGGGTTCTACTTATTTCCATTCCAATCATCTCGGATAGAACACTCTTATCTTCTATCCATGTTCTCAAGTTTGTTCCTTCATCGTCATGTCGCTTCTCTGCTAACCATCCCATTATCCATATGGCTTTCAAAACCAGATGGGAAGCACAACCATCATATCAGCGGTGTTCGTTGTTTCCTTCCATCTTCGTATAGTCACTTCCTATACCAATAGTGTCTAGTATTTACCTCTTCATTACTCTTTTTCTCTAATATGGATATTGTACTCCTTCAGGACAATACACCGAACACAAGTCCATGAATTTATGCTATCACTGTTTTCTATCATACCTTTATGTTTACTATGGTCTCTCATTAATTGATGTATTTCAAGGATTTCTTTACACATCGTATCATGTTCACCCACATATGGGGTCTTATTCCCACAAGCCACATGTTATACTTTCTGAATTTGATTACCTAATGCCATTCATACCTTCCGTTATACACGGATATACAGTGCAACCATCACAGGACCTATGCACTACAATACAACATCTGGAATTTAAATTTCCAATACATTTGCTAACCGGCATTCTGGTAATACATTACATCTTTCACAAGTGGCCATAATATTATACAACTTGTCGTGGTCCACACCACTTAATTAAATCAAAATCACTCATATCAACCTATGAGATTCATTCTCGCAGAATTTACTCTGTCTCATGTTATCTCTTTTTTTTCTCGTGAAGCCATTTGTGATCTCATGTAGATCAATGTACTCTGTTTCACTTTACCTGCTACCAAGATATTTTCCATACATACTCGCTCAATACGTTCATTCGTCTACTCTTTGTGTGAGGTTAGTGATGACCTTGCCCCTCATTGAAAATTTGTTAGAGAGGTAGCCTGCCAATCGAGCCTATGCTAAAGGCTTTCGCAGATTCCATTTTAACTAGGTTTCTAGCTGCACTCTCCTGGAACTCCATCGGTTAACTACAGAGTCAGCTGGCCAGTCAAACTTGGTAGTCGCCCATAGCTTCCCATTCGAGTTTCACTAGACTCTTATCTTTTCCACTAAGTACATCTCCAAAGTTAAGCATATCTTCATTTGCTCATAAGTCACTATGTGAGTAACACCTTTTTGTTCAAAACTTCTATGATACCGAGTATCTCTCAACACTAATTTTCCTGTGATACAAGTCATAATACGACTAACACCTTTTTCTTATAACGTGGGATGTAGATCGAAACATGTCCCAATCATTAGAACAATACATCATCTATGGGACCAACATGTCCATCACACTATCAACATGTCTACCATGGTACCGGTACCCGGCATCAATCCAAACCACCATGGGAACCATCATCCACGGTTATACACATCCATCCCTGGTATCACTCTATCAGTGAATATCCTCTATCCATGGTTAATAACCATCCATGAATATAATTCTTCCATGGGCAAAATCCATCCTTGGGCATAATTAATCCAGGGCACATCATCTACCATGAGATATTCTCTCCGTAGGAACAACACACGAATGAATCACTATGTGACTATGGCAACAGTATCAAATCATAAATATACCCCAACCCCTAGCAAGACTTAGGGTCCATGACTTACTAAGTGAAAGACCAACGTCCAACGTGATCAAGTCTACTGCGCCCTGCATCCCTTCACTCCAAGGGTGATTCAGTATAGCTCTAAGGCGGTCGATCCACGTCTAATGAAGCTAGCACCACCCCCATGGGGTAAAATAGTATCTAGTTTTACGTATCAACGCACATCAAATGTGCAAAATAGTCGTGAGAGCGCCCTCCAGTGCGAAGCATGTGAGGGACCCACTCTTCAACGGCAACCCTATGGGACCAAGTCTCCGTATGTTCATATCGAGGCTCCCACGGTCTCACGCCTACTCTAGGTCTTACTCATGGAATCTATATACTTATCTCATCATTTTAACTACACAAAGGTGAGACGCAATGATCTACTAATCGGACAGTTTCCTTTTTCCAACGGATGAAGGCATAACGTTATCAATATTAGGTGAGGGACATATCCATACCACGTTTTAATCATCAATATCTCGTGAAGGACGCACCCATACCACATCTCAATATAATCAAGTGACCTCGTCACATACATCTTAGTACCAAAGTCCTCATAAACTCTTAAGGTTGCATACTTTATTAAAAATCATTCAAACTTCCATCACAATACAAGGGTTGGTAGGGTTAGAAAAAACCCTTCAAAGAACAAAACGTACCCACAACCCTTACAAAATATCCCCTTTCCCCAACATTTTCTTACCATTTCTTAGCCTAACCTTCTGTAGAAGACCCTGCATCATCACCAAAATCGAAGAAGTTGTCAGGGCATGTCGTCGACGTGTCCCCCAACACTCCACAAGCCAGACAGGGTATTATTCTCGGTCCCCCAATGTAAGGACAGTTAGTCCTCTCCTTCCCGTTCCCGTGAAGTCCAGAAGCAGGGTAAATAACCTCAAGGGGGTAAGGACAGAAAGTTCAGTTGTGCCCCCCCTGGTTGCACAATTCGCACATATACCCGAGCGAGCCTATCTCCCCTACGGATTCTCCTATCATTGGGATATCTCCCATATTCTCTTCTGGAAAAGGGGCTGGAATCACTTCGACATCCTCGGGTGATCCTACTTGGACGTCTACTTTAACTCCCACAGCGCGGTCTGGCCTGCTGGAGTTGTTGGAAGAAGAAACCAGATCTATAGGATAGCTAGGGGTTCCTCTGTCCCACAACTCTGTATACTTTATGTTGCTTGACATATATGTATCACAACAACAGAAGCATATCAATGACAACCGCAGTTCTAATCAAACTAATCTTTGTTTTGGGGAATTTCCCTATGTATCACATAATTTTGCTTATTTTGGGGAAAATCTTGATGTTCCTTGTTTTGGGGAAATTGCCAAATCAGCATCTTGTATTTTTCATTTTTGGGGAAACTTCCTAAGTATCAAGTGTTGTTTCTCAATTTGGGGAAAGATTTAGATGTTTCTCATTTTCAGGGAAATATGTCCTATTTTGCTATGTTTGATAAATCCATATTTATAATGATTGTCCTTCCCTTGCTATTATTCCTTTTCATCAATTGTTTCTCTCAGATTAAATGCTTCAGTCTAAGTCTAATCAAAGTAAATATATCCGGCCCCCGTACAGCGGACTCCGAAGAGTCTGTCAGCTGGGATTCTTATCTTGTCAGTGAGACATGATACCGTTGTAATCTTCTTTTGAAATATTCTTCCTTCTCGTTTCGCTCTGATACCAACTTAACACCCCGCCCTTTTTCACTAGCCGAAAATTAGAGTCTATTTTTTATTTTTTTGAAATAGAAGAGTGAGAGAGAGCGGGAACGTCACAACGCGAGCTAAGTCCGAGCTTCCAAAGCCCGACCCTTAACTGGCCAACCATGCGTGTGCGTGGACAAGTCCACTAAAACATTTCACACGCGATACTACGACTTGCGGAATACCCATTGCAGAAATAACATCGGATTACAACATTTACTTAGCAAGGAAGGCAATCAATATAAATTAACTTAATCCAGATTAATCATCATTCGATCCATAGCAAATAGTCTAAGCTATTACATTACCAAATACTAGCTGCTCAAATTACATTGTCTATGAATACACTTAAATAAAGTGAAACTAAATTATCCGAGCTCCTAAGCTTGGTTCCAATGCTCCGTCCATTCCCTGTGTTATCATCTAAGGTAGAAGTAGGGCGTTAGACAACGCGCCCAGTAGGTACTCCAACTAGGGTCTGTAACGCCCCGCCCTTTCAGCTCTGAAGATCAGAGTCTAATTTTTTTTTTTTTATAAATTAAAACCGGAAGAGGGCCGGCGGAGCCATGACCCTAGTTAAGTTCGGACTTCCAAAGTCTAACCCTTAATTGACCACCCATGTGTGCATGGACTAAACCATGAAAGACGATCCACACATGGAACTAATCAAATCATGCGGAAATAACAAACCAATTGCGGAAATAAACTGAATAGATAGCAAGTACAAGTCATCCATTAAAACTGCTTAAACCAAGCATCCATTATCAAAACTATAACAAACCATAGCAAAGTTACTAGTTATTACATGTCCATAAACTGTAGTTCAAATGACAATAGAGTATAAATCTATTCTAACAATCAAGCGCTTAAGCTTGGCTCCCCTCTCGGTCCTCGACCTTCTCTTTCCCTTTCCCTGTTCCTGCATTATCCTCTAAGGATAGAGTTAGGGCGTTAGATCAACGCGTTCAGTAGGTTTTCCGATCAGGGCTACCACATGGTTAGTATATAAAACATGCATATATCAAAGTATATGATCATCAAAAACATCTGAAATTAATGCTATGTATGTAAGTGCAAATGTAATGAGTCCCACCCATCACAAGTATACATAGCTATCATTTGAAGGAACTCTCACGTCAAGGTAATCCAGAGTACTCCTCATTTCCTCTGGATAGGATTCTTATGTCAAGGTAATCCAGCGTACTCCTCATTTCCTCCGAATAGGATTCTTATGTCAAGGTAATCCAGAGTACTCCTCATTTCCTCTGGATAAGACTCTCATCATTAAGTTGTCCCATAATCATCACCCCATGCCATGCATGAGATGTCAATGTATATATATGTCATTTGTAAATATATCTCATCATTCAAAACCCATTTGAAACATAATGCAATAACAATATAACTCATAAAAATATGATAAAACCATATAACAGTGGTTACAAGTAGGTAGGAAACCTACGGAAACTTCGATTAAGTGTCCGTTCCTTTTAAGCTTCAACCGATCACGATTCGTGTGCCGTTCAAATCCCGTTACCTTGTTTATACAACAGCAAGTTAATAACATATCTTCTTGATTTCTAATCAAGTCTAGATCCCATATACCATCTTGTGGGGTTCGGCCATACCCATGGCCGTACCACACCTACTTTAATTTGATCTCTTTTACTTTGGATTAACACCATCCAAATAGTTTATTAAAAACCCCAATCTACTAAACATCACTTGGTGGGGTTCGGCCATACAACATGGCCGAACCTCACCATTTTGTTTGAGCCCCTTTTTCAAGTCATTTGCTCTTTTCATTCATATTTACAATAATGCCACTAGGCTTAAGCCTTGTTTAATTTTCCTTAATAACCAAGGTTCATAATAAATCTACCTTGGTGGGGTTGGCCCATATTACTTGGCTGAACCTCACCAATCCAAATTAGGTCTTCTAATCAAATTTAAATGCCACAATCATCCCCCATGGAATTCTTCATTTTTGGCCATATTTACATCCTTGCCACTCATTCTTCCTATGGTTAATCACCTTTCATATATTTATGTTCATAACCCTAACTGATCCATAAACATGGATCCATCCATGCCTCATCAATCATGACATGGAAACACATTATAAATCAGCCATTCCTTAACTTAAAAACCCATTCATTTAAACATGCCTAGATTCATACTTAACCTATGAAATGACCCATAACGTAGGTCATGGGGTTCGGCCATACACCATGGCTGAACCCATGATGTTATTTCCCTCATTTTTCTTGGATCTTTTATGACCATTTTGATCCACAGCAAGGTCTAAAACCGTTTATAATTTCCAAGCATGTTCTTCACTCCAAACATCCCATAAAATGGTCTATGGGGTTCGGCCATACACATGGCCGAACCCTATGGTTCTCTTGCTCAATGATTCCATTATTTATATACAAATTAGGCTCTGCTCTTTAGCCATGATAACCACATGGTTCAGCCATCCAATGGCCAACCCAAAACAGTAACTTATTTCCATTTAAATCACATAAAAATCCCATAATATTGTATGGTTTTTATCTCTCAAAAACCATCACAAATTACCATATAATTATCATACCATTTCATGGGGTTCGGCCATCCCAATTGGCCGAACCCTATGGCCTACAATTTAAACCTTTTTCAACAATTACTTTGCCTCATCAAAACATGTACCAACCACCATGGTTTTGCATGGTTTTCATCCTTCAAAACCATCAACCTAACCAACTCTTTTCATGGGGTTCGACTATCCAAAGTGGCTGAACCCTATGGTCCATGTTTTCTATCTTTTTAAACATCGTTATTCATAATCTAAACCTTTGGTAGATTCGGCCATCCCATGGCCAAATCATGTTCCATTTAACCAACTTTATTAAACAAAGTCTATGGAGTACTTACCAATTCTCTAAGCCTCTCCTCTTGCCTTTGATCTTTGCTTTCTTCCCTCTTGCTTCCTTCCTTCTTTCTCTCCTTTTGATCCTTGGCTAATTGTATGCTTGAACAATGGTGAAAACACCAAAGGATAATTCGGCCAAAAGGGTAGGCTCTTGAGAGAGGGAGAGAGATGAGAATTCAAAGGTCTTTGCAATGTAAAATTCGGCCAAAGATATGGTGTTTTCTTTTTGTTAAACAACCCTTGAACCCCTCATTTTCCCTCATTACTCCTTGATCAAACCAAGGAGTCATTTGATGCCAACCAAGGCATCCCTTGGCACTCCCAATGTTGGAGCTTTGGGTTTCCATCATGAGATGGAAACCCTCCCAATACCCCATGTGATTTTATCTCATTTCATAAATCTTTTGCATGGGAAACCCACTCCACAAGTACCCAACGTGTGGGACTTGTTTTGTGGTGTTTAAGACCATGGCAACTCATTCATCTCCCATTTGACTCAATGTAATTACAAGGTCCCTTTGGTTTCCATTTTAACTCACGCAACTCATTAGCCCAACTCACCACATTTAATGTCATTCATTTAATGCACTTGAGTGAACTCCATTTCTTAATTCAAATCCAACTCATTTCACTCCCAAATCAACCTGATTTAACTCATATTTGAGCTCACTTGAGGGTCCACACGGTCAACCATGGTCAACATGGTCAACTCGACCCATTGGGTCCCCTCTTAGCTTATGGATCCATTTTGACGCCATGACCTATTTATGGGTGTTTTAGCCATTTGAATGTGGTTTACACATTTGTATCAAGCCTACCCATTTATGCTCGACTTAATTTCCAATCAATTCAGCTTAACCCCATCAAATTTGGGCTTACCCAATGGTCAAACAAGTCCATTATGGCCCATTGGGTCCCAATTGGGTCCTTTGACCCAATTAACCATTTTGACCCAATTTGATGTTCATTACCCATTTACTTAAATTTGATTCTTATAATATGTTCATAAGGTCTTAATTTGAACAATGGGCCCCACCATTTTCTCATTTACAATCACATCTATTAAATTCACCAATCCAGTGGTATTTTCGTAAATATTCATATTATTGAGAAATTGGGGTGTTATAGGGTCAACACATGGGTTAGTATAAAAATCATATAGATAACATAATATCAAAACTATGCAAGTCAGTGTCATGCATGGGTGTCATATGCCATGAGTCCTACCCATCAGCCATATCACACTCACATAGTATCCTCTTGATGGAAACTCTTCATCAAGGTAACCCCATGAATGCCTTACGGACGCCCCGACGAAGCGTGGATCTCGGTTACATCTCAATCTACATCCCTCTTGATGGCTAATACACATCAAGGTACCCTCACGAATGCCTTAAGGTCGCCCCGACGAAGCGTGGGTCTCCGGTTACATTTCATCCCTCCCATGCTATGCATGAGATGCAAATGCCAACATGTTGTGTAATAATAAATATCATAGCATTTAATATTCCATAATTGAAACATATTATTTGATACCAAAATAACTCATCAAACATGAATTAAAATCATCATATATACATATCCCATGGTTTTCAATAAGATAGGAATCCTACCAATGTCTAAATACCGGTCGTTGTGTTTCTGTCCAAAAATTGATCACTGATAGCGTCAAGCTGATCGTACACCGCTTGTGAGATCCCATTACCTTATTACATATCAATGAATCAAACAAATGCTCCATTTGATTTCCAACCATGTTTAAGTCCACAATCATACTTTAATGGGGTGTGGCCATACAACATGGCTGAACCTCACTCACTTGGTTTTGGGTCCCTCTTTTGATTTATTAACTAATCACACCTAAGTTAATCATTTAAAAACCCTAAATCCACAAAACATTCCCGTGGGGTTCGGCCATACACCATGGGCCTTCATGTTCACCCCATTTACATCTTAGCCAATATTTCCATCACCTAATTTATTTATCCATGCTTAGGTCCAAAACATAGATCCATAACTAAACATTTCATGCATGGATCCATAAATGATCCATCAACATAGACCCATAATTAAATCCCTCCATTTCCTAGCTTAATTATTCATTTATTTAAACATGCCTAGATCACTAAATGACCCATTACAATGGTCCATGGGGTTCGGCCATACACCATGGCCGAACCCATGATGTCTCATTTCCATCTTCTCCTTTAAATCATTTACCATCTTAGGTCCATAAACAAAGTCCCTCCATGGGGGGGTTTAATCATACACTTAGGTCCATCATTTTAAATCATCGTCTACCATATTTAAAACCCATTAAAATTAGCAACATTCTTCCATCATTTTTCATGGTCTAAATACATGTAAATAATTCAATATATCTCCATGGGGTTCTGCCATACACCATGGCCGAACCCATGGTCCATGGTTCTCCACCCTTTACAACATTCGAGACCATTTACATTGCTAATATTCTTCCATCATTCTTGTAACGCCCGCCCCTTTTCACCGTAAAATCAGAGTACATTTTTTTTTTTTTAAATAAAAGGGACAAAGGGCGCGGACGTCACGACGCGAGTTAAGTTTCGAGCTTCTAAAGCCCGGCCCTTAACTGGCCAACCCTACGCTTGCGTGGAACATAAGTCCACGAGTACGGTTCACGCGTAGCAAGTAAGCTCACGGAATATACAAATAAGTGCGGATGATCATAGAACTATCCTACCAGTTCTTCAGATAGCAGGGAAGAAATACCAATTAATTACGAAAATGCCATTATACTGTATTATCCAAAATAAAACCTAAACATAGCAAACTACCTACATTATTACATTTCCGACAAGCTAACTATACAAATACATCTTTTCCAAAATAAAGTAAAACAAAATAATTAATCCGCCTCCCCAAGCTCCTAAGCTTGGCTTCCGTCTCGCCCTTCCGGTCCGCCATCTCCTGCATCGTCAGCTAGGGTAGAAGTAGGGCGTTAGAACAACGCGCCCAGTAGGATTCCGAGTAGGGCTAGCACATGGGTTAGTAATAACCACATACAGATAATAACACAGTGAAAACTATAAACCACCATATACTAAAATATAAGTAAATGATATGCCATGGGTGTCAATGTTATGAATCCCACCCATCATTCCTGCCATATACTGTCATATCCCTCTTGACGGAAAAACCTCGTCAAGATATGTCCAACCGCAAAATATCCCCCTTGACGGCAAAGCCTCGTCAAGGTGTCCCCATGCCTGTTCTCGGTCGCCCCGAAGGAGCATGGACTCCGGTTTGTTTATTTTTTTCCGCCCATGCCATGCATGAGATGTAATGCATTATGCTATGTACTATTTATAACTCATAACCTTAAGATATCATACATAGCCTTAATTTATAATGCATAACCTTAATCATAGTTCATAGCCATTAAATAAAATCCATCTTAAACATAGCATCCATAATTGTAAAAACCCATCATAAGATAAATACTAATCAATAAAATATGACAAAAATACCATCACACATCCATGGCTTACAAATAGGTAGGAATCCTACCGATTACCAACTCGCGTCCTTTTCCCGTATTCGTCCGACAATCCAGCTACCGACTCGCGTACCGCTCGCGCTATCCGACACCTTATTAAATTACCACATTAGTCCATATTTTACCATTTCCAAGCCCATAAATCATATCTTAGTGGTTTTCTTCAATTTAGCCAATAATTACCATTTTTGCCACTACCCCTTCACATGATTATGTACTCATTTATCTAGGTATGATTAAGTCCAAACTTGATCCACCACTTAGGTCCCTAACTTAGGTCCATTAATGATTCATTGACCATGACCTAACATCCCTAAATCATCCACTTAATTTAATCAAATTTTCCATCATCTAGATACAAGCATGGACCCAACCTTAGCCCATACAATAACTTACAAAATAGGTCATGGGTTCGGCCACACACCATGGCCGAACCCATGATGTCTTGTTCTCCATTTTCCTTGGATCCTTTGGTACATTTTAGATCTACCACAAGTCCTCCCATGAGAGGTTTACATCATGCATTTAAATCACCATTTTAAGGTATCATTACATATTTTTGGGTTCATCAAAACTACTATCATTTTCCCATTTATTTCTCTATAAATCACAACCATTAAATCCACCATTGTTCACCATAGGGTTCGGCCATACACCATGGCCGAACCCATGGTTCATGATTCATCACTCCTTACTCCAAAATATCTCCATTCACCAAAATATTAAATCCATTACTCTTCCCATTTTTCCATGACTTTAACCTTAAAAACCCTAATTAACTTCACACACACAACAACCTAGGGTTCGGCCATACACCATGGCCGAACCCATGGTTCATAATTTATTCTCTTTTATGTCTTCCAATGCCATAAAATCCTTTTATATTTTCATCATCAAACCATTTTAAACATTACTCCCATGCATTCATTAAAACCCTAAATGCATTAATCAAAAACCTTCATTGCCTTCCATCCTTTAAACCCTAACCAATTTCATCAAACCCTAATCACCCACCATTGTGGCCCATGATTCTTATTCCAAGCACCCCATTCCATACTCAATTCCATAATTTATACAATGTACATACTACATTTATTTATTTCTTTTCCCTAACCCTAATTTTTTTCTCCATTAGAGTTTTACCCACTTTCCATTTCTTCCATTTGATGGATTTAAAATCCATAGCATAAAATTATCCATCCCCCATTAAATTTCACAAAAATAAGCCCTAAATCTTAAACCCTAAAATCCAAAATTTCTTGTTTTAAAAAAATACTCACTATCCGACGTCTCCTCCGATTTCCGCCGCTCCCGTCGATCTCCGTAGCCTCCTCTCTCCTTCCTCTTGATCTTTGATAGGTCAAAATCTTTGATCAAGGGTGGCAACTCCCAACCTTAAAATCAGCCATGTTAGGTTTGAATTTGAGAGATGAAAAGAGGAAAAGATGATGAGAGGAAGATGATGACCTTAATCTTAGAGTGAACTCCCTCCAAATTCCATTTTTTTTCTTCTCTCCTTGAGCTCCTTCTCTTTTTTTTTTTTTTTTTTCTCCTTCACTTGGACATGGGACGGCAATGGAGGAGTGGAGAATTGAAATGAGAATGAAAAGAGAGAGAAAGGAAAAGATAAGACTCATTCCCATTTTTCTTTCTTTACATTAACTACCTCCACCAACCTTAAGATATTTTTTTTTAGATCTTTTATTTGCTTTATGGTGGTGGTTATCTAAACCACCACCAAGCCCAACGTGTGTGAATTTTTTTGAGTTTGAGATGAGGTGAATCTTCACCTCATGGCCCCACCTTGACCACTCTTAACTACCATATTTAAATAATTTAATTAGATAATTACCTTAGGCTAATCCATTGATACTTAGCCTAAGTTCATTACTCCACCCATGGTTGACCAAGTCAACCATGGTGGCCGGCCCCACCAATCGTTGGCCCACTCACCACCTCACTTGATGAGGTGGAGGTGGGTCCCGCTTGGCCACACCACCATTGTTTAATTCCAAATTACTTAGGGTGATTAAATTTCATTAAGCCCACTCTAAATGGATCACCATTGGGCCCATGGCCCAATTACATTTCCCACTAGCCCATTTACCTTAGAGCTTAACCATCTTGACCCATTGGGTCCCCAATGGGTATTTGACCCAATTTGATCATTCTTGACCCATTTAAATAAATTTAAATCCAAACCATACTCTATTGGGCCACACTTGGGCCTTTATCCAATTTTGGCCCATTTACCATTTACTCCACCAATTTTCTAATTTCCATCATTAAAATAATTAATATTCACATTTATATTAATTCCCAAATTCCGAGACCTTACAATACAATCCTCTTTTAAAATTTTCGTCCCGAAAATTCGAGCGAAGTAGAGGTTCAAAACATCTTACACAAAGAGTTCCGTGTGAGAGGCTCTCATCTCCGACTCAAGTTCCCAGGTGGTTTCTTCATTACCATGTCGTTCCCATACCATCTTGACGAACTGAATGGCCCGGTTCCGCAACACCCTTTGCTCGGTCCCGACTATTCTGACCGGCTTTTCCACATATGTCACATCGCTTTGCACATCGATGTCTTGAATATTCAATACATGTGAAGGATCAGGGTTGTACTTCCTCAACATAGACACATGGAATCCATCATGTAATGATGATAACTGCGGAGGGAGCGCCAACTGATAAGCTACCCCCCCCCCCCCCCCCCCCCACCCTCTTCAAGATTGGAAACGGTCCCACAAATCTAGGTGACAGTTTCCCCTTCTTTCCAAATCTCATGTGTCCCTTCCGTGGTGAGACTTTCAAAAACACCAAGTCCCCCACCTCAAATTCGAGGAACCTTCTCCTTTTGTCGGCGTAACTCTTCTGTCGGCTTTGTACAGTGAGTAGATGTTGCCGTATCAATTTAATCTGCGCTGTAGTTTCTGCAACTAACTCCGGTCCAATCAGCGCAGGCTCACCGGCTTCTGTCCAACACACTGGTGATCTACATGGCCTACCATATAAGGCCTCAAACGGAGCCATCTGTAGGCTTGACTGATAGCTGTTATTGTAGGAAAACTCCACCAGTGGTAAATGATCCTCCCATCCACCCTTAAAGTCTAGCATGCATGCTCTCAGCATATCCTCCAATGTTTGTATTGTCCTCTCCGACTGTCCATCAGTCTGTGGATGAAATGCTGTGCTAGTTAATACGTCGGTCCCCATAGCCGACTGTAAGCCCTGCCATACTCTGCCGGTGAATCGGCCATCCCTGTCGGACACAATAGACCGGGGAATGCCATGTAACCTGATGATCTCCCGGATGTACCGTCGACCCAAAGTCTCTGATGAATCCGTCATCTTGATGGGAAGGAAATGTGCAGACTTGGTCAACCGGTCCACTATACCCATATTGCATCGTTGCCCTTGGATGACCTTGGCAACCCCGTTACAAAGTCCATGGATATGTGTTCCCATTTCCATTCTGGCACCGGTAAGGGTGCGAGTAAACCCGGTGGCTTCCGATGTTCTGCCTTAACCTGCTGACAGGTTAAGCAACAAGCAACAAACTCTGCCACGTCTTTCTTGAGTCCATGCCACCAATAGTGCCTCTTAAGATCATGGTACATCTTGGTGCTGCCCGGGTGAATAGAGAGTTTTGTTTGGTGTGCTTCAATCAGCAACTCTCTTCTGCAATTCTTAGGCACATATGTCCTACCTCGGAACATAAGACCCTGTCCCGGTCGTAATTCCCATTCCGGTACAACTTCACCGGTAGACATTTTAGCCCATATCTCCTCCACCTCTGGATCTGTTCGTTGTTCTCGTTCAATCTCGGAGACCATGTGGGATCGTATGATCAGATTACATATGGTTCCATGATTATTCAGATAGAGTTTAAACTTTCTGATGGTATTCAACACCTCCCATTCTGTTCTGATCATACTGGCTACTGTCGCAGGTGATATGCGGCTGAGAGCATCCGCCACTTTGTTCGCCTTGCCAGGATGATACCGGAGTGCGAACTCATAATCTGCCAAGTATTCCATCCATCTACGTTGTCTCATGTTGAGTTCCTTCTGATCAAATAGGTACTTTAGGCTCTTATGGTCTGAGAATACCTCAAACTTCTCACCATAAAGGTAGTGTCTCCAGCTTTTAAGAGCGAAGACCACCGCTGCCAGTTCCAGATCATGTGTGGGATAATTGCGCTCATGAATTTTCAACTGTCTTGACCCGTACGCCACCGCCCTATTACCTTGACTGAGCATACACCCCAGTCCCTCTCCTGAGGCATCACAGTACACCTCATAGTTTCTGCCTCTTTCCGGCAAGATCAAAATAGGAGCGGTTGTAAGCTTCTCCTTTAGCTCCTCAAACCTCCAGTTGCACAGATCCGACCATTCAAATTTGACTCCTTTCTGAATGAGTCGGGTAAGTGGGGCTACAATCTTGGAGAAATCCATAATAAATTTCCTGTAGTAACCGGCCAATCGAAGAAAACTGCGGATCTCGGTCACATTCGTCGGTGCTTTCCACTTCCTCACTACCGCTACCTTAGCCGGGTCTACAGCTATGCCTTCCTCCGATATAACGTACCCCAAGAAATTGACCTCTGATAGCCAAAATTCACACTTGCTGGCTTTGGCATACAACTGGTTCCTCTTCAGGGTGTTCAGAACTATCCGCAGGTGTTCAGCATGCTCCTCCTGACTCTTGGAATAGATCAAGATGTCATCAATAAATACAATTACAAACTGATCCAAGTAAGGACGGAATATCCTATTCATCAGGTCCATGAACACCGCCGGTGCATTAGTAAGCCCAAACGGCATGACTACATACTCATATAATCCATACCGTGTCCTGAAGGCTGTCTTCTCGATGTCTTCCTCTCTAACCCGGATTTGATGGTATCCGGACATCAGATCAATCTTGGAAAAGTGAGAGGAACCCCTAAGCTGATCAAACAGATCATCAATCTTGGGTAGGGGATATTTATTCCTGACAGTCAACTGGTTCAATTTTCTATAATCCACACACATCCAAAGGGTACCGTCCTTCTTCTTAACAAACAATACCGGGGCTCCCCATGCGGATGTGCTGTTCCGAATAAAGCCCAGCCTGAGCAGTTCCTCAATCTGCTTTTTCAACTCAGTCATCTCAGCCGGTGCCATCCTGTAATGAGGTAATGATACTGGAGCTGTGCCGGGGTATAATTTAATCTCAAAGTCTATCTCCCTCTTAGGTGGCAGACCAGGGAGCTCTGTTGGAAATACCTCGGCATAATCTACCACCACCGCCGGAAGTTCAGCTATTGGTGCCTTATCTAATCTGAGGGTGTTCAAGGCAAGATGATTCAATTCTTCCTGCAGCCTTCTAGGAATGCCTTGTCGGTCAGCGGGCACTATATACCGCCTTCCTTCGGGTGACCAAAATATCACTCTACGAAGATGGCAATCAATATGGGCCTGATACGTAGCCAACCAGTCCATGCCAAATATAACATCGTACTCAGCCATATCGATTACTAAATAATTGAACTCGAATCTGAATCCAGCAAGTTCAGTGTTCAATGCCGTGCATATGAGCCCCAAAAATGTGTCTCCGACAGGTGATACAATAGTAAGTGAGGTGGACAGATTCTGTACTAATGTGCCCGTAGCAGATATGAATGCAGCAGATATAAATGAATGGGAAGCTCCAGAATCAAATAATGTAACTGCATAAGAACTACCAACTACGGCCATACCTTGAATCACCGAGCGGTCCATTGCTACTGGAGAAGGTATAGCAAAAAGTCGTCCTGATCCCGTAGGGTTTGGCGCCCGTCCTGCCTGATTGTATGTTCTGCCCCCTCGCGGCGGAGCTGATCTAACTGGAGGGCGGGACGAACCCTTGAAGTTAGAGGGTCTGCTGAGCTGCGGACACTCCCTCTTGAAGTGACCCTGTTGGCCACACTGATAGCAAGTGTTCCCACCTCTAGGAACCTGGGTAACTGATGCTGACGGGGAGGGCTGATTGGGACGAAAGCCCCCTGTAGATCCAGTAGAGGATGAGGGTCTGCCGAAACTCGGGCGGAACCTCTTATTGGGTTGAAATGCACCTCGCCCACTCTGCCATCAGCGGTTGTCACGCTGCGCTACCTCATTCAATTCCCGCTCCACTATAGTGGCCCTGCCGACCACCCCTGCCAATGTAGGTTCCTTGAATACTGTCACCCTAGTTTTGATACTCGGCCGAAGGCCCCGTTCAAACTTACGGGCCCTCCGGTGCTCAGTGTCCACCATGTAGAACGCGTAGACAGATAGTCGAAGGAACTCCCGGTGGTACTCTGCCACTGTCATATTGCCTTGTACTAATGATATAAAAGCTTCAGTCTGGCTCTCCCTTTCTTCCTCCGAGAAAAACTGCTCTAGAAAAGTGGCTGAGAACCATTCCCAAGTCATGGCAATTCTTTCCCTTTCCGGCACCAGTGATTGTTGTTTTTCTACCACTTCCCACCAATTACCGGCATCCTCAATCAGTTGAGATGTTGCCAGTAAGATTCTGTCAGCCGGACTAGAAACCTGAAGCAGATTTAAGATCTGAGTGATCTTCTTTAACCAGTAATCTGCTCCTACAGCCCCTTCTTTTCCTCTGAAATAGGGAAGGCGCTGTTGCTGAAAATCTTTGACCATCTTCCGTTTACTAGTGTCACTAGTAGTAGCATTTCCGTCGCTAGTAGTCACATTTCCGCTCAAATGTTGCTGAAGAGCAGCAGCGACTGCCGCTTGAACTACATCTTTTAGCTCTAGAGGTATACCTTGTATGTTTATATTATTCTGTTCCTCCTCCCGATGGGGTACCTCCTCTTCCTGGCGAGGTGGTGATACCCCTTTCTGGTTGCGACGAGTCCTTCTCTTGGGAGCCATTTCCTAGTCATCGAAAACACTGACTTAGTTCCTTTTCAAATGGAGGAAAAAGAAGAAAAAAAAAATACTAAACAATATACTTTGTTTCTCATTTTTGGGGAAGATTGCCAAATAAGCACTCTTGGTTTGGGGAAAACTTCCCAAGTATCTATGTTTCGTTCCATTTGTGAAATCGGGGAATTTTCTCCTATGTTCAATAAGCCTACCATTATTCCGTCAAATTTGGGGAAGACCTAAACTTGTTTTCTCATGTCGGGAAAATGTAACCCTACTTGCTATGTTTGATAATTCCGACTTACATTGATTTTTTTTTTCCCTTGCTATCATCCCTCTCCGTCAAATGTTGTTCTCAGATTAAACCCTTCAGTTTGAGTCAATCGAAGTAATTTAACCCGGCCCCCGTGCAGCGGTCTCCGAAGAGTCGGTCGGTTGGGATTCTTAGCCGTCAGTGAGACGTGCAACCGTCTTAATCTTACTTCAAGAGATTCATTCTTCCGAATTCGCTCTGATACCAACTGTAACGCCCGCCCCTTTTCACCGTAAAATCAGAGCACATTTTTTTTTTTTTAAATAAAAGTGACAAAGGGCACGGACGTCACGACGCGAGTTAAGTTCCGAGCTTCTAAAGCCCGGCCCTTAACTGGCCAACCCTAAGCGTGCGTGGAACATAAGTCCACTAGTACGGTTCAGGCGTAGCAAGTAAGCTCACGGAACATACAAATAAGTGCGGATGATCATAGAACTATCCTACCAGTTCTTCAGATAGCAGGGAAGAAATACCCAATTAATTACGAAAATGCCATTATACTGTATTATCCAAAATAAAACCTAAACATAGCAAACTACCTACATTATTACATTTCCGACAAGCTAACTATACAAATACATCTTTTCCAAAATAAAGTAAAACAAAATAATTAATCCGCCTCCCCAAGCTCCTAAGCTTGGCTTCCGTCTCGCCCTTCCGGTCCGCCATCTCCTGCATCGTCAGCTAGGGTAGAAGTAGGGCGTTAGAACAACGCGCCCAGTAGGATTCCGAGTAGGGCTAGCACATGGGTTAGTAATAACCACATACAGATAATAACACAGTGAAAACTATAAACCACCATATACTGAAATATAAGTAAATGATATGCCATGGGTGTCAATGTTATGAATCCCACCCATCATTCCTGCCATATACTGTCATATCCCTCTTGACGGAAAAACCTCGTCAAGATATGTCCAACCGCAAAATATCCCCCTTGACGGCAAAGCCTCGTCAAGGTGTCCCCATGCCTGTTCTCGGTCGCCCCGACGGAGCATGGACTCCGGTTTGTTTATTTTTTTCCGCCCATGCCATGCATGAGATGTAATGCATTATGCTATGTACTATTTATAACTCATAACCTTAAGATATCATACATAGCCTTAATTTATAATGCATAACCTTAATCATAGTTCATAGCCATTAAATAAAATCCATCTTAAACATAGCATCCATAATTGTAAAAACCCATCATAAGATAAATACTAATCAATAAAATATGACAAAAATACCATCACACATCCATGGCTTACAAATAGGTAGGAATCCTACCGATTACCAACTCGCGTCCTTTTCCCGTATTCGTCCGACAATCCAGCTACCGACTCGCGTACCGCTCGCGCTATCCGACACCTTATTAAATTACCACATTAGTCCATATTTTACCATTTCCAAGCCCATAAATGATATCTTAGTGGTTTTCTTCAATTTAGCCAATAATTACCATTTTTGCCACTACCCCTTCACATGATTATGTACTCATTTATCTAGGTATGATTAAGTCCAAACTTGATCCACCACTTAGGTCCCTAACTTAGGTCCATTAATGATTCATTGACCATGACCTAACATCCCTAAATCATCCACTTAATTTAATCAAATTTTCCATCATCTAGATACAAGCATGGACCCAACCTTAGCCCATACAATAACTTATAAAATGGGTCATGGGTTCGGCCACACACCATGGCCGAACCCATGATGTCTTGTTCTCCATTTTCCTTGGATCCTTTAGTACATTTTAGATCTACCGCAAGTCCTCCCATGAGAGGTTTACATCATGCATTTAAATCACCATTTTAAGGTATCATTACATATTTTTGGGTTCATCAAAACTACTATCATTTTCCCATTTATTTCTCTATAAATCACAACCATTAAATCCACCATTGTTCACCATAGGGTTCGGCCATACACCATGGCCGAACCCATGGTTCATGATTCATCACTCCTTACTCCAAAATATCTCCATTCACCAAAATATTAAATCCATTACTCTTCCCATTTTTCCATGACTTTAACCTTAAAAACCCTAATTAACTTCACACACACAACAACCTAGGGTTCGGCCATACACCATGGCCGAACCCATGGTTCATAATTTATTCTCTTTTATGTCTTCCAATGCCATAAAATCCTTTTACATTTTCATCATAAAACCATTTTAAACATTACTCCCATGCATTCATTAAAACCCTAAATGCATTAATCAAAAACCTTCATTGCCTTCCATCCTTTAAACCCTAACCAATTTCATCAAACCCTAATCACCCACCATGGGGTTCGGCCATGCTACATGGCCGAACCCTATGGCCCATGATTCTTATTCCAAGCACCCCATTCCATACTCAATTCCATAATTTATACAATGCACATACTACATTTATTTATTTCTTTTCCCTAACCCTAATTTTTTTTCTCCATTAGAGTTTTACCCACTTTCCATTTCTTCCATTTGATGGATTTAAAATCCATAGCATAAAATTATCCATCCCCCATTAAATTTCACAAAAATAAGCCCTAAATCTTAAACCCTAAAATCCAAAATTTCTTGTTTTAAAAAAATACTCACTATCCGACGTCTCCTCCGATTTCCGCCGCTCCCGTCGATCTCCGTAGCCTCCTCTCTCCTTCCTCTTGATCTTTGATAGGTCAAAATCTTTGATCAAGGGTGGCAACTCCCAACCTTAAAATCAGCCATGTTAGGTTTGAATTTGAGAGATGAAAAGAGGAAAAGATGATGACAGGAAGATGATGACCTTAATCTTAGAGTGAACTCCCTCCAAATTCCATTTTTTTTCTTCTCTCCTTGAGCTCCTTCTCTTTTTTCTTTTTTTTTCTCCTTCACTTGGACATGGGACGACAATGGAGGAGTGGAGAATTGAAATGAGAATGAAAAGAGAGAGAAAGGAAAAGATAAGACTCATTCCCATTTTTCTTTCTTTACATTAACTACCTCCACCAACCTTAAGATATTTTTTTTTAGATCTTTTATTTGCTTTATGGTGGTGGTTATCTAAACCACCACCAAGCCCAACGTGTGTGAATTTTTTTGAGTTTTAGATGAGGTGAATCTTCACCTCATGGCCCCACCTTGACCACTCTTAACTACCATATTTAAATAATTTAATTAGATAATTACCTTAGGCTAATCCATTGATACTTAGCCTAAGTTCATTACTCCACCCATGGTTGACCAAGTCAACCATGGTGGCCGGCCCCACCAATCATTGGCCCACTCGCCACCTCACTTGATGAGGTGGAGGTGGGTCCCGCTTGGCCACACCACCATTGTTTAATTCCAAATTACTTAGGGTGATTAAATTTCATTAAGCCCACTCTAAATGGATCACCATTGGGCCCATGGCCCAATTACATTTCCCACTAGCCCATTTACCTTAGAGCTTAACCATCTTGACCCATTGGGTCCCCAATGGGTATTTGACCCAATTTGATCATTCTTGACCCATTTAAATAAATTTAAATCCAAACCGTAGTCTATTGGGCCACACTTGGGCCTTTATCCAATTTTGGCCCATTTACCATTTACTCCACCAATTTTCTTATTTCCATCATTAAAATAATTAATATTCACATTTATATTAATTCCCAAATTCCGAGACCTTACAATTCTCACCCTTAAAAACTCTTTAAACATCAACAATCTCCCTCCATGTATGGCCGAACCCTATGGTTCATCATTTTCTTTAAAAAAAAATCATGCATCCATGATTTGATCCTTCGATGGGGTTCGGCCATACATCATGGCCGAACCTCATCCAACCCTTCCTTTGTCCTTAATGGTGCATGCATAAAATCTAGGGTTTGGCCATGCAAGGGCCAAACCATGATCCTTGATCATATACCTTACCTTAGACATGCATGAGGTCCTTAATCATATCCATTAATCCTATGGGTAACCCTAATCACCCTTCTTTTGTTCAATCCATCCCATTCCTTGGATGGATTTTAAATCCATGGCCCATAGTATTTTGGCCAACCATTTCCAACCTGTATGGAATGTTCTTTTTAATCTCTTTTTACTTAATAAAATCTTATCAAGTACTTACCGATTCCGCGACTCCGGTTTCTTTCACTCTTTTTTGCTCCTCCGATCTTCTCCTTCCTTAGCCTCTTCTTCCTTCCTTATTGATCTTCGGCCAAAGTGTGAGCTTGAGAGGGAGAGGGTCTAAGACGAAACCCCCAAGAGAGGGTTCGGCCAAGAAGTGTAGGTTTGAGAGAGGGAGAGGAGCTGAGATAGAAATCTCTCTGTCTTTGTTGTCTTAGTGAGAGGATCGGCCAAGGGAGAGTTTGAGAGCACAATTTCTTTGTTCCAATAAGATCCAATCAGCCAAAGGTGTGGTGTCTCTTGGGTTATGCCCCTTTGTAACAACCAAAACCTTTCACTTCCCACATTAATGTTTCCTTTGGGATTTCATCCCATGAGATGAAACTCCCACCTCCCCAACGTGTGTACATGATGGTGTCCCTTGAGATGAAACTCTCCATCTCCTTATCCAACTCATCTCTTTAACTCAACTCATATATTTAATTCAACTCTATTTAACTCACTTTAAATCAACTCAACATTTTGAACTTAATCAATTGAACTTAATCCAATTTAATTCAGCCACACCTTAGTTAAGCTTGAGCTCATTTGGTGGTCGACCAAGTCAACCATGACCCATTGGGTCCCAATTGGGCATTTGACCCAATTGACAACCTTGACCCAATTAAATAAATCTTGCCCATTTATTTCAATTGAACCTTATCGACAATCCGTTTGGTCTTAATTGGGCAATTGAACCAACTCCTTACCCATCTAAGGTCTATCTCAATTAATTCACAAATTAAATGGACAATTTCCATATATATATTTATAAATTGAAAATCAGGGGTGTTACATGGTGTCTCTCTGGTTGCTTTTATAACCTCTGGATTTTGGAGAAAAAGGTTGGAACTTTTAACTTGAGAAAACCTAAGGCATTCCCAGAGATCCGAACCTCTTTCAAACACTCTTCATGCACTTCACATAGGTGAATCATACGAGAATCCAATCACACCTTTGATTGACATTGAGTGAAAGTGAAAACTAGTCTAGGATTTACATTGGCAAATCATACAACCTAGAAATCTTTTCCCTATCTTGTGATCGCTCCATATGAAGGTACATCTTCATCATCAACAAGATCATAGGGAGGACTCTGCAAGAAGCACACATCTACAAGTTTGAGCTATCTAAAGATAAGTGCTTCTTAGTATTGCTTTTAGTTTTTAATCATCATCTTGTGAAGTGGACTAAGGCAAGGAAGCTTGAACCATTATAAAAAATAGAGGCATAAGGAAGTAGACCGGGGTTGGTTGAATCTTTCAAAATCTTAGGCGATTGGGTGAAATTCTCAATCAATTGGATAGGTGGAAGTCTTATGTTATTAGTAAGGGTGTAATTCCCCACGTGGTGATTTGGAGATAAGTCAAGGTTGGGTGAATCTTAATAGTGGATGTAGGTTTTTTAACCGAACCACTATACATCGATTGTCTATGTGCTTGATTATATGTGTGTAATTATTAATTGGCACATCTTTTGTTTATACACATTAGAACATCCTGATTAATTTCATTATTATATTTGACTAACTCTAATTAATCATGAAATTTAAAATGGATAAAAAATTCGGGATTGTTCTATTCACCCCCTCTAACCACTCCTAGACTTACAATTGGTATCAGAGCCTTGTGCTCTTCACAAAGATCTAATCACCCGAATTGATCCATGCTAGAACTCTTGTCATGGATGCCCGAAAATTTGTTTATAGATTTCTATTGTTTGCTTACTCTATCTTGGTAAACTTAAAAACAACAATAGAGAATATACTTGCATCCCATGATGAAAAAGATTGGACATCTATCCAAGATGAGTTTATTGAAAAATTTTGCACATCTTTGGGTAGCTCAATGGAAGGCTCTGCCTCTCATAATAAATGGGAGAATCATGAGAGGTGAAAATTTCAAATGTTTTATTGCCTCCATTGTTAATGACTAGGAGGGATTCTCAAGTGAGGAAGAGGATGATGATGTGGATCTTGAAGAGGAAGATGACCGCTAAGAGTCCTTTAATGCCTTGTATTTAGAGAGTATGAGATTGTCTAAGGACCTTGATAAGGTGAAAGTTGAGAATGCCAAACTCCCTACCCAACTTCAAAATTTAAATATTGAAAAAGATTTTGTCTTCAAATTTGAAAGACGCAAATAATGAAATTGTAAAATTGAGAGAATTTCAAAATTTGCTTCAAGAAAAGTTAAAAGCATATGAGAATGATATCTTGAAAGTTAAGGAAGTTGGCAAATGTCTTCGAGATAAAAGTCTTAAGAAATCTCAAGACATGGTTACCCAAGGAAATCTATGATTGGAAGAATCTATTTTGGGTAAGCCTCATGGTGATTGGCATGGAAATTCTCAATCTAACCCAAGGAGACCCATGAATCAATCCATGTAGGTAAAAGACACACCACACACACTTCAAATATATTATGCTTTTATTGAGGATTAAAAGGGCATTTCAAGCATGAGTGAAAGACAAGGAGAATGCAAGTTAAATCAAAGGTGGCTTATGGTCTTTCTCAAAAGGCAAAGAAGAGAAAGAAAGGGTTCAATGAAAATTCACTCAATACAAAGAAGAATAAGGTATATCAATTTGATTATGTGAATGCTCCTAGAAAAACACTTTGCACCTCACCACTTGCATCATCCCTACATTGTAAAATTTTATAGGGATAGTCCAAGACCTCCTCATACATTGGATAGGAATATGAGAATGAGGTTCTTGTCTCAATCTTGTGGACTTGGGCCAAGTGTTCCGAATGAGAGGATTAAAATGCCCAAGTTCCAAGGATTTGAGAGGAAAGGTCCGGATAAAAAATTCATCTAGATCCCTAAGGGATAGGACCTTGCTCATGCCCTACATTGGTCTAAGCCTTGTGCATCATTGGAGTATCTCTAGACCATAGTAGTTGAACTCAATCTTTGTAAAAGTGAGTTCAAACAACCCTTGTGTTGTGGCATGGCACATTGGCTAGCTACCAGCGTTGACTATGCTCATCCTAACTATAGTACTAGTCTTGCTTGGAAAGCCGTACATTTTTGTATTTCAAGTCATACATTTATTTTTCAATGTGTTAAAAATGCTTGGTTGATTTACACATTTGGAATTGATTGTTGAAATCATGGATTATATCTTGCATGTTTATTTCAATATATGTGATTTTGAAACTTGATGCTTGCAAGATGATTATGTGGCATATTTATGCTTTATCAATATCTGTATAAATTGTGTAAGCCATGTGTTGTTGAAAATCTAATGTGTAGTATTTTCAAAATTGAGGAGTGATTAAAAATGGGAAAATCTGCTCAGTCCTGTCGACAAGTCGTCATAGTCATTGTATTGACTTTGTCGACATATCTATATAGTCGATATATCGAGCATTTGTAAAGGATAAGTTTGAAAAATCCTCTTTCAAAATCTAGTTTATTTTTGACACATCGACCTCGTCGATGGATCGATCGTGCGGGAAAGGTTAAGTTACAAAACCCCTCTTTTGAAAATCTGTTTGCCCTAATTTCAATTTTGGTTTATCTTGCACTGGTTTCACCCACTCGTTCCTCTCGCCCTCTTCAAATCGCCATTTCTGGACCTATTTCGACGAGAATCAATCCCAAGAAAGGCTTCCTCCTGCTCGTTCGACCCTTCATCTCACGGCTTTGACGAAAAATCTTCATCGAGTAAGCTTCATTTTCCCTCTTTCAATTTTCCTTGATTTTGTCTTGAAATTTTGAGGAATTTGTTGTAGAAATCTTGGAATTTCTTGGAACTTAGTTTTGGGAAGATGTCTAAAGATGAAAACTAAGAATACCTCCTTAGTTCAACCCCCCAAAAGAAATACAATCCTTAGTTTTTTGGCATTTTTAAATTTTACTTGACTAATGTCAAATAATGCGGAATTAATAATTAATTAATCAAGTGTGTGTGATAATCAAATTGTGCAAGACTAAGAGCAATCATGCAACCAAACACCAATACACACGATTTATAGTGGTTCGGTTAAACAACCTAAATCCACTCATTAGACTCACCCAACCTTGGACTATCTCCAATTTACTAGACGTTGGAATTACACCAACACGATACCTATCCAATTGATTGAGACTTTCACCAAATTCCTATCACACGATTTTTTATAGTGGTTCAAGAGAAAAACTGGCTCTTTAATCCACTTCATAATGATATAGATCTTAAAGTAAAATCTAAACTAAGATGCACTATCCTTTGAAGCCTTTGCAAATTAAGTTGTGCTTCTTGAATCACTCCACCCAATGTGAGCTCATACAATCCTGACGTTTTATGAAGACCCATCATGTAGAGCACCTAGAATCCTTGGGAGGTCTTTCTAGAAAATGGATTCCAATTTCTATCCTAGAAGCTTTCGCTTAATCCTTCTCTCTTAATCACAATCTTTACCGATTGGATGCTTGAATGGTTTGCACTTGAAATGCCAAAAGAGAATAAGCCTATCAGTTTGCCTTTGACCTTGAGAGTTTGGAGTGATGGATGAGGTTCTTTAATGCTCTTGATGTCTCACCAAAACTCACCAAACATTGATGTATTTATAGGCAAAGACAAAAAAAATCGTTAACACAAAACCACACGATTGATAGTGTACAGGTGATCGATCGTCCGTGTTTGAATTCAATTTCACCAACCCGACCATTGAGCATTTAATGCACAGTAACGGATCTAAAACAATAACCTCATGATGGTCGTGCCACACGATTGATCGTTTGTGTTTCCGACGAATAATCACGGGTTGGCGAATGTATTCAGTCGAAAACTGACTGCATTTTCCACTGTCAAGTCTCATCTAGGCCCAGGGCGATTAATCGTGATGCCGATCTGTTCCTGTCCTGTACTCACGATCGATCGCATACCCAATTGATCGTGTGATACTAAGTTTTCCAGGCTTTGTTTAAGTCCAGCCTATGTCTTATCTCAGCGATAGATCGCCCATACAATTGATTTTTCAAGGTTCCAGACAATCGATCGTGAGCTCCCGATAGTATCGTCCTATGACCACATGAGTTTGACAGTCTTGTTCAAAAAGAACCCCCAACATTCCACACAACATATCGCAAGACCTTTGCAAATTAAGTTGTGCTTCTTGAATCACTCCACCCAATGTGAGCTCGTACAATCCCGACGTTTTATGAAGACCCATCATGTAAAGCACCTAGAATCCTTGGGACGTCCTTCTAGAAAATGGATTCCAATTTCTATCCTAGAAGCTTTCGCTTAATCCTTCTCTCTTAATCACAATCTTTACCGATTGGATGCTTGAATGGTTTGCACTTGAAATGCCAAAAGAGAATAAGCCTACCAGTTTGCCTTTGACCTTGAGAGTTTAGAGTGATAGATGAGGTTCTTTAATGCTCTTGATGTCTCACCAAAACTCACCAAACATTGATGTATTTATAGGCAAAGACAAAAAAAAATCGTTAACACAAAACCACATGATTGATAGTGTACAGGCAATCGATCGTCCGTGTTTGAATTCAATTTCACCAACCCGACCGTTGAGCATTTAATGAACAGTAACGGATCTAAAACAATAACCTCACGATGGTCGTGCCACATGATTGATCGTTTGTGTTTCCAGCGAATAATCACGGGTTGGCGAATGTATTCAGTCGAAAATTGACTGCATTTTCCACTGTCAAGTCTCATCTAGGCCCAGGGCGATTAATCGTGATGCCGATCTGTTCCTATCCTGTACTCATGATCGATCGCATACCCAATTGATCGTGTGATACTAAGTTTTCCAGGCTTTGTTTAAGTCCAGCCTATGTCTTATCTCAGCGATAGATCGCCCATACAATTGATTTGTCAAGGTTCCAGACAATCGATCGTGAGCTCCCGATAGTATCGTCCTATGACCACATGAGTTTGACAGTCTTGTTCAAAAAGAGCCCCCAACATTCCACACAACATATCGCAAGACCATGATTAGTCATGTGTTGTCCTTGGCGACTGATTACCCGACATGACGTGTGGTACTGACAGTGAATTCTTATTTCCAAGTTGGGTTCCAATTCATTGTCAAACACATGTTAGGCTTGATTAATTATCCAGATGTGACCTCTAAGCCTAGGCATGGCCCACCTAACGTCTGGGTACCACCTACTGTCATCTATGGTCACTTACCAACAGTGATTGCCATACACGTTGATCCATGGAGTCTTCACACTTCAACCAACGTTTGAGATCTTGAGTCTTGAGCTTCTCTCTTAAAGGCATTGCTTCACTTGAGTCTTCAAACTTGAAAAACAGATGACTCAGCAAGCCGGCGCACTAACAAAATCAACTGGTAGTTTCAATCCACTCAGTCAGGGAAGAAAATGGCAAAGAAAAGGAAACCCTCTGAGGAAATTTTGGACTAACTCCCACTCCAAGTGAAAATGCCCCCTCAACCTATCCCTCAACCTAAGCCTGCAATTAGAGTAGAAGAAGTAGGTGAGGAAAATCCCTCTAAATCCGATGAGGAGCTTGAATCTGAGAATGAGGAAGAAAAAAAAATTGAGGGAGAAAAAGAAGCAGGTAGTGATGTAGAAGAAGAGGTAGATGATGATGAAGGACCTCATCTCAAGCCCCTCTAGAACTATGATGGTTTTAGAAATTAAACATCGAAAGGAAAAGGAAGCTTGAGGATTTTCAAACCGTCAATGCCCTTCGCCATTTGAAAGATTGGGATGGCTAAGTCTGCTAGAATGGGGTCGATAAATGATCCCATCAATGGCCAATAGAATGTATTGTTTAGTCAAGAGGTTTCCTGGAAAGAACCAAATTTTGATTGAATTCCAAGACGGGTCGACTGAGTTGATTACCCCTCAGTTTGTGTAAGAGATAATGCGAATTCCAATGGTCAATGGATTCATTCCATATATTCCCCCCAACAGTTGATCACAAGGAGAAGATTTTTTTTTGCAAAGAAGATGTGTGGAACAGAAGTTGAATGGAAAAGACATATATGGCTAATGAGTGGTGACATGCTCCCAGAGTACATGGTACTCCATCTGTTATTTTGCCACAATGTCTATCCTAGACATGCAACAGAGTTGACTTGATTAGCCCATGGTTTATCTTCTGTTTAATGTGGGTACGGGGAATAAGTTTTGTCTTCCTACTTGGATCAGTGGGTAGGTAAACACTGTAAAATTACAATTTTACCCTTTAATTTAAGATTAATTAGTCCTTATTTTATAAATATTAGATATGTTTAGGGTTGGTTTTAGTTTTACAGTTTATTTTGAAAAATATAAAAAAAAAAGAGAAAATAAAAATGATAAAAATTGGTTAAGTCAAAAATACAGTCAAGGTCAAGTTGAGGTCTCAAAACCTACTCATCTAATTAATATTTATTGTCTAATTTTGATTGAACGTCTACCAAATCTTTCTCATTTATTGTCGATCGAGATGTCCAACGCCTAAGGTCTGAAAGAACTATTTCGATTTCTTTTCTTTTTCCATTTCTTTTCTACTTTTTTTCCTCTCTCTGGTCGCAGGACTAGTGGAAAAACAAAAGAGAAACCAGCGATGCAATCGGCTGAAGACAACAGCAGCAAGCAAAGGAGGCGAAGCTGAGAAACAGAGCTGAAGCAGCGATGTACAGCCGGCTGAAACAGAAGACAGCAGCAGCAGAAACAGAGCAGCAACCAGTCGAGCAGAGCAGCCAGCTGACACGGCAGTGTAGCAGAGGCAGAGCAGCGGAGCGGCTGAAGCCAATAGCAGCAGAGATGACGAGCAGCAGCTAGCAAGAGCAGCGGCGCACAATGGAGGACAGAGCAGCAACCAGCCGAGAACAGCAAGCAGAGGAAAGCCATGCACCGACAGCAGTTGCCACTCAGCCGAAACCAGATCTATTCCGCCTGAACAGAGCACTGAAGGAGGTAGCTGAGAGGAGAAACAGAGTGCACAGCAAGCAGCCGGCTGAAGCAGCAGCAGTGCCCAAGGAAGGACAAAAGGCCAGCGATGGAGAAACAGAGAATAGCAGCTAGCTGACACGGCAGTGCAGCAGAGGCAGAGCAAAGAGGCTGGGCAGCCATACACGGCAGCCACCTGCAGAGAAGAGGATGAGCAGCAGTAGCGCTCGATGGCAGCCAGTCCGAGCAGAGTAGCGGCGCACCAGAGCAGCAGCCAGTCCATGAAAAGCACAAAGCAGGCAACCAGCAGGGCAGCCAGCTGAAGGCAGCCAGTTGAGAAGAACGGCAGCTGAGAAGAGAAAGAAGAGAAGAAAGAATAGCAGCAGTTCTGTCCGAGCAACAGTCCGAGCAGCAGAGCAGTTGTAACCCAGCGAGAAGCAGAATCTGTCTGCTGCTCACCGACTGCAGACATACACACAAGAGCAGCCAGCAACCGAGGAGGAAGAGAACCCAGCGAGCAGCAGCAAGGTTCCTCCCGGGAAGCCATCTGAGATGAACAATAGCAAGCAAAGAGAAGAAGAGCGACCAAGAAGAGAAAGAAGACGGCAGCAGAGGCAGAACATCCCAGATCTACAGAAGGTCGAGGTTGAGCCCATAACAGCCGAGTAAACAGCAGGTAGTAGAGAGCAGCACCGCTTGCAGAGATGAAGTAGCTGAAGTAGTGATGCACACAAGGAGACCCAGCCCGCGAATTCAAAACAGTAAATCGACAGAGATAAAGCAGAAAAAAAAAAAACTGGTGATATCCGATCCAAAGAAGGAGGGATAAGGTGATAAGGAAGATGTGCAGATCAGCCAAGCAAGATGAGAATCTGACAAGGCAGCTGAGCCGGATAGGGAGACATGGTTATCCGATCCAAAGAAGATGAAGGATAAGAGAGCAGATAGGGATAAGGAGAATGGAAAGATAAGGAGGCAGCTGGTTTTCAAAAATAGACGGGATAAAATAGAGCTGGAAGATAGAGGCGTGAAGGAGAGAAGAGATAAGATAGATCTGCCAAGTAAGCCCATCCAGAGAGGAGTCTGAGAAGGAGGGATAACCGAAAGTAGAAAATATGGAGAGAAGTGTTTTGAAGAAAAGATAAGAAGAAAGAAAAGATAAGAAGAAAGAAAAGATAGAAATAGAAAAGAGGTTGAGTTAGCCGACGGAGAGAAAAGAGAAGAGATAAAAATAACACTCTCAGTTATCTGCCGATTTTTCCGACTGATTTATCCCGGCTGAATTTGAACTTGAAATTAAATGGGTCTCTCATCCAATCAAATTTGAAGGATCTCTTATCTCATCCCTTCTCTCCTATAAATTCAATTGTCTAGGTCCATTGAAAGTTGAACCGGGCAAGACATTGAAGGCTGAAGTTGGACGACGAAAGACAGAGAAAAATAAATAATTTCTTGTAAGTTATTTTATTTTTATGTAAAGTCCAAAAGAATTGTAATTCATTTTCGAATTTTTAAATAAAATTTATGGCGGTTTGTTTAGATGTATGATATTCCCAATTATTAAATATTTAATAATGATAGTTTCCAATTTTAGTTTAATTCTTTTTAAGAACTTTATGGAGCAAATTAATTTTAGGATTTTTTCAAGGAAAAGTGGAACCCCTTTTAGGATCAGTGGGACTTGCCGTCTCTCCAGTCTAAGGTTCTCATCAAGAACGGTTGTTTTAGATTTGGGGAAACACAAGTTTAAAACCCGCTCAAGCCTAAGGCTTGATTTGAGAAAATTCTGAGTTAATAATTATTTTAATTAGAGTTTTAGTAAATAAGAAACTTGAATTATATTTAATAATAGAGTCTAGACCATGTTTTTGTTTTTTAAATCGGATAACATGGCACTTCGATGTTTGACCCGATTCCATTGTAGATTATGTAAAAAAAAAATTATTTATTCTTGATTTATTTTTCTTTTCTCAAAAATTCATCAAAACTATTCATTGTTCTAAATTAAGATTATAACTAAATGTTTTAGAAAATTATTTCCTTAAATCACAACATTTTTCGAGTGCCAATTTCCATTTCATACATATATTTTGTCGGTTTCCCTTGGGTACGACCTTGCACTCATACTCTATACTATAAATTGGTTCGTACGCTTGCGAGTAATTTAAAATACACATCAAGTTTTTAGCGCCGTTGTCGGAGAAATCTCGAAATAAAATTGTGTGCTATTAAATTATGTGATATTTGAAAATAAATCTAATACAGCAGATATGTCTTAATTTAGAATTTCATCTAACCTAGGAATTTTTTTTAATTAAAAAATAAAAAAAATTTAAAAAAAAAATTTGAAATAAAATTTGACTTGATTTAAATTTTTTTTTTTTATTAATTCTTCCATTAGTTGTAATTTTAGGACAAGTGCACTTAGATTAGTATTATGCATTTTATTTATTTTATATTATTTTTTTTATTTGAATCAGAGTCTTCACCAAAGCTTTTATTGTCTGTTTTGCAGGAATTTTATTTACGCTGCGCTTAAAAATCGTTGGAGATATGCACAACAGGCTAAATCTTCACCAAAGCTTTAACTTACGCACTTAAACAAAAAAAAAATGCTAAAAATACGCATAAAAGGGTAAAGTGAGTTTTTAATTTTTTTTCTTTTTATTTTATATATCTCACGCATTCATATAGATTTATTTAGGGTGTTCTTTATTATTGCTTACATTTAATCTGTCCATGCATCTAGGTTGTTAGTATTCATGCATTAGTTTAAATTGTTTTATTAATGTTTGTATATTGTTTTGAATGTTGTATGGTAATTTAGGATTGCATTTTCACAATACTTAGAAAAATAAGATTAGTAAAATTGGTTAATGCATTTCCCTAATAAAATCAATTAAGGAACCATTAGGGTAGATTTTAGGATTTTATGCTCAATAGGAACCTTTTTAATCTAAATTAATTTTTGTAACCGGTGAATATTTTATTTTCAATCATGGTGTATAGGATTAGTTCTGTCACCAAGGTGTAAAGAGCCTAAGGATAAGTTGGAAACTTAAGAAGATGTTGTGTGCTCCTCCACTTACCTGGGAACTTACCTGGCCATGATTGTGTTTAAGCTCTCACCGGAGACTTAGACTATTTGGAGAGAAAAGTAGGAGCAGTCTAGAAATAATCCTTATGGTCCCAATAAAAAAAATTTGATTGCATTATTGCAATTCAAATTTAGATTTAGGCATTCTTCTTGTGTGAATTTGGATGAACATGAATGAACTTGATTGTGTATGAAATATTGGTATCGTGATTCACACAACCGTTTAGTTCGAGTCAAGTCTTCTGTCGATTTACCGATCATTGTGTCCGGAGCTCAGTCTAGTTCAGTCATAGACAGTCCAACTCCATCACCACCACCATCACCCAAAATGACCGAAGAAAGAATCGAAGAGAGAACCCTCCAAGATTATTTTTCAGCAGTCACTCCCAATACACCATCAAGCATAGTTGTCCCACCAACTAATGCAGCCTTTGAACTCAAATCAGGCCTATTACATCTTCTACCCACTTTCCATGGATTTGATCATGAGGACCCTTACCTACACATCAAAGAATTTTTAAAAATCTGCGCCATCATTAGACTTCAAGGCATCTCTGATGAATCCATCAAACTTCGATTAGTTCCTTTTTCTCTTAAAGAAAAAGCAAAATCTTGGCTAAATTCTCTACCTCCAAATTCCATCACAACTTGGGATCTGTTAGCCAACAAATTTTTGAATAAATTCTTCCCTGTATCTAAAACTAATGCCCTCAAGAAAGAAATTTCAAATTTTAATCAGAAAGTGGGTGAACAATTCTATGAATCATGGGAAAGATTCAAAGATACGTTGAATAAATGTCCCCACCACGATTTTGAAACGGGAAGACTCGTGCAATTTTTTTATGATGGTTTAACCATCTCAAACCGCACAATGGTCGAGTCTATGAAGGGTGGGGAATTTTTGATGCTAACCGCAACCAATGGATGGAACTTCTTAGAAACCTTAGCAGAAAGTTCTCAGCGATGGGACTTCTCAAAAAGAGATAATTCAGCCCAAACCTCAAAAAGAGGTGGTTTATACGAAGTTAGTACCGACTTTGATGTTAAGCTTGCAATCGGAAACTTAACAAAGAAAATTGATGCCTTAGCAATGACCCAGGCGATGAAACCAACATTAGGAATGAATGCAGAGGTTTGCGCGATGTGTTCTAACTTAGGACACACTGCCCAAAACTGTCCTTCCTTCAGATCTAATATTGAGTGCTCAACCGAACAGGCAAATGCACTCAATAATTTTGGAGGACAGCAGGGAACCCCTTTCTCTGCCACATACAATCCTAACTGGCAGAATCATCCCAATTTTTCTTGGCGCCAGAATCAACCTCCTGTAGGTCAAGGACCCCCTCAATATCAAGGATCCCCTCAATATCAAGGTCCACCATATCAAAATCCACCATACCAACCACCTCAGAACCAACCATTCCACCCATCTCAAAATCATCCAGCCCAATCAAATCAGTCTTATCAACCCAATCCAGCCCAGTCAAGTCAATCTTATCAATCTGGTCTATCTCAACAACATAAGCCCTCTCTCGAGGATACGTTGCAACAATTCATGCAATCTACCCAGTAGGCTATGCACAAGCTTGAGACACAGCTTGGGCAATTAGCCACCGCAATAGGAGATAGGGAGAAAGGTAGATTTCCCAGTCAGCCTATCCCAAACCCCAAGGGCCAGAATGAAGTTTCATCGTCCAATCCAAAAGACGTACCAAGACTGATTTGAGGACCCATACCCATTCACTCACCTACCCATCTTCATTGTTTCCATTACCCAAACCCACATATCCATCTGTCTATGTCTGAGTCAGTCTGAATCTTCAGTGTCTAGTTTAGGTTTTCATTGAGTAAGTCTAGTTTTCCTTATTTGGTCCATTTTGCACCTCATGCATTCCTAGGTATGTCCGAACCCTGATTGTTCGTTTTCTAAAATATTTCTTCTTTTACATCTGGCCAGTGTCAATTAGGGAACATTGAGGACAATGTTCAATTTAACTTTGGGGGTACTGAGGTCATTTAAAAAAAAAAAAAATCATCTGTTTTGTCTTTGTGACCAGCAGACGTTAAAGAACTGGATAGGAGTCATGCACGTAGACGGTCGAGTTTTTGTTTTCGCATTGTGTCTGCCTAGAACACAAGTTCCCCCAGACTTGTGTAGGAAAATCGTTTCCTTAGCTATGAGGGTGAGGAAGCTGGAAATCCAAGAGGAGCAACCCAGACCTCTTTGTGGTCGAAGCACTCTGGCTGCAAAGAGGAAAGCTAAGAGGCTAGGAATCTGTCACAAATGTGGACGTGGGAATTGTAATGGAAAAATATCTGAGCAAGGAGTTCGCTGTGTGACACCAGCAAAACATAGATCTATTAATGAAAATAGACAGATTTATTTGGACTTAGTCAAAGGTAGAGTAAGTCCGGAAAGACTGAGACTCCTTGGTGATCAAAGAACTGTTGATTTTCGCTGAGGGGACTATAAACGTCTTGATAATCTGACGTTAAAAGAGTCATAGTTTTCTTAAGCAGAGAAAGACAGACTTAATCTTTTAAGGGTAGAGTAGGCAAAAGCTGAGACACCTTGGTACTTAACAAGAATGTCAATTGAGGTCTAAGAAAATCATGCGTCTTGACAATCTGACGTAAAAAGAATCATAGAATAAATTTTTTTAGCACTAAGACGTAAATAAAAATCTTTATATCATACTTTTCCGGAAAGATTTTTATAGGATTTATACTCGGAAGTACATGTACACAGTCATATTAATGTCAGTCTGAAAAAGAAAAATTTTCATGAGTCAAGTGATCACCAGAGGAATACTAGTGGAGACTTAAACCCAGTGAGTTTTAGAGCCATTCTGTCCTTCTGACGGTTATAATTAAACTCTTATTTCTTTGATAAGCGCATCGAGTCATTGAGTGATCTCATTATCATTGTTTTGGTCATATTACTAAGAACGCCATCAAAATTGAGTTAGTACACTTGAAATTTTTTTGAATTTATTCAAAACAAAGAAATCATCTTATGAAGCTTAGGATAGGATATAGGCCATCTTTGGACCGTTTTGAGCCTTCAAGCCCACCTATTTTGGTCATTCGATCTTGATAGTTCCCCATTTGAGCCTAATACAGCCTCTTTTATTGACTAACCATATCTTCCGTACCGAACTCCGAATATGGAGTTTGAGCCAAAATTTTATATCCATTACCTATTATCATATGAGAAAAGGTTAGGGAAGACTTTGGGATAAAAATCACTCAAAAATGAAAATAAAAGAGAAAGCAAAATGGGAACATCCACACATCAAAGAGGGATGTTGAAAAAGAGAAGAGGTTTCTTAAAAAAAAAAAAAACATCCATACGTCAAAATGGGATGTTAAAAAAAAAAAATGTGAAAAATATTAGATGAAAAATATCACGCTTATATTATGAAGACCTCTAACCTTTTCTTATGAAAATTTAAATTTTTAGAGTCTTTTGTCCCTTCTTCGATATGACCCGGTCCTAAGCCTTGTTTCGTCCTATTAGAAAGTCCTATTGATCCTAAGTCTAAATAAGGTATTTCATGTAGAGAATAGAGGAGGAAAAACAAAGGTGTTTGACTCAACGTTCTTAGGAAAGTGGCATCTAATCATGAGATCAATTATTTTCTTCATCTATGCCGTCTTTGTTTAAAATATATGTGAGAATTTTGATCTGAAAACATAAACTCCGCTCACATATACCTTGAGAGAAAATAAACCCACCTTTGAGCGTTAATCTTTCTAAGAGATATATCTGGTGAGGTTTGAAGTCAAAGCGTATTTTCCAATGTTGGTTATAAAACTTGTGTCAATTTGGAAAAAGAAGATTGTCTTAATAATGGCTATCACACACAACACTCCGAGTATAAGTCTTGTAAAACAAATTTTAGAATTGTATGACGTTTAGGTTTTTGGCTATGTGTTTTTGCTGAAAAAATTTGAAAAAAAAAAAAAATGATGATGTTTGTGGGTATCATCACTGGAAACCCTCACGAGACTATAACTCGTCCACTAGTGGTAACCTAGGGGTTTAAAGTCTTGTTGCATACGCTAAATGCAATCGAGAGAGCCAGCGAAAGTGGTGTCATTTAGGAATTTTTAATTTTCCATTTTAGTTTTTAGTTTTTAGTTTTGCTCGAGGACTAGCAAAATCTAAGTTTGGGGGTATTTGATAAACACTGTAAAATTACAATTTTACCCTTTAATTTTAAGATTAATTAGTCCTTATTTTATAAATATTAGATATGTTTACGGTTGTTTTTAGTTTTACAGTTTATTTTGAAAAATATAAAAAAAAAAAGAGAAAATAAAAATGATAAAAATTGGTTAAGTCAAAAATACAGTCAAGGTCAAGTTGAGGTCTCAAAACCTACTCATCTAATTAATATTTATTGTCTAATTTTGAGTGAACGTCTACCAAATCTTTCTCATTTATTGTCGATCGGGATATCCAACGCCTAAGGTCTGAAAGAACTATTTCAATTTCTTTTCTTTTTCCATTTCTTTTCTATTTTTTTTTCCTCTCTCTGGTTGCAGGACTCGTGGAAAAACAAAAGAGAAGCCAGCGATGCAATCGGCTGAAGACAACAGCAGCAAGCAAAGGAGGCGAAGCTGAGAAACAGAGCTGAAGCAGCGATGCACAGCCAGCTGAGATGAAGAGGCAGCCAGTTGAGATGAACGGCAGCCAGCAATGAGAAAAATAGCAGAAGGCAGCCGGCTGATGCAGAGTCCAGACAGGTGAGATACACGGCAGCCGGCTGAAACAGAAGACAGCAGCGACAGAAGCAGAGCAGCAACCAGCCGAGCAGAGAAGCCAGCTGACACGGCAGTGCAGCAGAGGCAGAGCAGTGGAGCGGCTGAAGCCAATAGCAGCAGCTAGCAAGAGCAGCGGCGCACAAGGGAAGACAGAGCAGCAACCAGCCTAGAACAGCAAGTAGAGGAAAGCCATGCACCGACAGCAGTTGCCACTCAGCCGAAACCAGATCTATTCCGCCTAAACAGAGCACTGAAGGAGGCAGGTGAGAGGAGAAACAGAGTGCACAGCAGGCAGCCGGCTGAAGCAGCAGCAGTGCCCAAGGAAAGAGAAAAGGCCAGCGATGGAGAAACAGAGAACAGCAGCCAGTTGACACGGCAGTGCAGTAGAGACAGAGCAGAGAGGCTGGGCAGCCATACACGGAAGCCACCTGCAGAGAAGAAGATGAGCAGCAGTAGCGCTCGATGTCAGCCAGTCCGAGAAGAGTAGAAGCGCACCAGAGCAGCAGCCAGTCCATGAAAAGTACAAAGCAGGCAACCAGCAGGGCAGCCAGCTGAAGGCAGCCAGTTGAGAAGAACGGCAGCTGAGAAGAGAAGAAAGAATAGCAGCAGTTCTGCCCGAGCAACAATCTGAGCAGAGACTGAGTGCGGTAGAGCAGTTGTAACCCAGTGAGCAGCAGAATCTGTCTGTTGCTCACCGACTACAGACATACACACAAGAGCAGCCAGCAACCGAGGAGGAAGAGAGCCCAGCGAGCAGCAGCAAGGTTCCGCCCGGGCAGCCATCTGAGATGAACAATAGCAAGCAAAGAGAAGAAGAGCGGCCAAGAAGAAAAAGAAGACGGCAGCAGAGGCAGAACATTCCAGATCTACAGAAGGCCGAAGTTGAGCCCATAGCAGCCGAGTAAACAGCAGGTAGCAGAGAGCAGCACCAATTGCAAAGATGAAGTAGCTGAAGCAGTGATTCACACAAGGAGACCCAGCCCGCGAATTCAGAACAGTAGATCAGCAGAGATAAAGTAGAAAAAAAAAACTGGTGATATCCGATCCAAAGAAGAAGGGTTAAGGTGATAAGGAAGATGTGCAGATCAGCAAAGCAAGATGAGAATCTGACAAGGCAGCTGAGCCAGATAGGGAGATATGGTTATCCGATCCAGAGAAGATGAAGGATAAGATAGCAGATAGGGATAAGGAGAATGGAAAGATAAGGAGGCAGCTGGTTTTCAAAAATAGAAGGGATAAAATAGAGCTGGAAGATAGAGGCGTGAAGGAGAGAAGAGATAAGATAGATCTGCCGAGTAAGCCCATCCAGAGAGGAGTCTGAGAAGGAGGGATAACCGAAAGCAGAAAATATGGAGAGAAGTGTTTTGAAGAAAAGATAAGAAGAAGGAAAAGATAGAAATAGAAAAGAAGTTGAGTTAGCTGACGGCGAGAAAAGAGAAGAGATAAAGATAACACTCTCAGTTATCTGCCGATTTTTCCGACTGACTTATCCCGACTGAATTTGAACTTGAAATTAAATGGGTCTCTCATCTGATCAAATTTGAAGGGTCTCTTATCTCATCCCTTCTCTCCTATAAATTCAATTGTCGGGTCCATTGAAAGTTGAACCGGTCAAGACATTGAAGGCTGAAGTTGGACGACGAAAAACAGAGAAAAATAAATAATTTCTTTTAAGTTAATTTATTTTTATGTAAAGTCCAAAAGAATTGTAATTCATGTTTGAATTTTTAAATAAAATTCATGGCGGTTTGTTTAGATGTATAATATTCCCAAATATTAAATATTTAATAATGAAAGTTTCCAATTTTATTTTAATTCTTTTTAAGAACTTTATGGAGCAAATTAATTTTAGGATTTTTTCAAGGAAAAGTGGAACCCCTTTTAGGATCAGTGGGACTTGCCGTCTCTCCAGTCTAAGGTTCTTATCAAGAATGGTTGTTTTAGATTTGGGGAAACACAAGTTTAAAACCCGCTCAAGACTAAGGCTTCATTTGAGAAAATTCTGAGTTAATAATTATTTTAATTAGAATTTTAGCAAATAAGAAACTTGAATTATATTTAATAATTCCAGAATATTTCATAGTCTAGGCCATGTTTTTGTTTTTTAAATGGGATAACATGGTACTTCGATGTTTGACCCGATTCCATTGTAGATTATGTAAAACAAAAAATTATTTATTCTTGATTTATTTTTTTCCCTCAAAAATTCATCAAAACTATTCATTGTTCTAAATTAAGAATATAACTAAATGTTGTAGAAAATTATTTCCTTAAATCACAACATTTTTATAGTGCCAATTTCCATTTCATACATATATTTTGTCGGTTTCCCTTGGGTATGACCTCGCACTCATACTCTATACTATAAATTGGTTCGTACGCTTGCGAGTAATTTAAAATTCACATCATATTTTTGGTGCCGTTGCCCGGGAAATCTCGAAATAAAATTGTGTGCTATTAAATTATGTGATTTTTGAAAATAAATCTAATACTGCAGATATGTCTTAATTTAGAATTTCATCTAACTTAATAATTTTTTTTTTAAATTAAAAAAAAAATTTTGAAATAAAATTTGACTTGATTTAAATTTTATTTATTTATTTATTAATTCTTCCATTAGTTGTAATTTTAGGACAAGTGCACTTAGATTAGTATTATGCATTTTATTTATTTTATATTATTTTTTTTATTTCAATCAAAGTCTTCACCAAAGCTTTTATTATTTGTTTTGCAGGAATTTTATTTACGCTGCGCTTAAAAATCGTTGGAGATATGCACAACATGCTAAATCTTCACCAAAGCTTTAAATTGTGCGCTTAAACAAAAACAAAAACAAAAAAAAATGCTAAAAATACGCATAAAAGGCTAAGGTGAGTTCTTAATTTTTTTCTTTTTATTTTATATATCTCATGCATTCATATAGATTTATTTAGGGTGTTCTTTATTATTGTTTACATTTAATCTGTCCATGCATCTAGGTTGTTAGTATTCATGCATTAGGTTAGATTGTTTTATTAATGCTTGTATATTGTTTTGAATGTTGTATGGTAATTTAGGATTGCATTTTCACAATACTTAGAAAAATAAGATTAGTAAAATTGGTTCATGCATTTCCCTAATAAAATCAATTAAGGAACCATTAGGGTAGATTTTAGGGTTTTATGCTCAATAGGAACCTTTTTAATCTAAATTAATTTTTGTAACCGGTGAATATTTTATCTTCAATCACGGTGTCTAGGATTAGTTCTGTCACCAAGGTGTAAAGAGCCTAAGGATAAGTTGGAAACTTAAGAAGATGCCATGTGCTCCTCCACTTACCTTGGAACTTACCTGGCCATGACTGTGGTTAAGCTCTCACCGGAGACTTAGATTATTTGGAGAGAAAAGTAGGAGCAGTCTAGAAATAATCCTTATGGTCCCAATAAAAAAAATTTGATTTCATTATTGCAATTCAAATTTAGATTTAGGCATTCTTCTTGTGTGAATTTGGATGAACATGAATGAGCTTGATTGTGTATGAAATATTGGTATCGTGATTCACACAACCGTTTAGTTCGAGTTAAGTCTTCTGTCCATTTACCGATCATTGTGTCCGGACCTCAGTCTAGCTCAGTCATAGACAGTCCAACTCCATCACCACCACCATCACCCAAAATGGCCGAAGAAAGAATCGAAGAGAGAACCCTCCAAGATTATTTTTCAGCAGTCACTCCCAATACACCATCAAGCATAGTTGTCCCACCAACTAATGCAGCCTTTGAACTCAAATCAAGCCTATTACATCTTCTACCCACTTTCCATGGATTTGATCATGAGGACCCTTACCTACACATCAAAGAATTTTTAGAAATCTACGCCACCATTAGACTCAAGGCATCTCTGATGAATTCATCAAACTTCGATTATTTCCTTTTTCTCTTAAAGAAAAAGCAAAATCTTGGCTAAATTCTCTACCTCCAAATTCCATCACAACTTGGGATCTGTTAGCCAACAAATTTTTGAATAAATTCTTCCCTGTATTGGTAGAGAAAGACAGACTTAATCTTTTAAGGGTAGAGTAGGCAAAAGCTGAGACACCTTGGTACTTAACAAGAATGTCAATTGAGGTCTGAGAAAATCATGCGTCTTGACAATCTGACGTAAAAAGAGTCATAGAATAAATTTTTTTAGGATTAAGACGTAAATAAAAATCTTTATATCATACTTTTCCGGAAAGATTTTTATAGGATTTATACTCGGAAGTACATGTACACAGTCATATTAATGTCAGTCTGAAAAATAAAAATTTTCATGAGTCAAGTGATCACCAGAGGAATACTAGTGGAGACTTAAACCCAGTGAGTTTTAGAGTCATTCTGTCTTTCTGAGGGTTATAAGTAAACTCTTATTTCTTTGATAAGCGCATCGAGTCGTTGAGTGATCTCATTATCATTGTTTTGGTCATATTACTAAGAACGCCATCAAAATTGAGTTAGTACACCTGAAATTTTTTTGAATTTATTCAAAACAAAGAAATCATCTTATGAATCTTAGGATAGGATATAGGCCATCTTTGGACCGTTTTGAGCCTTCAAGCCCACCTATTTTGGTCATTCGATCTTGATAGTTCCCCATTTGAGCCTAATACAGCCTCTTTTATTGACTAACCATATCTTCCGTACCCAACTCCGGATATGGAGTTTGAGCCAAAATTTTATATCCATTACCTATTATCATATGAGAAAAGGTTAGGGAAGACTTTGGGATAAAAATCACTGAAAAATGAAAATAAAAGAGAAAGAAAAATGGGAACATCCACACATCAAAGAGGGATGTTGAAAAAGAGAAGAGGTTTCTTTAAAAAAAAAAAAAACATCCATACGTCAAAATGGGATGTTAAAAAAAAAATTGTGAAAAATATTAGAGGAAAAATATCACGTTTATATTATGAAGACCTCTAACCTTTTCTTATGAAAATGTAAATTTTTAGAGTCTTTTGTCCCTTCTTTGATATGACCCGGTCCTAAGCCTCGTTTCGTCTTATTAGAAAGTCCTATTGATCCTAAGTCTAAATAAGGTATTTCATGTAGAGAATAGAGGAGGAAAAATAAAGGTGTTTGACTCAACGTTCTTAGGAAAGTGGCATCTAATCATGAGATCAATTATTTTCTTCATCTATGCAGTCTTTGTTTAAAATATATGTGTGAATTTTGATTTGAAAACATAAACTCCGCTCACATATACCTTGAGAGAAAATAAACCCACCTTTGAGCGTTAATCTTTCTGAGAGATATATCTGGTGAGGTTTGAAGTCAAAGCGTATTTTCCAATGTTGCTTATAAAACCTGTGTCAATTTGGAAAAAGAAGACTGTCTTAATAATGACTATCACACACAACACTCCGAGTATAAGTCTTGTAAAACAAATTTTAGAGTTGTACAATGTTTAGATTTTTGTCTATGTGTTTTTGCTGAAAAAATTTGAAAAAAAAAAAAATTATGATGTTTGCGGGTATCATCACTGGAAACCCTCAGGAGACTATAACTCGTCCACTAGGGGTAACCTAAGGGTTTAAAGGCTTGTTGCATACGCTAAATGCAATCGAGAGAGCCAGCGAAAGTGGTGTCATTTAGGAATTTTTAATTTTCCATTTTAGTTTTTAGTTTTTAGTTTTGCTCGAGGACGAGCAAAATCTAAGTTTGGGGGTATTTGATAAACACTGTAAAATTACAATTTTACCCTTTAATTTTAAGATTAATTAGCCCTTATTTTATAAATATTAGATATGTTTACGGTTGTTTTTAGTTTTACAGTTTATTTTGAAAAATATAAAAAAAAAAGAGAAAATAAAAATGATAAAAATTGGTTAAGTCAAAAATACAGTCAAGGTCAAGTTGAGGTCTCAAAACCTACTCATCTAATTAATATTTATTGTCTAATTTTGAGTGAACGTCTACCAAATCTTTCTCATTTATTGTCGATCGGGATGTCCAACGCCTAAGGTCTGAAAGAACTATTTCGATTTCTTTTCTTTTTCCATTTCTTTTCTACTTTTTTTTCCTCTCTCTGGTCGCAGGACTCGTGGAAAAACAAAAGAGAAGCCAGTGATGCAATCGACTGAAGACAACAGCAGCAAGCAAATGAGGCGAAGCTGAGAAACAGAGCTGAAGCAGCGATGCACAGCCAGCTGAGATGAAGAGGCAGCCAGTTGAGATGAACGGCAGCCAGCAATGAGAAATATAGCAGAAGGCAGCCGGCTGATGCAGAGTCCAAACAGCTGAGATACACGGCAGCCGGCTGAAACAGAAGACAGCATCGGCAGAAGCAGAGCAGCAACCAGCCGAGCAGAGCAGCTAGCTGACACGGTAGTGCAGCAGAGGCAGAGCAGCGGAGCGGCTGAAGCCAATAGCAGCAGAGATGATGAGCAGCAGCTAGCAAGAGCAGCGGCGCACAAGGGAAGACAGAGCAGCAACCAGCCGAGAACAGCAAGCAGAGGAAAGCCATGCACCGACAGCAGTTGCCACTCGGCAGAAACCAGATCTATTCCGCCTGAACAGAGCACTGAAGGAGGCAGCTGAGAGGAGAAACAGAGTGCACAGGAGGCAGCCGGCTGAAGCAGCAGCAGTGCCCAAGGAAGGACAAAAGGCCAGCGTTGGAGAAACAGAGAACAGCAGCCAGCTGACACGGCAGTGCAACAGAGGCAGAGCAGAGAGGCTGAGCGGCCATACACAGCAGCCACCTGCATAGAAGAAGATGAGCAGCAGTAGCGATCGATGGCAGCTAGTCCGAGCAAAGTAGCGGCGCACCAGAGCAGCAGCCAGTCCATGAAAAGTACAAAGCAGGCAATCAGCAGGGCAGCCAGCTGAAGGCAGCCAGTTGAGAAGAACGGCAGCTGAGAAGAGAAAGATGAGAAGAAAGAATAGCAGCAATTCTGCCCGAGCAGCAGTCCGAGCAGAGACTGAGTGCAGCAGAGCAGTTGTAACCAAGTGAGCAGCAGAATCTGTCTGCTGCTCACCGACTGCAGACATACACACAGGAGCAGCCAGCAACCGAGGAGGAAGAGAACCCAGCGAGCAGCAGCAAGGTTCCGCCCGGGCAGCCATCTGAGATGAACAATAGCAAGCAAAGAGAAGAAGAGCGGCGAAGAAGAGAAAGAAGACGGCAGCAGAGGCAGAACATCCCAGATCTACAGAAGGCCGAGGTTGAGCCCATAGCAGCCGAGTAAACAGCAGGTAGCAGAGAGCAGCACCGATTGCAGAGATGAAGCAGCTGAAGCAGTGAAACATCAAAGTGCCATGTTATCCGATTTAAAAAACAAAAACATAGCCTAGACTATGAAATATTCTGGAATTATTAAATATAATTCAAGTTTCTTATTTACTAAAATTCTAATTAAAGTAATTATTAACTCAGAATTTTCTCAAATCAAGCCTTAGGCTTGAGTGGGTTTTAAACTTGTGTTTCCCCAAATCTAAAACAACCGTTCTTGATAAGAACCTTAGACTGGAGAGACAGCAAGTCCCACTGATCTTAAAAGGGGTTCCACTTTTCCTTGAAAAAATCCTAAAATTAATTTGCTCCATAAAGTTCTTAAAAAGAATTAAACTAAAATTGGAAACTATCATTATTAAATATTTAATAATTGGGAATATCATACATCTAAACAAACCGCCATAAATTTTATTTAAAAATTCGAAAATGAATTACAATTCTTTTGGACTTTACATAAAAATAAAATAACTTACAAGAAATTATTTATTTTTCTCTGTCTTTCGTCATCCAACTTCAGCTTTCAATGTCTTGCCCGGTTCAACTTTCAATCGACCCAGACAATTGAATTTATAGGAGAGAAGGGATGAGATAAGAGACCCTTCAAATTTGATCGGATGAGAGACCCACTTAATTTCAAGTTCAAATTCAGCCGGGATAAGTCAGTCGGAAAAATCGGCAGATAACTGAGAGTGTTATCTTTATCTCTTCTCTTTTCTCTCCTTCGGCTAACTCAACCTCTTTTCTATTTCTATCTTTTCCTTCTTCTTATCTTTTCTTCAAAACACTTCTCTCCATATTTTCTGCTTTCGGTTATCCCCCCTTCTCAGACTCCTCTCTGGATGGGCTTACTCGGCAGCTCTATCTTATCTCTTCTCTCCTTCACGCCTCTATCTTCCAGCTCTATTTTATCCCTTCTATTTTTGAAAACCAGTTGCCTCCTTATCTTTCCATTCTCCTTATCCCTATCTGCTATCTTATCCTTCATCTTCTCTGGATCGGATAACCATATCTCCCTATCCGACTCAGCTGCCTTGTCAGATTCTCATCTTGCTTGGCTGATCTGCACATCTTCCTTATCACCTTATCCCTTCTTCTTTGGATCGGATATCACCAGCTTTTTTTTTTTTTTCTGCTTTATCTCTCCTGATTTATTGTTCTGAATTCGCGGGCTGGGTCTCCTTGTGTACATCACTGCTTTAGCTGCTTCATCTCTGTAATCATTGCTGCTCTCTGCTACCTGCTGTTTACTCGGCTGTTATGGGCTCAACTTCGGCCTTCTGTAGATCTGAGATGTTCTGCCTCTACTGCCGTCTTCGTTCTCTTCTTGGCCGCTCTTCTTCTCTTTGCTTGCTATTGTTCATCTCAGATGGCTGCCCGGACGGAACCTTGCTGCTGCTCGCTGGGTTCTCTTCCTCCTCGGTTGCTGGCTGCTCTTGTGTGTATGTCTGCAGTCGGTGAGCAGCAGACAGATTCTGCACTCAATCTCTGCTCGGACTGCTACTCGGGCAGAATTGCTGTTATTCTTTCTTCTCTTCTTTCTCTTCTCAGCTGCCGTTTTTCTCAACTGGCTGCCTTCATTTGGCTGCCCTGCTGGTTGCCTGCTTTGTGCTTTTCATGGACTGGCTGCTGCTCTGGTGCGCCGCTACTGCTGCTCATCTTCTTCTCTGCAGGTGGCTGCCGTGTATGGCTGTCCAGCCTCTCTGCTCTGCCTCTACTGCACTGCCGTGTCAACTGGCTGCTGTTCTCTGTTTCTCCATCGCTGGCCTTTTCTCTTTCCTTGGGCACTGCTGCTGCTTCAGCCGGCTGCCTGTTGTGCACTCTGTTTCTCCTCTCACCTGCCTCCTTCAATGCTCTGTTCAGGCGGAATAGATCTGGTTTCGGCTGAGTGGCAACTGCTGTCGGTGCATGGCTTTCTTCTGCTTGCTGTTCTAGGCTGGTTGCTGCTCTGTCTTCCCTTGTGTGCCGCTGCTCTTGCTAGCTGCTGCTCATCATCTCTACTGCTATTGGCTTCAGCCGCTCCGCTGCTCTGCCTCTGCTGCACTGCCGTGTCAGCTGGCTGCTCTGCTCGGCTGGTTGCTGCTCTGCTTCTGTCGCTGCTGTCTTCTGTTTCAGCCGGCTGCCGTGTATCTCACCTGTCTGGACTCTACATTAGCCGGCTGCCTTCTGCTATTTTTCTCATTGCTGGCTGCCGTTCATCTCAACTGGCTGCCTCTTCATCTCAGCTGGCTGTGCATCGTTGCTTCAGCTCTGTTTCTCAGCTTCGCCTCCTTTGTTTGCTGCTGTTGTCTTCAGCCGATTGCATCGCTAGCTTCTCTTTTGTTTTTCCACGAGTCCTGCGACCAGAGAGAGGAAAAAAAAGTAGAAAAGAAATGGAAAAAGAAAAGAAATCAAAATAGTTCTTTCAGACCTTAGGCGTTGGACATCCCGATCGACAATAAATGAGAAAGATTTGGTAGACGTTCACTCAAAATTAGACAATAAATATTAATTAGATGAGTAGGTTTTGAGACCTCAACTTGACCTTGACTGTATTTTTGACTTAACCAATTTTTATCATTTTTATTTTCTCTTTTTTTTTATATTTTTCAAAATAAACTGTAAAACTAAAAACAACCCTAAACATATCTAATATTTATAAAATAAGGACTAATTAATCTTAAAATTAAAGGGTAAAATTGTAATTTTACAGTGTTTATCAAATACCCCCAAACTTAGATTTTGCTAGTCCTCGAGCAAAACTAAAAACTAAAAACTAAAATGGAAAATTAAAAATTCCTAAATGACACCACTTTCGCTGGCTCTCTCGATTGCATTTAGCGTATGCAACAAGCCTTTAAACCCCTAGGTTACCCCTAGTGGACGAGTTATAGTCTCGTGAGGGTTTCCAGTGATGATACCCGCAAACATCATAATTTTTTTTTTTTTTTCAAATTTTTTCAGCAAAACACATAGCCAAAAATCTAAACATCGTACAACTCTAAAATTTGTTTTACAAGACTTATACTCGGAGTGTTGTGTGTGATAGCCATTATTAAGACAGTCTTCTTTTTCCAAATTGACGCAAGTTTTATAACCAACATTGGAAAATACGCTTTGACTTCAAACCTCACCAGATATATCTCTTAGAAAGATTAACGCTCAAAGGTGGGTTTATTTTCTCTCAAGGTATATATGTGAGCGGAGTTTATGTTTTCAAATCAAAATTCTCACATATATTTTAAACAAAGACGGCATAGATGAAGAAAATAATTGATCTCATGATTAGATGCCACTTTCCTAAGAACGTTGAGTCAAACACGTTTATTTTTCCTCCTCTATTCTCTACATGAAATACCTTATTTAGACTTAGGATCAATAAGACTTTCTAATAGGATGAAACGAGGCTTAGGACCAGGTCATATCAAAGAAGGGACAAAAGACTCTAAAAATTTACATTTTCATAAGAAAATGTTAGAGGTCTTCATAATATAAGCGGGATATTTTTCCTCTAACATTTTTCACAATTTTTTTTTTTTAACATCCCATTTTGACGTATAGATGTTTTTTTTTTTTTTAAGAAACCGCTTCTCTTTTTCAACATCCCTCTTTGATGTGTGGATGTTGCCATTTTGCTTTCTCTTTTATTTTCATTTTTCAGTGATTTTTATCCCAAAGTCTTCCCTAACCTTTTCTCATATGATAATAGGTAATGGATATAAAATTTTGGCTCAAACTCCATATCCGGAGTTGGGTACGGAAGATATGGTTAGTCAATAAAAGAGGCTGTATTAGGCTCAAATGGGGAACTATCAAGATCGAATGACCAAAATAGGTGGGTTTGAAGGCTCAAAACGGTCCAAAGATGGCCTATATCCTATCCTAAGATTCATAAGATGATTTCTTTGTTTTGAATAAATTCAAAAAAATTTCAGGTGTACTAACTCAATTTTGATGGCGTTCTTAGTAATATGACCAAAACAATGATAATGAGATCACTCAACGACTCGATGCGCTTATCAAAGAAATAAGAGTTTACTTATAACCCTCAGAAAGACAGAATGACTCTAAAACTCACTGGGTTTAAGTCTCCACTAGTATTCCTCTGGTGATCACTTGACTCATGAAAATTTTTCTTTTTCAGACTGACATTAATATGACTGTGTACATGTACTTCCGAGTATAAATCCTATAAAAATCTTTCCGGAAAAGTATGATATAAAGATTTTTATTTACGTCTTAATGCTAAAAAAAAATTATTCTATGACTCTTTTTACGTCAGATTGTCAAGACGCATCATTTTCTTAGACCTCAATTGACATTCTTGTTAAGTACCAAGGTGTCTCAACTTTTGCCTACTCTACCCTTAAAAGATTAAGTCTGTCTTTCTCTGCCTAAGAAAACTATGACTCGTTTAACGTTAGATTGTCAAGACGTTTGTAGTCCCCTAAGCGAAAATCAACAGTTCTTTGAACACCAAGGAGTCTCAGTCTTTCCGGACTTACTCTACCTTTGACTAAGTCCAAATAAATCTGTCTATTTTCACTAATAGGTCTATGTTTTGCTGCTGTCACACAGCGAACTCCTTGCTTAGATATTTTTCCATTACAATTCCCACGTCCACATTTGTGACAGATTCCTAGCCTCTTAGCTTTCCTCTTTGCAGCCAGAGTGTTTCGACCACAAAGAGGTCTGGGTTGTTCCTCTTGGATTTCCAGCTTCCTCACCCTCATAGCTAAGGAAACGATTTTCCTACACAAGTCTGGGGGAACTTGTGTTCTAGACAGACACAATGCGAAAACAAAAACTCGACCATCTACGTGCATGACTCCTATCCAGTTCTTTAACGTCTGCTGGTGACAAAGACAAAACAGATGAATTTTTTTTTTAAATCATTTTTTTTAAATGACCTCAGTACCCCCAAACTTAAATTGAACGTTGTCCTCAATGTTCCCTAATTGACACTGGCTAGGTGTAAAAGAAGAAATATTTTAGAAAACGAACAATCAGGGTTCGGACATACGTAGGAATGCATGAGGTGCAAAATGGACCAAATAAGGAAAACTAGACTAACTCAATGAAAACCTAAACTAGACACTGAAGATTCAGACTGACTCAGACATAGACAAATGGATATGTGGGTTTGGGTAATGGAAATAATGAAGATGGGTAGGTGAGTGAATGGGTATGGGTCCTCAAATCAGTCTTGGTACGTCTTCTGGATTGGACGATGAAACTTCATTCTGGTCCTTGGGGTTTGGGATAAGCTGACTGGGAAATCTACCTTTCTCCGTATCTCCTATTGCGGTGGCTAATTGCCCAAGCTGTGTCTCAAGGTTGTGCATAGCCTGCTGGGTAGATTGCATGAATTGTTGCAACGTATCCTCGAGAGAAGGCTTACGTTGTTGAGATGGACCAGATTAATAAGATTGACTTGACTGGGCTGGATTGGGTTGATAAGACTGATTTGATTGGGCTGGATGATTTTGAGATGGGTGGAATGGTTGGTTCTGAGGTGGTTGGTATGGTGGATTTTGATATGGTGGACCTTGATATTGAGGGGATCCTTGATATTGAGGGGGTCCTTGACCTACAGGAGGTTGATTCTGGCGCCAAGAAAAATTGGAATGATTCCGCCAGTTAGGATTGTATGTGGCAGAGAAAGGGGTTCCCTGCTGTCCTCCAAAATTATTGAGTGCATTTGCCTGTTCGGTTGAGCACTCAATATTAGATCTGAAGGAATGACAGTTTTGGGCAGTGTGTCCTAAGTTAGAACACATCGCGCAAACCTCTGTATTCATTCCTAATGTTGGTTTCATCGCTTGGGTCATTGCTAAGGCATCAATTTTCTTTGTTAAGTTTCCGATTGCAAGCTTAACATCAAAGTCGGTACTAACTTCGTATAAACCTCCTCTTTTTGAGGTTTGGGCTGAATTATCTCTTTTTAAGAAGTCCCATCGTTGAGAACTTTCTGCTAAGGTTTCTAAGAAGTTCCATCCATTGGTTGCAGTTAGCATCAAAAATTCCCCACCCTTCATAGACTCGACCATTGTGCGGTTTGAGATGGTTAAACCATCATAAAAAAATTGCACGAGTGTTCCCGTTTCAAAACCGTGGTGGGGACATTTATTCAACGTATCTTTGAATCTTTCCCATGATTCATAGAATTGTTCACCCTCTTTCTGATTAAAATTTGAAATTTCTTTCTTGAGGGCATTAGTTTTAGATACAGGGAAGAATTTATTCAAAAATTTGTTGGCTAACAGATCCCAAGTTGTGATGGAATTTGGAGGTAGAGAATTTAGCCAAGATCTCGCTTTTTCTTTAAGAGAAAAAGGAAATAATCGAAGTTTGATGGATTTATCAGAGATGCCTTGAAGTCTAATGGTGGCGCAGATTTCTAAAAATTCTTTGATGTGTAGGTAAGGGTCCTCATGATCAAATCCATGGAAAGTGGGTAGAAGATGTAATAGGCCTGATTTGAGTTCAAAGGCTGCATTAGTTGGTAGGACAACTATGCTTGATGGTGTATTGGGAGTGACTGCTGAAAAATAATCTTGGAGGGTTCTCTCTTCGATTCTTTCTTCGGCCATTTTGGGTGATGGTGGTGGTGATGGAGTTGGACTGTCTATGATTGAGCTAGACTGAGCTCCGGACACAATGATCGGTAAATCGACAGAAGACTTGACTCGAAATAAACGGTTGTGTGAATCACGATACCAATATTTCATACACAGTCAAGCTCATTCATGTTTATCCAAATTCACACAAGAAGAATGCCTAAATCTAAATTTGAATTGCAATAATGCAATCAAATTTTTTTTATTGGGACCCTAAGGATTATTTCTAGACTGCTCCTACTTTTCTCTCCAAATAATCTAAGTCTCCGGTGAGAGCTTAACCACAATCATGGCCAGGTAAGTTCCCAGGTAAGTGGAGGAGCACACAGCATCTTCTTAAGTTTCCAACTTATCCTTAGGCTCTTTACACCTTGGTGACAGAACTAATCCTAGACACCATGATTGAAGATAAAATATTCACCGGTTACAAAAATTAATTTAGATTAAAAAGGTTCCTATTGAGCATAAAACCCTAAAATCTACCCTAATGGTTCCTTAATTGATTTTATTAGGGAAATCCATGAACCAATTTTACTAATCTTATTTTTCTAAGTATTGTGAAAATGCAATCCTAAATTACCATACAACATTCAAAACAATATACAAACATTAATAAAACAATCTAAACTAATGCATGAATACTAACAACCTAGATGCATGGACAGATTAAATGTAAGCAATAATAAAGAACACCCTAAATAAATCTATATGAATACATGAGATATATAAAATAAAAAGAAAAAAAATTAAAAACTCACCTTAGCCTTTTATGCGTATTTTTAGCATTTTTTTTTTGTTTAAGAGCGCAATTTAAAGCTTTGGTGAAGATTTAGCCTGTTGTGCATATCTCCAACGATTTTTACGCGCAGCGTAAATAAAATTCGTACAAAACAGATAATAAAAGCTTTGGTGAAGTCTCTTATTCAAATAAAAATAATAATATAAAATAAATAAAATGCATAATACTAATCTAAGTGCACTTGTCCTAAAATTACAACTAATGGAAGAATTATAAAAAAATTAACAAATTTAAATCAAGTCAAATTTTATTTCAAAAAAAAAAATTTAATTTTTTTTAATTTTTTAATTTTAAAAAAAAATTCCTAAGTTAGATGAAATTCTAAATTAAGACATATCTGCAGTATTAGATTTATTTTCAAAAATCACATAATTTAGTAGCACACAATTTTATTTCGAGATTTCCCGGACAACGGCACCAAAAACTTGATGTGAATTTTAAATTACTCGCAAGCGTACGAACCAATTTATAGTATAGAGTATGAGTGCGAGGTCGTACCCAAGGGAAACCGACAAAATATATGTATGAAATGGAAATTGGCACTATAAAAATGTTGTGATTTAAGGAAATAATTTTCTACAACATTTAGTTATAATCTTAATTTAGAACAATGAATAGTTTTGATGAATTTTTGAGAAAAAGAAAAATAAATCAAGAATAAATAATTTTTTTTTTTACATAATCTACAATGGAATCGCGTCAAACATCGAAGTGCCATGCTATCCGATTTAAAAAACAAAAACATGGCCTAGACTGTGAAATATTCTGGAATTATTAAATATAATTCAAGTTTCTTATTTACTAAAATTCTAATTAAAATAATTATTAACTCAGAATTTTCTCAAATCAAGCCTTAGGCTTGAGCAGGTTTTAAACTTGTGTTTCCCCAAATCTAAAATAACCGTTCTTGATAAGAACCTTAGACTGGAGAGACGGCAAGTCCCACTGATCCTAAAAGGGGTTCCACTTTTCCTTGAAAAAGTCCTAAAATTAATTTGCTCCATAAAGTTCTTAAAAAGAATTAAAATAAAATTAGAAACTATCATTATTAAATATTTAATAATTGGGAATATCATACATCTAAACAAACCGCCATGAATTTTATTTAAAAATTCGAAAATGAATTACAATTCTTTTGGACTTTACATAAAAATAAAATAACTTACAAGAAATTATTTATTTTTCTCTGTCTTTCGTCATCCAACTTCAGCTTTCAATGTCTTGCCCGGTTCAACTTTCAATCGACCCAGACAATTGAATTTATAGGAGAGAAGGGATGAGATAAGAGACCCTTCAAATTTGATCGGATGAGAGACCCACTTAATTTCAAGTTCAAATTCAGCCGGGATAAGTCAGTCGGAAAAATCGGCAGATAACTGAGAGTGTTATCTTTATCTCTTCTCTTTTCTATTTCTATCTTTTCCTTCTTCTTATATTTTCTTCAAAACACTTCTCTCCATATTTTCTGCTTTCGGTTATCCCTCCTTCTCAGACTCCTCTCTGGATGGGCTTACTCGGCAGCTCTATCTTATCTCTTCTCTCCTTCATGCCTCTATCTTCCAGCTCTATTTTATCCCTTCTATTTTTGAAAACCAGCTGCCTCCTTATCTTTCCATTCTCCTTATCCCTATCTGCTATCTTATCTTTCATCTTCTCTGGATCGGATAACCATATCTCCCTATCTGGCTCAGCTGCCTTGTCAGATTCTCATCTTGCTTGGCTGATCTGCACATCCTCCTTATCACCTTATCCCTTCTTCTTTGGATCGGATATCACCAGTTTTTTTTTTTTTTTACATTATCTCTGCTGATTTACTGTTCTGAATTCGCGGGCTGGGTCTCCTTGTGTGCATCACTGCTTCAGCTGCTTCATCTCTGCAATCGGTGCTGCTCTCTGCTACATGCTGTTTACTCGGCTGCTATGTGCTCAACTTCGGCCTTCTGTAGATCTGGGATGTTCTGCCTCTGCTGCCGTCTTCTTTCTCTTCTTGGCTGTTCTTCTTCTCTTTGTTTGCTATTGTTCATCTCAGATGGCTGCCCGGGCGGAACCTTGCTGCTGCTCGCTGGGTTCTCTTCCTCCTCGATTGCTGGCTGCTCTTGTGTGTATGTCTGCAGTCGGTGAGCAGCAGACAGATTCTGCTGCTCGCTGGGTTACAACTGCTCTGCTACACTCAGTCTCTGCTCGGACTGCTGCTCGGGCAGAACTGCTGTTATTCTTTCTTCTCTTCTTTCTCTTCTCAGCTGCCGTTCTTCTCAACTGGCTGCCTTCAGCTGGCTGCCCTGCTGGTTGCTTGCGTTGTGCTTTTCATGGACTGGCTGCTGCTCTGGTGCGCCGCTACTCTGCTCAGACTAGCTGCCATCGATCGCTACTGCTGCTCATCTTCTTCTCTGCAGGTGGCTGCCATGTATGGCTGCCCAGTCTCTCTGCTCTGCCTCTACTGCACTGCCGTGTCAGCTGGCTGCTGTTCTCTGTTTCTCCATCGCTGGCCTTTTGTCCTTCCTTGGGTACTGCTGCTGCTTCAGCCGGCTGCCTACTGTGCACTCTGTTTCTCCTTTCAGCTGCCTCCTTCAGTGCTCTGTTCAGGCGGAATAGATCTGGTTTCGGCTGAGTGGCAACTGCTGTCGGTGCATGGCTTTCCTCTGCTTGCTGTTCTCGGCTGGTTGCTGCTCTGTCTTCCCTTGTGCGCCGCTGCTCTTGCTAGCTGCTGCTCATCATCTCTGCTGCTATTGGCTTCAGTCGCTCCACTACTTTGCCTCTGCTGTACTGCCGTGTCAGTTGGCTGCTCTGCTCGGCTGGTTGCTGCTCTGCTTCTGACGCTGCTGTCTTCTGTTTCAGCTGGCTGCCGTGTATCTCAGCTGTTTGGACTCTGCATCAACCGGCTGCCTTCTGCTATTTTTCTCATTGCTGGCTGCCGTTCATCTCAACTGGCTGCCTATTCATCTCAGCTGGCTGTGCATCGTTGCTTCAGCTCTGTTTCTCAACTTCGCCTCCTTTGCTTGCTGCTGTTGTCTTCAGCCGATTGCATCGCTGGCTTCTCTTTTGTTTTTCCACGAGTCCTGTGACCAGAGAGAGGAAAAAAAAGTAGAAAAGAAATGGAAAAAGAAAAGAAATCGAAATAGTTCTTTCAGACCTTAGGCATTGGACATCCTGATCGACAATAAATGAGAAAGATTTGGTAGACGTTCACTCAAAATTAGACAATAAATATTAATTAGATGAGTAGGTTTTGAGACCTCAACTTGGCCTTGATTGTATTTTTGACTTAACCAATTTTTATCATTTTTATTTATTTTTTTTTTTATATTTTTCAAAATAAACTGTAAAACTAAAAACAACCCTAAACATATCTAATATTTATAAAATAAGGACTAATTAATCTTAAAATTAAAGGGTAAAACTGTAATTTTACAGTGTTTATCAAGTGGTGACATGCTCCCAGAGTACATGGTACTCCATCTGTTATTCTGTCACAATGTCTTTCCTAGACATGGTAACAGAGTTGACTTGATTAGTCCCATGGTTTATTTTCTGTTTAATGTGGCTACGGGGAATAAGTTTTGTCTTCCTACTTGGATCAGTGCCACGATCATCAAATACTGTAAGTCAATAAGGTCCAGTCATCCTCCATTTTGCTATCTGATGTACCGTCTTGAACTACACTTTGGTGTCAAGCCACCCAAGCATGTTGTGTTTACCGACAAAAGGATACTTGACTTAGCTAGCATGAAGAAATGCTTGGGAGAAAAAACCTTTGCAAACATTTTTGGAGACCAAGCAGCTGCCTCCATTCGACGCCACACCTCTTCAGCACCTATGTTCGAGGATGAAGAAGCAGAAGAAGAAGACACTGAACCTACACTTGACCCAGCCAGTCAAAGGTTCATAAAGGATCTTCTTGAAGTTCACACAAATCAGTTGAATGAGAGACTTGTTGCAATCGAAGAAAGACTTGATGAAGTAGGAAAGTTCTTGAAGGATTCAGTTCAAAGTTTCTTCTCAGCCATTGTCTCCTCCTGGAAGACAGATGATTCCATCCCTCATCCTCCACCTCTTCTTCCTCCAGCTGGAGCAGCAACCTAGTTGTTCTCTTGTTTTTATGTGTTTCTGTGTTTTGAAAAACTTTATTTTGTTTTGGTAATGTAAACCATGAGCACTCTTGGGGCATACTATGTTTTGTTCATTAATGGTTAATATCAATGCAAATGGTTTGGTTTACATGAATTGCTTTGCTTCTTTTGTGCCAATTTGTTCATGTAATTGTTTCTCTTTATTGGAATATTTGTTTGCATGTATGAATGGTTGTTTGTTGGCATGACTTGTTCGTGTTGGCTCTTGGTACCTTATATTTTAAGGAAACCATTATGAAGTTTGGGGAGAACAAACATTGTGTTCAAAGAGCCTTTGTCAATTTATGACAAAATGGAGGAGAAATCTGGAGAAGCTAAGTGCTTATGAAGGAGAAAAATTAGTAGCTTGGTAAGCATGGTATTAAGCTTGAGCTATGGGGGAGACCTATATTGAAGTGTGGGGGAGTATGATGTTTTTAAGTCCATATATTGTGGGGGAGATATATTACTTTATATTTTGGACTAACATACTAACGGAAAACTCTAGCTGTCATCTTGCTTGCTTCATGGTGTTTGTATACAGGTATACTTTGAAGTTGAAGAAAGCTGAGCAAGAATTGAATTAAGTTCAGAGTTCATGTTTTCATGTGAAATTGAAATATAATGTGTATTATGTATTTTCAATTGTGTAAGGGATGGGTTATTGAGTCCCTAATTCTAGGTTTTTTCATGAATTTAACAAAGGGGGAGATTGTTAGTACCCCGGCTTGTCAAGTCCCTAGTTTGTCAAATCCATGACTCGTGTGAAGCAGTGCCTAAGAAGATTGAAGATAGTGATCGAGACTCAAGTGAACTGAAGATAGGAAGATCAAGTTCAAGCGTCAAGATAATCATGTGTATGGCAATCACTCAAGGTAAAATTGGCCATAGGTGACTCTAGGTGGTGCCCACACCCTTAGCTGGACCTTGCCTAGGCTAAGTTATCATTTTGGTAAAAATTAAAGAAGCCTAAGTGAGCATTGACAGTGGAAAGAACCGAAACGTTTCAAATTAGTAAAACTACCAAAATTGCCAGGTCGACACATCGACAGTGTCGATATGCCAACGTGCACAGGGTCGACACATCATGGTCTTCGATGTGTTGAAATCGATTGGCAAAGTTTCTAGATGAAAACCCTGTAAAACTGCCTCAGCCTTAGATCGAGTGTATCGTGACTGTCGATACATCGAGCTAAATCCAATCGACACATCATTGTGGTCGACATGTCGACCTGGGTTGAATAGTTCTGGTTGATTCAGTACTCTGTATTTTCAGGCTGCTCTCAGATCGATACACTCGAGTTCGTCGATGTATCGAGAGAGGTGGACACATCGTGGATGCCAATATTTCGAGGAGGCTGATCAAAGATCTGGATGAAAATCGTCTCTAAAATACCTTAAGGCTCATATCGATACAATCGTATTTGTCGACATATTGAGCGATGGCTCATCGATACACCGAGGATGTCATTGTATCGAGCATGTTTGTGATTTTTCCGTTGGAGTCGCAACGGTCATATTAAAACGGCTATATTTGATGCTCGACACAGCGATAGTGTCGATATGTCGACGACTCAGTGATGGTATAACCTCCAGATTTTGGGGAAAAAGGTTGGAACTTTTAACTTGGAAAATCCTAAGGCATTCCCTGAGATCCCAACCTCTTTCAACACTTTCCATGTACTTCACATATGTGAATCATCTGAGAATCCAATCACACCCTTGATTGAGATTGAGTCAGAGTAAAAACTAGTCTAGGATTTATATTGGCAAATCATATGTCCTACAAATATTTCCCTATCTTGTGATTGCTCCATAGGAGGGTTCATCTTCATCATTAACAAGATCAAAGGGAGGACACTTCAAGAAGCACACATCTACAAGTTTGAACTATCAAAAGGCAAGTGCTTCTTAGTATTGATTTTATTTTTAAATCATCATCTTGTGAAGCAGACCAAGGCAAGGACGCTTGAACCACTATAAAAAACAGAGGGATAAAGAAGTAGACCGAGGTTTATCGAACCTTTCAAAATCTTAGGCGATTGGATGAAATTCTCAATCAATTGGATATGTGGAAGTCCTATTCTATTGGTGAGGGAGTAATTCTCCACTCAGTGATTTGGAGATAACACAAGGTTGGGTGAATCTTAATAGTGGATGTAGGTTTTTTAACCGAACCACTATACATCGGGTTTTTATGTGCTTGATTATATGTGAGTGTAATTATTAATTGGCACATCTCTTGTTCACACATATTGGAACATCCTAATTAATGTCATTATTACATTTGACTAACTCTAGTTAATCAAGAAATTTAAAAAGGAACAAAATTTGGGGATTGTTCTATTCATTCCCCCTCTAGACAATCGGGTTATAGCACTCCGGGACTTTCAGTGGAACTAATGATTAGCTACGATGGTAAGCTGCGAGTGCCTCGCACATGCACACGCCCACACATGGCGTCCATCACATGCACATGACCTTTTCCTTAGATTACATTGAATCAGACATGGAAACATGACAATTGACGAGTATATTAAAGAGTTAGACCTACTCTTATCTTGCAACAACCTGGTTGAGTATGATGAATTCAGTGTCTCGCGGTTCATAGAAGGCCTACGACCTTCAATTGCGGATCACGTGATTGGATTCCATTTATAAGATCTGTCTGACGACTACAGAAAGATGGTCCAGTTAGAGAAGATCAAAAGTAGAAGAGGTTGAACCAACCCATGGAGTAGTTACAGGCCTGTGAATCGCTAAGACCAAGTTGAAGTTCTTTAGATGCAACGGGCTAGGACATTTGGCCTCTGAATGTCTGATTCATCAGGTGAACCTAGTGTATAATGATAGCCAAGTGGCAACCGAAGAAGAAGAAGAAGCAACAAAAGAATTCAGTGACACTTTCAGTGGAGAGGACATTACCTAGGGGGACTTTAGAGACAACCTTATGATCTAGCGCATCCTCATAGGCCTCGAGGAGCAACTGAAGGAAGACTGACTATGGAGAAATATCTTCCACTCAAAGCGCACCATTGACTGCAAGGTATACCATCTAATCATTGATAGTGGAAGTAGTTGCAATGTTGTAGCACATGTTGTGGTCGATAAGCTTAAGGTTAAACAGCAAAGACACTCTCAACCCTTCTAGATTTCTTGGTTAAAAAAGAGTAATGAAGTATCAGTCGAGCAAAAGTGCCTAGTTCCATTTTCGATCGATAAGTATTACGATGATGTGTGGTGGGATAGTATGTCTATGACAACCTGTCATTTGCTGCTAAGTAGACTTTGGCAATATGTCCAGGATACACGACATATATTAAAGTGACCTATTCAGTAAAGGATAGAGTGGCAAGTGTCCTCTAGAAAGGTCCTAGTGGGGGCTGAATAGGGCAATCAATCTAATTGTGCGGAAGTTAAACTAATCGGTCTTTTTTAACTGCATTAGTCGAAGTGATTAATAAATTTCAGAATTCTTAACCAATATCATTCTTTAATCATAAAGACAACAAGACCATTTTTAACCTTTGATTAATTAAACGTAGGTTGATGATAGAAGTGATATAATCAATAAAACAAATATCCGAGTTTAAAAGATAATCAAGATAATAGAATGCACCAAGCAATCATCACAAAATCAATCATCACATGAGGACATTTATAGTAGTTCGGTTCTATTGACCTACGTAAACTCTTCAAACTCTCCCAAACTCGGGATATTTGGAAAAATTGCACTAAGAGAAACAAATGACTCATTAAGAGTTTTCAACTCAAATCGTCCTCTACTGGGACTAGATCCATGGTAGATCACACGATCAACCCACTATCCAAACCCAATACAATCTCACTAAGAGAATAATACGTAACTCTCACAAAGAGACATAAATACAAACAGACAAACTAACTCACTGACTTTGTATATTCACCAATCAATAGCTCTTCAGTGATCTTTGCTTGATCTTCCTCTTTCACTCATCCTTGTTCAAGAATGATTCACCAGAAAACTTTTCACAACCAAGTATCAGGAGAACGGTATAGATCTAACTCTCTCTCAGAGATTTTTAGATCTAAGGCAAATATTCAATCATAATTCAATGACAAAGCCTTGAATGCTCATTAATCGATCAATGAAAATCAAATGATGCATTACAAGCTAAAATTTACGTATAAAAAATCTTAAGTATCTCAAAGGATTATTGTGCTTAAAAGTGATTTTCTTCAATGAACAATTCTTAATCTCTTCTGTATTTTTGCATAGAAAACGAGGTAGGACTTAAATAATATTTTGTCCAACGGTACAGTTCAGAAGTCTGAACACTAAGTTTGGAAGACCGAACACACTTCAGAATTCCGAATATTATGTTCCTACAACTAGTTTCCAGATGTCCAAAAATATGTTAGAAGTCAAAGCCTACAAACGATTTGTATTCAGAAGTCCGAACCAGATCTTCTTGAGTTCTAAATTCACTCGATAGACGAAGTCCTTAGATTTATCAAAAATCCTCATTCTGTTCTAATTTTTGAACTCCAACTTCCGAAGTCTGAACTTCCTGAACAAAATTCAGGACAACAGTCAGCTGCTCAGAAGTCGGAGTAAAGCCTTCTCACTTCTGAATAGAGATTTTCACAAATCCAAGTGTCCAGACTTAAACACTTAGAATCAAATAAGATTAGACAAATATGAGTCTAGATTTTAATCCTAACCGGGGTTCAGTCTAGAGTCATCCTAAGTCTATTATGGTCCTCATTACCCAACTTCGCTTCCCTTCAACTGATTCATCAATGTCTACTGTTGCTTTTCCATACACAATTTTCAGTTTCTTGTCTTCAATCTTTCCAGAGACACAAATAGACTTTTTGGAACGAAATTGACAATCTAGGGAAACAGAGATTCAATATTCAACTCAAAGAATAAAGATTATATAACCATTTGTCAACTACATGACAAAACTCACGACGAACAAAAGACTGACTACTTACATCTCAAAGAATAAAGATTATATAACCAATTACAATATATAAGAGATAAAAACAACACAACAACAACTCGTGTGTCTCTTGACATCTTTCAGAACGCCTGAAGATTGAATCTACTAACACATGCCTACAAAATAAATCACACAGAAAGCCAACTAATGCATTCTGAGTGGAGTACAATTCTCCCCTTACTAATAGAAGCAACAATAGAATCAAAATTGTCACACTTAACAAACATTAAGTCTTTTTTATTTCTCCCCTATTTTTAAGAATTAATAAACTCAAAAAATTAATTCTTATGATCTCACATTTTCCCTTTAGATAGTGATTCTCCTATTTTCACATTTGATGGAGATTTCATATTTTCTTCCCCTTACTCATACAACAGTTAACTCTCTCGTTTATACTGGAGAACTCATTTGTAGTTCAACTTTCCCCCTTTTTTGTCACTAAATTGACAAAGATATACCAATAAATGGGGATAAAGGAAAACAAAGGGAGAATAGAGGGAACATCTATCGCGTACAGATTCAACTGGATGGGATCCTTATTTAAATACAAAGAATATGATGAACAATCGAAGTTAACATTCCCAAGCTCAATATGAGGTATCTGACCAGGGTTCGTGGTTCTGGAGTCTTTAAGTCAGGAATGATGGAAAAAAATTATTCAACTCATTCGGATTGGAATTCTGAAGTTGCAACTCAGACTTCTGAACATGTTCGGCGTTCCAAGTAGACACTTCGACGGACCGAATCGAAGCTTAAAAATGAAGTATGCCGAAAATTTCAGATATTCATATGGACATCCATACATACATACTCATACATCCATTCATTCCACATGAAAAATAAAACAAATATAAATGCAAAGAATGAACAAATCATAGAAAACACCAAGTGTAAAGTATAAAACTACCATACATACACCATAGAAGCACAAAGTTTTAACACAATGTTTAAAGGTTTTGAAAATGTAAGATCAACTAAAATCAAATAAAGATAACCAAACAGTTAGAGCTCGAGAGTGGAGTAAGAGGAATAACATTTGACTGCTTACAACTGATGTACTCAAGAACGAACTTCATGATATTTTTCAATCTAGAAAGATCTTGAATAATCTCAACCTGTCCTTGAAGGAGTTGATCTGCACTTCATTCCGATGCGATCATCTTCAGGAGATGGTTGATCGGCTTTTGTGTTGCTTGGGCTCCATCACGTTGAAGTGGAAGAGGTCTAAGATTCATTCGTCCAAGTGTGTAGCCACCAAAAGGAAAACTCTTTTTCGATTGCTCAAACGAAGGACGAAATACACCAAATCTCAATGGAAGTTTAGACATGAGGTTACAAAAAGGAGAAACTGAGTGACACTAGTTATTAGTGTAATGAGAAATTCTGGAGCAAATAAGCGATGGAAGACAAACTTTGCCACGACTGGAAACAAAATACATCAAGTGAACCATCCTAGCACACAATTTTGTTTTGCTAACACTTCCTGGAAAAACGTTAGTGTTGGTCAAGCTAGCCAAATATCTAGAATAGTCATAGAGGGGGTGACTAGGACTATTAGGGAATTTTAAAATCTATTTAAATATTAGGCACTTTAATGATTAATCAATACAAAGTTGCTCAATTAATATTTTAAATGTGATTTACAATCAAGATTTAGTTTAAGTAAATTATGTGTGAAATAAGATATGAGCTAAAGCAAATGCACAAAATAAGGTGAAGGAGATGAGAAGAGATGGAGAATTGTAACACAATGATGTTTACGTGGTTCGGCAACCTTGCCTACATCCATGCCTCAAGTACACTACTTGAGGATTTCACTAAACTTCTCTTTCACGGGTGGAGCAAAAACCTATTACAACCTTAATCTCTTTCAAGGGTAGAGATTGAACCGATAACTTACAATCACCAAGAAAACACCTTTCTTGGACTTCACTAGGGTTACACCAACCTTTACAAATATCTCAATGTTTAATGAAAGTTGTAGAACTTGAAAGTCCTACCAAGAACACTAGCCCCTAGTTACAAAGTAGCCTTGGCTTGTCCTTGGATGTCTTTCTCCACTTAGCTCCTTGGTGATGAGAGAATGCTCCAATGAATGCCACACCAAAGATTAGGAGATGATTTAGGGATCATTAAAGGTTTGCTTATGTAAACAATCAATCCCAAATTGTTTCTTCAAGAACACATTCAATGTTGAGCCTTAAATGCTCAATGATTTGCCTGTGCGTGTTTTGAATGTGTTTGAGATATGATTTAGAGCAATGAGGGTCTAACTATGGAGATTTAGTGCTCTGAGAATAGTTGGGATGCTTAGGAAAGATTAGGAGAGAATTTGGCTAAAAAAGAGTCAACCTTAGCCTCTCAAATGGCTTTGGTTTATATAGCCACCAAGCTCCCAAAGGATCTCTACTTCGGAACCTAGTTGACTAGCCTCAGAACTTTCGAAGTCAACGGTCATATTGCAACAGATAGTTTGACCTTACAGCGGCTAGTTGGACCACCTTCGGAACTAGCCAAGCCTGGTTCAGAACTTTCGAATGACAGAAGAAATGACTCAAATATGTTCATTGGAGGTCTCGGAACCTGCAGTATGCATTCCTCGGAACTTCTGAGTCTGGTTCCGAGGTAGATTCTAAGGAAGGTTCTGAACAAGGTTCTGAACCTATGAACAACCATTGGAATTTGTGAGGCTAGTTCTGAGAAAGGTTCCGAGGAACCTGATAAGCCATAGATTTCACTAAGTGTTGATGAATTTAGAGATTGGAAATCTGGACAAGATGGAGAGCCCTTTATTGTTCATTTGCAATCATTAGATTTAACTATAATGAACATTTGTTAGATTGTAAATACACAATGTAACACCCGCCCCTTTTTCACTATGCTTTCCGAAAATCAGAGTCTATTCTTTTTTTTTTAAATAAAGAGTGAGATAAAGAGCGGGACGTCACGACGCGAGTTAAGTCCGAACTTCTAAAATCCGACCCTTAACTAGCCAACCCTATTTGTGCATGGATTAAGTCCATGAAAACGGTTCACACATAATAATATAAACAAGCGGATTATAATAGAACCTAACTCTAGTCCACTTTTAGATAGCAAATTACTCTGTCAATTATAAATGATTAACTTGACTTGAATAACCATAGTAACCATTCACAAACCATAGCAAATATCTAAATTATTAAATGTCGATTGCTAGCTACTCAAAATACATGTTCATGAGTAACATAAATAAAACATAATCCAATCACATATCCAAGCTCCTATACTTGGCTCCAATCACGTTCATCGTCCCTTTCCTTTCCTGTATCATCCACTATGGTAGAAGTAGGGAGTTACAACAACGCGCCCAGTAGGAATTCCATTTAGGGTCTACACATGGTTAGTACAAATCATATATAATAACATAATGTCAAAACCATATAAAAGAATGCCACATCATGATGTCAAATGCAATGAGCCCCACCCATCACAAGTACATATAACCTCTTGATGGGATTCTCATCATCAAGGTACCCCCACATAGGTCTTTCGGACACCCCGACGGAGTGTGGCCCCTCCGGTTTCTTCTTGATGGAAATGCATATCAAGGTATCCCACATAGGTTTTTTGGACGCCCCGACGGAGTGTGGCTCCTCCGGTTACATATCCTTCACCCCATGCCATGCATGAGATGCTAATGAAACACATGCTATTTTATATTATAAACATAGCATTAAAACTCACATTTGAAACATATCTTTTACAACATAAATTCATCAAAATAAGATAAAAACCATCATACATAAACCCATGGTTTCAAAAAGGTAGAATCCTACCAAAGACCACCAAAGTGTCCTTGCTTCTTAAACCGGCAACCGCTCACGATCACGAACCGTTTATGAGGTCTCATTACCTTATAACATATCCATGAGTCAAACCATGTTCTGTTTGATTGCTATTTATGTCTAAGTCCATAAACCCAACTTTGTGAGGTTCGGCCATACACTATGGCCGAACCTCACCTCTTTGGTTTTAGTTCCCTCCTTTGAGTTCTTTGATCTTTTAAGTCCAATCATTCATCACCAAGTTAATCCTTTAAACTCTTAACATAAATCCATAAACCAACCTTAGTGGGGTTCAGCCATGTTGCTCACTTGAGTTTGGTCCCTTTTTGTAATCCTTTGATCCAAAATCTTGCCATTTTTGAATCATAACTCTAATCACTTATACAATAATTATTAAACATTACCAATCACTAAAGTCCCCAAAACTTTTCTCATGGGGTTCGGCCATACACTATGGCCGAACCTATGGTCTATCTTTTCTTTCCATATTAACACATTTGCCATTGTTCCCATCCCTTCATGCTTAGGTCCAAAATTGATCATTCATAAATCTCAGCATAAAACCCCCAAGTCCACCAAATATTCCCCCATGGGGTTCGGCCATATACCATGGTCGAACCCAGGGTCCATTACCTTCACTTATTTACATCCTTGCCATTCATACAAATCCATAACCAATAACCTAATCTAAGAACATATATATATATATATATATATATAATTAAATCCTTTTAAAATGTTCCATCAAACGGTTCATTAATTTTTCTTCCATAAGGTTCGGCCATGCACTATGGCCGAACCCTATGGTTCCATATTTCCTCTTTTAAATCCAATCAAAACATCATAACCCTCCATGGTTTTCATCCTTTTCAAAATTATTAATAACCAATGTTCTTTCATGGGGTTCGGCCATGCACTATGGCCGAACCCTATGGTTCCTCCTTTCCATTAAAATACCATAATCATCCCCCAATTTTCTTCCATGGGGTTCGGCCATACACCATGGCCGAACCCTATGGTTCCTTACTTTAAACCAAATATATCAAAATACCTACCAGTTCCACGACTCCTCCGATTTTCCTTCACTCTGACTTGTTCTTCCGATCCTTTCCTTCTTTAGCCTCTTCCTTCCTTCTTGATCCTTTGGCCGAGAGTGAGACTTGAGAGAGAGAGAGATTTCGGCCTTGTGTGAGAGTGTTAGAACTTTGAGATGAAACTATATGTTCTTGGTCTTGAGGAGTGATCGGCCAAGAGAGGGTTTGAATTTCAAATGTGTAACTGTCCCACCTCCATTATCTCTCCATGTGGGAGTTTCATCCATGAGATGGAACTCCAAGGCTCCAACGTGTGCCTTGTTTGAATTTCAAATGTGTAACAACGTGTATCCTTGTTTGAATTTGAAATGTGTAACAACGTTTATCCTTGTTTGAATTTGAAATAAACCAAAACTCCCCACCTCTCCAACGTGTAACCTTGTTTGAATTTGAAATGTGTAACAACGTGTATCCTTGTTTGAATTTGAAATGTGTAACAACGTGTCTCCTTGTTTGAATTTGAAATAAACCAAAACTCCCCACCTCTCCAACATGTAACCTTGTTTGAATTTTGAAACAACAACCCACCTTCATCTTCAAACTCCACTCACTTAAGGTAAAGGTCCCCACAACTTCTCATCCAACTCATTTAACTCAACTCATCCATTTAACTCAACTCATTTATTTAACTCAACTCATTTAATTCACTTGAATCAACTCAAACACTTGATTGCATTCTAATTTAATTCAGCCTCACTTAAATTAGGCTTGAACTCACTTGGTGGTCAACCAATTCAAAAACGACCCATTGGGTCCCAATTGGGCATTTTGACCCAAATAACAACCTTTACCCAATTAAATGCACCTTACCCATTTACTTTAAATTGAACCTTATAGCATAACCGTTGGGTCCTGGGTCCTAATTGAGCAATTGACCCAACATCTTACCCATCTAAGATCCATATCCATTAATTCACAAATTAAATAAACAAATTCCATATATATCTGTAGCTTGAAAATCTGGGGTGTTACACACAAGAATATATAGTGATATTTGATAGATATCTAGATCTCTCTATAGGGCAAAGGTACTTAGAATTCTCATTTTAATTAAACCAATTCTTAATCGAGGGATTCTAAGGCTTCTAAGTCCTTCCTAGGGTCCATATACCTGTGATGGTTGGAATTCAAAGAGTTCTTCCGGTTTTGGTGCGATGTTTTCCAAACAACGTGTCTTTTAGAGCTTCAAGCTTGATTTGACTGTGCTTGTCTTCCAGAGATGAGCTCTTGGACACGTAGACGGTCACGACTCAGTCAAACAAATTGACAACCCAGGACTCAGTCGGACAGAGTCACGGACTTGACAACTCACTCTGACTCAAGAGAGGCAGATTTAACTTTTATGCCAACAATCTCCCCCTTTGTTAATTTCGTGATAAAACCTAGAGAATACTCTATACAGACTCAAATACAAGTTACAAACTTTAATGAGTACAAATACATGGCAAGTACAAAAATAAAATATTAAAATAATCTCAATACACTTGGACATGACTGCATGAAGTCTGAAGACTTGAAGGCTCATGGCAGCTCTCCCTTAGAATATGCTTGTGATATTCCTGTAAGCATAACATAAACTGCATATTCTTGGTGGAAAGTGATCTCCCCAATGGTTAGTGATAATAAGCAATATGTGTTCAAATTTAAAGCATATCTTAAAATCACATTTGCTCCCCCTGTCTTTGATACCGATATTGCATTTTTGTTTCTCCCCCTATCTTCATGTATTGACCCCTTCAAAAGTTCCTTCCCCCCCCCCCCCCCCCCCCCCCCCCCACCACCAATCTTAATATTTCTCCCCATTTTTGTCAAAAATTGACAAAGGGCCATTCGAAGCACATTTCATGGAGCACAAGTTGTGGAGGATCATTTAAAGAAGTATAACTTTCCCAAGTCACCATAAACCTTGTCATTTAAGTTTTCACATTTCCCTGAATGTTGGAGGGTGATAAAGGTTTGGATGTGCATGTCATAGCATCCCGTCATTCATTTAAACAAATGTAACCATATAAGAGCAATATGTAATGAGGGAGAAGAGAGTGAGAGAGAGAGAGAGGCAATGGCAAGTTTTAAATTAATTCCTCATGATATCAAAAGAAATATAGATTTAACTATTTAGGCCTGGCAATGATATCAAAAGAAATGCAGAGATGAGCACATTTTGCCAAATGAAAATGGTATGACTATGTAACATGTTGGGACAATGATAGAAAATAGACTCCAATCATCATACCTAAAAGCAAATGAGCTCACCCAACTATCCATACATGCATGAGACCAATAAAGATAAATAATTTACTCAAGCCATCATGAAAGCATGTATAAGGCAAACCATCCATCCATGTAAGCATTACAAATATAACATGAAAGCACCATGCATTCATCTCATAGAGATATATAATTATTTTAAAACAAAAGTTAGAGCATAAGTATACTTGCAGATTAAATATTACATGCCGAATAGTTTAAGTACATTCCCAAAATTTGACCATAACGGTCAACGAGCCGAAAGTGTATGTACCCATCCCAAAGTACAAACATACGGTCCAAAAGATATTCCCACTCCCTATGGTCCATCATGATCTGGTCTGGTAAGAAGAGGAAGGAGTATCTACAACAGAATGTCTGCAGTTTACAATATCCAGAATATGCTTCAACCATGAGTCATGCCTTTGTTGAGTCTTACTGATTTGATTTATGCGATTTTCCATGGCAGTTGTACGCTCTTCAAGCAAGGACAAGTAGATAGAGAGGGTCTAAGTTTTGCATCAGCTTGAGCTTCTTGATGTACAGGAACTTCTTGGTTTACTTCATCTGTATTTTGTGCAGGTTGAGTTGCTGCAGGAGGTCCATGAATACCAAACATTTGGTGTATGGTGTCCAAAGTGAGGATAGGGCTGAATAACATGTCAACATCATGTTCAGCATGAATTCCTAGCCTCTAAGCTAATTCAGACATAAGGTACACGAAAGGTGCTGCACTATGACCACGCTTGAACCGCTGGTTGATGCTGGTCCAACTGATCAAGGTAGGTAGACATATTCTTTTTCCTTCATATACTGACTTCAAGATGTTTATCATAAAGGGAGTCAAGTCTCCTCAATTCCCTTTTCGAGGATACACATTGAAGTAGAATATTTGGTGCATGAGATGAAAATGGGGAAGAGTTTTTGAAGCACAAAGGGCATGTTCATTGACCCACTGAACGGATTCTCCACATAAAAGGATGGTAACAACTCCTCTTTCTTCCATAGGAAGATCATCATTGACAGATTTTGGGCCATTATGGGATAAGGGAACATTGATGAGTGCAGAGATGTGCGTTGGTGTGACACGAAAATCTAACCCATCGGTAAATTTGATAGTAAATGAGTAGTCAGTATATGAGGCTTCCTTGATTGCTCCATACATACCCCTTGCAAGAGATGCGTATGCCTGACCTCCCCAATTCAAAATTCTGGACCAGTGAACTTGAGCGAGATAGTGGTCGACTTGAAACGGACAGACTGCAGTGCATGGACTCTCAACAATGATTCATTTTCTAGTCATGCTCTGGATTGACATTCATAAGATATCTCTCTGGAGGATTGGACGGGAAGAGGGACCTAAAATTTGTTGCACGACTTCTAAAGGCCCTCGGTACCGATAGCTAAAGGAAGGTTTATCCATCTTTGTGGAAATTGGAGGAAAATGAGGGAAAAAGGGAGACCACCTTCTAAGATTAACACCTAAACCGAGACCAAGGTTATGCAGGTGAGGAACAAATGGAGAGGGGCAGCTCAGCCAGCAAATATGGTAAATACCTTGCAACCAATGCAAGAGTATTATCAAGAAATGATCAGTTTGGCTGGGATTTTCAGGAAAAACAGTGGAAAAGGAGATTCTTGGTGTAACGCCCCGCCCTTTTTCCGCTCTCCGAAAATCAGAGTGTATTTTTTTTTTATAAATAAAGTCAAGTCGGAAGAGGGAGGGAGTGCGTCATGATGCGAGTTAAGTCCGGACTTCCAAAGTCCGACCCTTAACTGGCCACCCATGTGTGCATGGACTAAACCCATGCTAAACAATCCACACATGGAACTAAGTAAGTCATGCGGAATAATATTAAACTAATTGCGGAATATAATCAATCCTAAGATAACCATTCATTCTTAGATAGCAAAGTACAAGTCATGTTTACTTTAAACTACTCATTTATTCAAACTAAATCAAATATCCATCTCAACAACCAAACCATGGCAATATTATCTAATTATTACATATCCTTGCAATTTATCCAAATAATAGTAAATAAAAGTCCATATCGACATCCAAGCACCTAAGCTTGACTTCCTTCGCTGTCCTCGATCTTCCCTTTTCCTTTTCCTGTATCATCCTCGAAGGATAGAAATAGGACGTTAGATCAACGCGCCCAGTAGTTCTTCCGATTAGGGCCACCACAAGGTTAGTATAAAAACATGCATATAACATATAATACATGATCATCAAAAACATATAAAACAATGCTATGTATGTATGCAATTGTAATGAGTCCCACCCATCACAATTATACATAGACGTCACTTGACGGGATTCTCATCGTCAAGGTATTGTGTTCTTTGGTTTCCTCTTGATGGGACTCTCATCATCAAGGTACAGTGTTCTTTTGTTTCTTCTTGATGGGACTCTCATCATCAAGGTATTGTGTTCTTTTGTTTCCTCTTGATGGGACTCTCATCATCAAGGTATTGTGTACTTTTGTTTCTATAACCATCACCCCATGCCATGCATGAGATGTCAATGAATACATGATACATGCTATTTGTAAATGAATCATAGCATTCCAATTAACTTGAAAACATAATACTTTATCAATAGCTCATAAAAATCAAGATAAAACCATAGGTAAAATGTGGTTACAAGGAGGTAGGAAACCTACTGAAAGTTCACTTAAGTGTCTGTTCTTCTTAACCGTCACCCGTTCACGACTCGTGCACCGTTCAAGGAGTCCCGATACCTTGTTTATATAACAACAAATCAAAATACTAATCATTTAATTTCCATTTAAATATAAGTCCCAAAAACCACCTTATGGGGTTCGGCCATACCCCATGGCCGAACCTCACCCACTTTGAATTTGTCCTTCCTTTGTTTTGGATCAATATCATTCAAATATCTTTATTTAAAAACCTCAACCTACTAACCATAACTTGGTGGGGTTCGGCCATACAACATGGCCGAACCTCACCATTTGGGTTTTGACCCCTTTTTTTAAGTCTTTTGCTCTTTTTCATCCATATTTACATTATTGCTTATATTTACAGTTTTGCCACTAGACTAACCAATATTTAATCTTGCTTAATAACCAAGATCCATGAAATCCACCTTAGTGGGATTCAGCCATACAACTTGGCTGAACCTCACTATCTCCAACTTGGTCCTTTAATCCTTTCTAATTACATTCAAATGCCATTCAAATCATCCAATTACCTAGCCCTTAACCGTTCATCATTGTCACTCTATGGGGTTCGGCCATACACATGGCCGAATCCTATAGTTCCTTTTTATTCACCAAAGAATGGATCTCATAACCTCATCCATTGAAATATTTTTAGACCTTTTTAGAGTCAAACACCATTCATAGCACTTGGTGGGGTTCGGCCATGGGGCATGGCCGAACCTCACCCCTTTGGTTTTAGGTGCTACTCTTTGCTATCCTTGTTGATAAACAATAAACATCTAAGTCCATCATTCTTTCATCTATGTTAACTTTTTTTAAACATCAAAGATTTAATCATAATTCTAACCATACCCACACTCCATTTATCCCATAAAATTGTCCATGGGGTTCTCTTGACTCACTCCTTCCCATAATTATTCATGGTTTTGACATAGTAATTTAGCCATAAAAAAAAATATGGTTCAGCCATACATTGGCCAACCCAAGACATACCCCTTATCTGCATATTTAACAACTTAACACTTCCATACCTTGTATGGTTTTTATCTCCCAAAAACCATCAAAAATAACCATAAACTTAACCAATCCTTTCAGGGGTTCGGCCATCCAAAGTGGCCGAACCCTATGATCCATGATTTGAGTCCTTTTAAGACACCATTTTCCAAGATTTTAACCTTTGGTAGATTCGGCCATGCCATGGCCAAATCATGATCCCTTTGACCAATTATTTAACTAATTTTTTATGAAACAGTTACCAATTCTCTTAGCCTCTCTTCTTGCCTTTTGATCCTTGCTTCCTTCCTTCTTGCTTCGTTAGTCCTTAGCCGATTGTGTACTTGATCAATGGTGAAAACACCAAAGGATGGTTCGGCCAAGAGGGTAGATTTTGAGAGAGTGAGCGAGATGAAAGCTCCAAGCTTATTGAGATGTAAAATTCGGCCATATGGTGTATTGCAACTCTTTTGTATATCAACCCCTTAAACCTCTCATTTGCCCTCATAATTATTGGTTTAACCAAGGAGTCCCATGGCTTAACTATGGGACACTTGGCCTAAGCTCATGCCACCATTCCATCTCCCATCATTGGTGCTTGGGTCTCCATGATGAGATGGAAACCCTCCAAGCTCCCAATGCAAAACTTATCCCATTCCATTGAAGTCTATGCATGGAATATCACTCCCATGATACCCAACGTGTGGGACTTCTCTTTGTGGTCTTTGAGATCAACACAACTCTCATTTACTCACTTGACTCACTTTGAATTAATGGTCTCTTTGGTTTCCAATTTAACTCATCCAACTCATTAACTCAACTCACCCCATTTAATAGCACTCATTTAATGCATTTGAGTCAACTCCATTGTTTGATTCAAATCCAACTCACTTCAGCCCAACTCAACATGATTTAGCTCATCCTTTGAGCTCACATGATGGTCCACACGGTCAATCATGGTCAGCTCGACCCATTGGGTCCCAATTTAACTTATTGATCCCATTTGGCGCCATGACACATTTATGGGTGGTTTACCCATTTAAATGTGGTTTACACATTTGCATCAAGCCTACCCATTTATCCTCCATTTAATTCCCAATCAATTCAACTTAACCCCATTAAAATTGAGCTCATCCAAGGGTCAAATAAGTCTACCATGATCCATTGGGTCCCAATTGGGTCCTTTGACCCAAATAACCATCTTAACCCGATTAGATGTACATTACCCATTTGTTTTAATTTGATCCTTATAATATGTGCATTGGGTCTTAATTTGTACAATGGGCCCCACCATTTTCTCATCTATGATCACATCTTTTTAATTCACCATTCCAGTGGCATTTTTGTAAATATTAATATCTTTGAAAAATCGAGGTGTTACACTTGGGGTTGGTGTTATGAAGACTTATGGGATTAAGGCCCAACAATCCACTTATACAGTTCAAGACCACATGGAAAGTGAGGTTATCACTCAATGCAAAGAAATCCTGACATTTAGGGTCGATTTTGAAGAAGAAATCCCCTTTTGAATGAAAATTCCAAGTGTGATAAATCTTAAAAATAAGAAAAGGGAAGAGGAAGAAGGCTTGCCCAAGAGAAATGAGCAAGAAAAACTGGTTGGAGGCGAAATGGAGTGAGGTTTGGGAGTGCTCAGCTGTGAAAACTAAGGAAGAAAGAGAGAGGCTCGGAAGAGAGAAAGAAAATAAGGGAACTGCGAATGGGCTTCCGAACTATCTTTTATACAGATCGAGTAGCTGTTGTATCTGCTCCTTCGGAACCACAGTACATAACCTTGGAAGTTCCGAGGTAAGTTTTGGCAGGTTCAGAGAACAATCACATATGAAAGGGACTAAATGCAAGCATCCAGTTTTCGAAGCTTCGAAACAGGGCACCCGCCGAGGTAAGTTCCCTGGCAAGTTCAGAGAACAGATTGAATTAAAAGGCATCTCAACACTCCACAGGTTTCAGAACTAGATCCTTATATTCCGACACAAGTTCCGAGATCTAGTTCTAAGGATTTCCAATTTTCAGATAGTCAATAGATGAATCATCTAGAATTATCAGAGATGAAATTCAATTTTGGTACAATCATTAGTCAACTTTTCAGTCGACTGATGGATCGTCTGAATGTCCTGATTCAGATTTTTGATCCTTGGCCTTTTCACTGTGTGTTCATTTGATCTCCTGGAACTTAGTCTATTTCTTAGATACCCCTCTAAGGTGTTTTAAGTTAATTAGGAACCCCATATCTAGAAGAATCGTACATTTAATTTAATTTTATTGAAAGCTTTTAAGTAACACATGATTCAAGATAATTCAAGATATGATGTTGCAAGATGCAATATATCACTGAGTTTAAGCACTATCAAGCAACGTGAACATATTTGGTTAATCAATTACTACCAAGGTGTCCATTCCAACTGATTTAAATTCAAGACTTGGAGATGGAGATAGTGAAATCAACAATGATCCAACAATTTGTATTCATATCACTATGAGGTAGTAAGATTAAACCAAGCAATCAACAATCAATTCTTTTAGACTTTTGATGAGATCAAGTCCATGGATTTTTTACTTCTTTGAGCATGACATATATTGCAGTCAGAAACAATATTATCAAGTGCTTTAGGAGTCAATGGTATCATGTCATCGCACAACAAGAGATTAATCTTGTTTGTAGATGTAAGTAATCAAGTAATCGAATTTCAGGCAAGACATGATGCAATGAACCAAGATATGTAATTATTTGCTTCAAGTTTGGACCATAGAGGGACATTGGTTCACACTCAAATATCGTCAACAAGACATAGGCAAGGTACTTGGCGTCTTGTTCCACCTCAACCCTCCATGAATGATCTTGGCTGTAAATGGATCTTCACCATTAAACGGCATGCTGATGGGTCCGTCACTCGACATAAGGCGAGACTAGCCATAAAAGGTTAAAATCAACTTCTTGGTGTGGATTATCATGACACCTTATGTCCTGTTGTTAAATTTTCAACTTTACTATTGGTCATTTCGAATGGTTGGTCCCTTCGACAACTTGACGTTAATAATGTTTTTCTTCATGGTCACCTTGACGAAGATGCTTATATGAGCCAACCTTCGGGGTTTGTGGACACAACTCATCCTATTTATGTTTGTAAACTGGTGAAGCCCATCTATGGACTCAAACAATCTGTGTGCCTGGTTTCGTCGCCTTAATGATTTCTTAATCAGTTAGCTTCAATAGCAAACGGGCATTTTCTAATGCTGATTTGGTTGGTTGTCCTGGTGATAGGAAATTGACTAGTGGTTTTGCTATCTTTCTTGACAACAATTTGATCTCGTAGAGCTCTAAGAATCAACAAACTATTGTACACTCTAGCACTGAATCTGAGTACAGGGCCATTGCATCTGTTGCTACTGAACTTACATGGTTAATCTCGTTTCTTGGGGAATTACAGGTTGCTCTACATGGGTCCCCAAGTCTCTAGTGTGACAACATTAGTGCTACCTATCTTACAGCCAATCTGGTTTTTCATGCCTGTACAATGTAACGCCCGCCCCATTTTCACTGAAATCAGAGTCTATTTTTTTTTTTGAAATGAATAGTGACAACGGGCGCGGACGTCACGACGCGAGTTAAGTCCGAGCTTCTAAAGCCCGGCCCTTAACTGGCCAACCCTACGTGTGCGTGGAACTGAGTCCATGAAGAATGGTTCACACGTAGAAGTAAGCTTGCGGAAATTTAACATTAACGCGGGGGTTATAATAGAGCCTATCCTAACAGTTTTAGATAAAAGGGAAGATACATCATTAAATTACTAAAATACCCCTATGTTCATAATTATGTCTCAAAATGATAACGTCCAGAGTATAATCCAAACCATAGCAAGAAACAGTAATTATTACATGCCGACAAGCTAAGCTACTTAAATTACAATTTTTCCAAAATAAAACTTAAATAAACAAAGTAGCCGCTTTCCCAAGCTCCTATGCTTGGCTCCCGTCGCGTCCACTGTTTCCGCCGTCTCCTGCTTCATCAGCTAGAGTATAAGTAGGGCGTTAGACAACGCGCCCAGTAGGACTCCGAGTAGGGCTAGCACATGGATTAGTGATAACAAGCATATATAATAAAACCATATGATGAATGCCATGCCATGGGTGCCTATGTCATGTGTCCCACACATCATCCATATCATCATAAAATGTCATATCCCCCTTGACGGCAAAGCCTCGTCAAGGTGTCCCCATGTTTGCTTCTTGGTCGCCCTGACGGAGCATAGACTACGATTATAGCATATCAAGCTATCCCCATATGTGATTCTCGGTCGCCCCGACGGAGCATGGACTCCGGTTATAGCACCTCAGGCTATCCCCATGTTTGCTTCTCGGTCGCCCCGACGGAGCATGGACTCCGGTTTCATTATTTTCCCGCCCATACCATGCATGAGATGTAAGTGCATTATGCTATGTAGTATATATATAATTCATATCCTTAATATAAAATCCATAGCATTGAAATATAATTCATAGCCTTAAAAATATCATCCATAACATTAACATATAATCCATAGCATTTAAAATACCATCCATAGCATTAAAGTATAATCCATAGCATTTAAAACCCATCTTAAAATAAATCATATAATTACCAAAATAAAACGAGGAAACCATCACATACACATAATCCACGGCTTACAAAAAGGTAGGAATCCTACCGAATACCGCTTAGCGTCCCTTTACGTTTTTGTTCGATAATCCGGTCGCCGATCACGTACCGTTTGCGACGTCCCGATACCTTATTATACATTTACCAAATTAGTCCATATTTTATCCATGATTAAGTCCTTAACTGATCACAACCTTAGATCCATTAATGATCCCTAACCATGTTACAAGATTATCATAATTCAGCCCTTAACTTATCCTCATTTCCATTGATTTAAATACATGCATAATTCCAAGTTTTAGCCCGTTAAACATTCTCATTTGTGAGCCTAAAACGTAGCAACCCTAAGTTTCATTTAATCACCCATAATGTCATCTTAATGTACCCAAGTTCATGTCCAACCTACATGGGGTTCGGCCATGGTTCCTCAATGTGGCCAATAATTATGGTTTTGCCACTAGACTTCCATGGTTTAATATTTCCTCCATCCATGTATATTTTTGGTCCATACTTCATCCATATATGTAGCCCCATTAATGATTCATTGACCATGACCTAACATCCCTAAAATCAGCCACTTAATTTAATTAAATTTGCAATCATCTAATCCCATACATAATTTAATATTTAGCCCATAACATGACCTACAAATGGGTCATGGGTTCGGCCATACACCATGGCCGAACCCATGATGCCTATTTTCCATTTTTCTTGGGTCCATTTTATCTCATTCCTACCATAAATGAATTTAAATCATACATTTAAATCACCCTTTCATAATCATCATGAAATATACTTTGGTCCATTTAATTTAACCATCATTCCATTTTATTTTCCATGGTTCCAAGAACACTTAATTCCTCCAAGTCTTCCCATGGGGTTCGGCCATGATCCATAATTTTTATCTTAAAAACCTCATTTCCACTCATTTAAACTTTGTTTAAAATACCTAAAAAAATTCCACTTAATTACCATTAACCTTCTCCATTAATTTCCATACTTTCATAACCATTAATTTCATCATTCCATCACCATAGGGTTCGGTCATACACCATGGCCGAACCCATGGTTCATGATTCACCATTTTTCCATGCCTCTTGAGGCCACAAAATCATTTATATACTCCATGATTTATTTATTTTTCCTCATTTAAATCCCTTTAAATTTTTCCAACATTTAATCATTTACAACCCTAAAAATCATAATCATTCTCCATGGCTTTAAACTTTAAAACCTTAATTACAATCATCACCCATTTACCATGGGGTTCGGCCACACTACATGGCCGAACCCTATGGTCCATCAATCCATTCAAAAACCCATGCTTCATGCTTAATCCATTTAATTCCATAACCTCCTTAATCATTTTATTTTTCTTAATCTATCTCTCCCATTTCATCCATTTCTCATCTTATCATTGGATGGATCTTAGATCTAAGGCCCATAACATTTGTGGCCACCATCCATTCTAAGAAATGGGTTCCATAAACACATCTTAACCTTTAAAAAAATATAAATTCTTGTTTAAGAATTTCTTACCACACCGACGACTCGTCCGGTCTTTCTTTCCCTTTTTGATTTCCATAGCACTTTCTCTTCTTCTTCTCCTTGTTGCTCGGCCACTATGTGCTTTATCAAGATGGAGTCTCCAAATTTAGGGTTCGGCTAAGGTAAGGTTGGTTTTGAGAGAGAAAGAGGGGAGGAGGGGATGGAAAATAATCTCAAGCTTGGGTTTTGAAGTGGTGGTTGGCCAAGCCTAGTTTTTTCCTTCTTTTCTTCTAAGTTTCTTCTTCTTTCTTAGTGTTTTCCTTGGGGGAGAGAGAGAGAGGACGGTTTTGGGAGAGGGAATGAAGAGATGGAGATGAGATGGGACTCTAGACCCATTCCCATCTCATCTTGGTGGCTTGGGTTACACTCATCCATCATTCCATTTGACCAACCAACATGGGTAAGCATGGCTTGCATGTCCTTGGTGGTGGTGGTTGGGATGAAACCACCACCATGCCAATGGTTTTGGGTCTTTAAGGTGGGTGGTTTGGTCTTCCTCCCTTTGACCATATGATGAGAGGTATGGGTCCTCATACCTTGAGTGGTGGTGGTTGAGATGAAACCACCACCCTAAGTCCATGGTATTTTTTGTGTTTCTTTGGGTGGTTTCAATGGGATGAAACCACCATTTGACTTGCCCCCTTTGACTTATTCATTTGACCCTAATTTGACCAACCTAATTAATTAAATTAAATCCCTACTTAGGTTAATTAATTCCTATTTAATTTAATTCCATTTAATTCTCTTTCTAAGAAATCCACCCATGGTTGACCAAGTCAACCATGGTGGACGGCCCCCACCAACACCTACCCTACCTGCCACCTCACTTGATGAGGTGGAAGTGGGCCCCATTCGACCATATCACTTAAACCCCATTAATCTTAACTTAGATGATTTAAAATAATTTAATCAACTTAATTTACTTTCATCCACCTTAGTCCTCTTAATTTATCCATGGTTGACCAAGTCAACCATGATGGTCGGCCCCACCTTTTCATTGGTCCACACGCCACCTCACTTGGTGAGGTGGAGGTGGGCCCCACTTGGTTATGCCATTTTAACTATCTCATCACTAACTTAGGTGGTTTAATTCCAATTCAACCCATTTCAATCAATTGGGTCACCATTGGGCCCATGGCCCAATTAAGTTATTTTCTATCATTTACCTTAGAGCTTGACTCATTTTGATCCATTGGGTCCCAAATGGTTATCGAGCCTACTTTGACCATTATTGACCCCTCAGATGAATTCCATCCAAACTATGGTCCATTGGACCATACTTGGACCCTTGCCCCAAAATTTGATCTATTTAGCATCCATAACATCAAAATTCCAATTAAAATAAATAAATGTCATATATATGTTGATTTAAAAATTCGAGCTATTACATACAAAACATGTTGAGATTGATTTTCATTTTGTAAGTGATATGGTTGCTCGCCGCTAGTTGGTAGTTAAAGTCATTTCCACCAAAGATCAGTTGGCTAACGTTTTTACCAAAGGCTTGTCCTCACCTCATTTTGTGACCATTCGTTCCAAGCTCAACCTCGTGGACGGCGTGTTGCGCTTGAGAGGGACTATTAGTGATATTCACCATCCCGTGTCATCCACGTCTCACTCCCGTGATTATCCTCACCAATAATCATGGGATAGTCAATGGATTGTACAGTTATGATTTTCTGATTCTCTAAAGACATTTTCTCTTTTGTAAATCTATATATAAAATGTAGGGTAGACATTTAGACACGGGATTTTTCTTTCAGCAGACACGGGTTTTCAAATTGTTACTGGAAATTACCATTTTGCCCTTCCGCTTCCGCACCGTCTGGACGTGAGTTAAGAACATTTTTCCTTTGTTCGGACCATCGGATCGTTTGGACCATTATTCATGCCTAAATTCGATTCGTTCGGACGATCTATGTTGCAGATGCTGCAATAATGCATAATGTGTTTTGAATAATAAAATTTCCTTTAAAGCTTTAAAATTATTTTTTAAACACTGTGTATATCCAAAATTTCTTAAATTGAATATCTGGACTAATTACGATAACCTAATAAAAATACTTTAAGACTTAAAGGTCTTTTGACACTCCTAAATGCTTAAAACAAAGTGTTTTACAAATAAGGGTATCCCTCGGCTGTGCCGAAAACACACTTCTGGAAATCCAAATGACAAACCGTAAAAATCGTTGAATTCCAAATTCAAAACTGAACAAATATGTGAAATTTGAAACTTAGATCTTTCAAATGATTGTTTACCAAAAATAGGTGATCTTTTCCCATCCCAAATCCCGTCGCTTCTTAAAAAAAAAAATCCAATTAAACAATCATTTGAAAGATCTAAGGTTTTAAATTTCACATATTTTTTCAGTTTTGAATTTGGAGTTCAATAGTTTTTACGGTTTGTCGTTTGGACTTCTGGAAGTGTATTTTCGACACAACTGAGGGATACTCTTATTTGTAAAACACTATGTTTTAAACATTTAGGAGCATAAAAAAAACCTTGAAATCTTAAAGTATTTTTATCAGGTTATCGTAATTAGTCCGGATATTCAATTTGAGAAATTTTGGAAATACATAGTTCTTAAAAAATAACTTTAAATTTTTAAAGAAAATTTTATTATTCAAAACTATAGGAATTATATAGTTTTTTTTTTAACTAATGCATTATATATTATACCAGACCGTCCGGACGAATGAAATTTAGACATGAATAATGGTCCGAACTATCCGATGATCCGAACAAAGGAAAAGTGCTCTTAACTCGTGTCCAGACAATGCAACATAAGAGCAAAATGAAAATTTTCACTAAAATTTAGAAACTCGTATCCGCTTAAAGAAAAATCTAGTGTCTAAATAATTATTCAAAATGTAAAGACATCAAAATGAAACTGAGAGAAATTTACTCTTATAATCGTTACTTCTTAGAGCAAGTGGTGTAGTGGCCATATGGCCAGCTAGCTGGCCATATGGCCACCGTGCATGTGCGGTGTAGCAATGGCTAAATGTGGGGCCCACCTCACTTATGGCTAAATGGATGGCTACAGGTAGCAACCATGTAGCCAGCCATTCTCTCTCTCTCCTCTTTATATATATATATATATATATAACTTGTATATAGTTTTTGATTTTTTTTATTTTCTCTTTTTATTTATTTATTTGATTATTTTGGATTTTTTGTTTTGTTTTTGGGTATAATTTGTATATTAGGGCAAATAATTATTTTTTTTCTTTACTTTATTATTTTATTTTTTATAAAAAAATAAAAAATAACTCTTTACCTTTTGATTTTTTTTTTCCTTTACATTTGTAAACAAAATATATGAGAAACAAAAAATTAAAATTATACTGTACAAAAAATTAAAATTATTCAGTAAAAAAAATTAAAATTATAGCTATTGAGAAACAAAAATATTAAAAATAATATTTTATTCATCGCAAACAATATGAAAAATTACATTTCTAAAAATATTATCTTTAAACTTCTTCATTACCAAATTTATTCCACAAATGTTCCATGAGATCTCTCCTGAGATCTAGATTGTTATCTGCATTGCGAATCCTGTTAAGCCGAGTGGAAATGTGTGCCGCTAAAAATGATCGATCTTGATTGTAGTGTGGAAGACAAACTGGCTCATCTGTCGGAGGTGTCCATTCTTCAATGTTGGTGTCGTGTTCATCTTCCATGATCATATTATGCAGAATGATGCACGTTTTCATTATCTTGCTCAGGTCTTCTTTTTTCTAATAATACACCGGTCCATGCGTTATAGTCCACCGTATCTGCAACACGCCAAACGCCCGTTCAACATCCTTCCTAATGGCTTCTTGTTTTTGGGCAAACAATTTCTCTTTTCCAGTAGTTGGATGCGGGATGGTCTGCACCAAAGTTGCCCACTTAGGATATATACCATCAGATAGGTAATACCCCAACGTACGTTGGTTTCCATTCACCTCGCAATTAACCGAAGGCATTGTACCATTGATGATACGTTTGAATATTGGGGAATGATCTAAGACATTCACGTCATTGTGTGACCAACCATACCAAAAAGAGCATGCCAAATCCACAGATTTTTTGATGCAACTACCTCCAATATGAGGGTAGGCTTACCACTTCTCCCCTTGTGCGTGCCATACCACGCTGAAGGACAGTTCTTCCATTCTCAATGCATACAATCTATAGAGCCAAGCATACCTGTAAATCCTCTTTCCTTCCCTTCTTCAAGCAAACGTGCAATGTCGTCTTCATTTGGTGAGCGTAGGTACTGCTCTGCATACAATGCAATTACAGCATCACAAAACCTCTTCAAGCTTTTGATTGCAATGCGCTGGCCAACCTTTATGTACTCATCACAAAGATCCGCTGAAATTCCATATGCGAGTATACGTATCGCAGCTGTCATCTTCTGTATAGGCGTGCACCCCATACGACCAGCATTGGGTTTTTGTTTAAAGAAGTTGTCATAAGCTTCAACATCGTTCATAATGCGAAGAAACAACTCTCATCGTATCCGAAACCGTTTATGAAAGTACTCAGATGGAAAAACAGGATTTTCGGCGAAGTAATCTTTAAAGAGTTGTTGGGCTGCCTCCTCTCGATTGCGCCTAATATATCTTCTCTTTGGAGGTTGACATAATGCTTTTATTACATCAGGCGTGAACATGCCCAGAATTGTTTTCATCCATCTCTGATGGAATTGAAAAACCGTCTCCCGATTAGAATCTGATGAATTTTCTGAAGATTCAAACTCGGACACTGGAAGAGACCATGATGATGAAGCCATATTGTATATATAATGAAAATGATGATTCAAATAAGAGAATTTAAAGGAGTCAAAGTAGACAAGAATGGATCTGAGGGATCAAAGAAGATGAAATGGACTTGAGCAATTACAAAATATAAAATCAGTGGTTTATATAGCAATTGAGAATATAGCCGTTGGGAATCTAGCCGTTGGAATATAGCCGTTGGGAATATAGCCATTGGGAATCTAGCCGTTGGAATATAGCCGTTGGGAATCGAGCAGTTGGGAATCTAGCCGTTGGGAATCTAGCTGTTGGAATATAGCCGTTGGGAATCTAGCCTTTGGAATCTAGCAGTTGGGAATCTAGCCGTTGGAATATAGCCGTTGGGAATCTAGCAGTTGGGAATTCTCTATAAATACCACACTCATTTCACTCAATTCTTACCTTCAACACTCATTTCTCTCGATTAGCATTCTTCAACACTTCACATCCTTCAAAACTCTATGGATCATCGACCTCCATTCATGAACCAATCTGGAAACTCCGAACTACCACCACAATTCAATTTTGGGTGGCAGCCTCAAGATTCAGCCGAATCTGGATACATATCCCAACCCCAGTTCCAATACTCACAATATCCCCAATACGCATCCCAATTTCACTTCCCACATCATCCCCAATATGCACCTCAATTCCAAAATCCATCTTATCAAGCTTCGCAATCACAACCCCCACAAAAGCAAAAGAACAAAAATTGGTCTAATCAAGAAGATGTAGCACTATGCAAAGCATGGATCATGATTGGTGAAGATCCAGTGGTAGGTACAGATCAAAATAGAAGTCGACTGTGGGAACGAATTCACATTCATTTTGTTAGCCAAGTTGGAGGCACGATAGAAAGAAATAGTAGTGGTCTGATGAATCGTTTTTTAGCCTTCCAAGCAAAAGTAAACAAATTTTCAGGATTCTACCAAAATGTCAAAGACACTCCGGCCAGTGGTTTCAACAATAAAGATATAGTAAGTTTATTACTTTGTTTTTTTAAAACCATATTTTTATTTTCATTAAAATTCTTAATTTCAATTATTGATTATTTTATATAGATGGAGACTGCCAGAGAAGTATATAGAATTCAAGAAGGCCATGAATTTAAGTTCGAACATTGTTGGAATGTGCTTCGGGATTCGCCAAAATGGAGGATCCATTGCAACGCTAAACAAAAGCCAACTCAACAAAGAAGTAAGAGAGGTATTATTGATCTGGATATTAATGAGACTAGAGATTTCTCTGAATCAATTCCAACAACACCAGGTTCATCAACTCTTGGTGTAGGTTCATCAACTCCTGGAGTATCAACTCCAAGTTCAATAAACATTGGCGATGACGACCCACCAGCCGATTATGAAGAAGAGCATGACACACGCCCTGCTGGACGAAAAGCAGCGAAGAAGAGAAAAAATAAAAATACATCTCTTGTATCATTGCAGAAGGACTTGATTACAAAAATGCAAGATTTAACTGAACAAGGCCGCATGTTTGCTGAAGCAGGAATCGAAGGAGAGCAATTGAGACTTAAAGTTAGCATGGAGAAAGAACGAACTAAACAGCTGGAGATACAATCAACTTTGGAGCAAAATTTGGAGAAAGAACGGACTAAACAGCTGGAGTTAAAAACAAAAGAAAGGATGGCTGATATAGAATTTGAAAGATATATAATGAGTCGAGATCCATCAAAGGTGGCAACAGAAATGGAAAAAGCGTGGATCATTGTACAACAAAATGCAATCATAAATAAATTAACTCAAGGTGGCGATCATATGTAATGTATTTTTATTTATATTAGAGTATGTAATGTCTTTTTAATTTATTTATTTCCAGCATCACAAATATGTATGTCTTTTTAATATATTTAATTTCTTGTGAGAGAATATGTATGTTTTTTAATTTATTTAATTACTTGTGAGAAAATATATATGTTTTGTTAATTTATTTAATTACTTGTGAAAAAATATGTAATGTCTTTATATATTTTTTTTAAATTTGTTAAAAAAATGTATATAAAAAAATAATAATAAAATATTAAAAAGTAGTCATTCTAGTTAACACTATACCGTGTGACTAGGCTGGCTAAAAATTATAGTCAGCTATGTCATAAAAAAAATACTATTTAATTATATGGCTAGCTATATTTAGTGACATAATAAGCCATATATAGCCATTCCACACCACTTGCCCTCAGAGTGTCTAAATGTTAAAGTAAGAGGGGTAATACCTTTACTATTTTAAGTCAACAATCGTTTCTGTATACCTTTACTCTTTTGAGTCAACAATCGTTTCTGTAAAGCATATAAGTAATCTCGAAGTCGTTTTGTTTATCCCAAATTTTTGCAGGAATGTGGCTTGGGTAAGCAAAGGATATCTGGTCATTACCATTGTTAAGCTATTTCTTGATGAAAATTAAAAGTGCAACTTGAGGAAGGTTGACGTTGTTTGTTCTCTTTACTTTCCAAGTGGTGCTCTTTGTAGGGAGATAAAATTATGTCTGGTACATTGGGATTGTACGTCTCCATTTCAATGGAGCAATGCAATCCGATGAGAGCTGCAATTAAAGGAGATTGGAAAAGTGTAATAAACGAGTTGAAGAGGAAGCCGCACTTAGCAGAAGCCGCCCCGACAACCATTACCGGCGACACCCTATTACACATTGCTGTAAGAGGGGAGGGAGTGGATGTAGTCAGCGAGCTTCTTGAGCTGTAGCCGGAGAGGGTCCGGATAGCGGCAAATGCGGGAGGTAACACATCGGTCCATGAGGCTGCCAAGACAGGGAATGTGGAGATGGCAAAGTTGATATTGGAGAGGGATGAGAGTTTGGTAGAGAGGCGGAACCACAATGGAGAGACGCCACTATTTTGGGCTGCCATGTATGGACGCAAAGAGATGCTCCGCTTTCTTTCTGGCCGTGGAATGATTGGGACGAGGAGGAACGACGGCGCCACTATTCTTCATGTCGCCATTGTGGCTGAATTTTATGGTATGGCTTTTTTTCAGTTTTTGTTTTCTAATTTACATCATTATCTAAGATCACTTTCACTTTTGTTTTTAATTTTCTTTCCGTCACCTGAGATTTAAAAAGAAAATAATTTACTCACAAGTACCTCAACCAGGGCTTCATATGTGTAATCAGTTTATAGAAATATCAAATTTAAAAAAAATATCAATAAAAATAAGTAAAATAAATTACTATAATAATGATAAGCAGTAATGTTAAGACAACAAAATACAAATTTATTGCCCCAACAACGAACCAATTCAAAGGGCTATCTCATTCCTCACAAATTGAAAAACGAAACTGACTTTATTTAAAAAATTATTCATTGTAATTCGGTTAAAAAATTAATGTGAACTTTTAATAATCCTCTTTAAATGAGTAAAATGTTGTTGATTTCATATTTTTAATTTAATCAATAATTTAATTTAAAGATTGTAATTAAAATTTTGTATAATTCATTGGGAACGAGGTTTTTTTCTTTTGTGCTAGCGTCATCTTTCCAGGCTCTAGAGTCCAGATAATTTTTCTGGTCGCCCATCTCGATCGAACCAGTGAGCGCCACATTTTATGAGTCACATGAAGCGTTTTGAACAGATCGGATGCGTGAGGCTGATAATGATTATAATTATGAAAATGGAACCCCTATGGAAACTCGGCTATGAAAATAGCTATCTCTTAGTTATTATTTTTAATTCATTTCAATTCAGATTTAGGGTTTTTATTATCTATTAAAAATTTAAAATCTTAGTTTCTGTTGGACTTGTGAAGTAACAGAAAGCTGTTTCCATTTTCCTTTCGGAGCTGAGCCGAGGGCTCGTAATGATTAATACTAAATTGAGAGAATTATGTAACTTAAGTAACTGGAAAGACATTTTTCATCAATATATAATGTTAGTCATTAAATTTTATCAGTTATAATTACTTAAAATTAAATTTATAATAAAGAATATTTTTATTTACAGATTTAAATTTATTGAAAATTTAAAATCCATAATGAAATGAATATTATTTTATTTTATTTTTAATTAAATTAAATGACCAATAATTATATTTTATTTTATTTTAAATATGTCATAATTTATAAATTGTGACATGTGGAGAATCAAAAATTTAATTTCTGTGACTTTGATATATACGTTACCTCAAGAATTCAAGTTTCAACAGAGTTGACTGAGACGACAAATTGACTGTATGTCTGTATCAAATCTACGCCACCCATTCTACGGATTCAATATTTCAATGCATCCGATGGCAGGAAACATTGCTGTGTAGGTTGGTTCTAGAGGCTGTGATGCATTGAATTACACCTTGTAGTGTTTGTTGCTTCTAATATAAATAGTTTGTTTGAAAACTCAAAGACCCTATTTAATTATTTGTCCGGATTTAAATGAGGGTGACAGTGAAAGGTCATTTACAGTGAAATGAAGCCGAACCAACCCACCTGCCATGCATTCATGGGTGCAGCAAATGACAACCGGTACGGTGACCTTAAATGGCTGACTCCATTTATATAATTAAATAAATTTTTTTTTTTTTATGATGTAGCTGATTATAATTTTTAGTCAGCCTTATGATGCAGTATATTGTAGTATAGTGTTAAATAGAATAGTTATTTTTTAATATTTTATTATTATTTTTTATATATTTTTTTTAACAAATTTAAAAGAAAATAATTATAAAGATATTACATATTTTTTCACAAATAATTAAATAAATTAACAAAACATACATATTCTCTCATATTGTTTGAGATGAATAACATATTATTTTTAATATTTTTATTTCTAAATAGCTATAATTTTAATTTTTTGTACATAATGATTTTAAGACGCTCCATTCGGAGACCTCCATTTTCTGTCTGAAAACACTCCTTTTCAAATTTTATATGCAAATTACCGTTTTGCCCTCCCATTAAAAAACCTTCTAACGATAATTCAGTACAATTTTTGTATCCTTCGAACCATAGCATCAGTAAAATCGATTTAAAAGTTTTAAACAGTAAAATCTTTTTTTTAAAAAAAATTTAAAGTTATTTTTTAAGCACTGCGTATTTTCAAAATTTTTCAAATTAAATATCCAGATTAATTACGATAGCTTGATAAAAATACTTTAAGAATTTAAAGTCTTTTGATACTCTTAAATACTTAAAACACAGTATTTTATAAATAAGGGTGTCCCTTGGTTGTGTGGAAAATACATTTAAGAGTGTCAAAAGGCCTTGAAGTTTTAAAGTATTTTTATTAGGTTATCGTAATTAATCTGGATATTCAAATTGAGAAATTTTGGAAATACACGGTGCTTAAAAAATAACTTTAAAGTTTTAAAGGAGATATTGATAACATAGACAGTTATTTTTTATTCACTGTGAATTTTTCAAATTGAATATTTGGACTAATTACGATAACTTGATAAAAATACTTTAAGACTTTAAGGTCTTTTGACACTCCCAAATATATTTTCTACACAGTCAAGAGATACCTTTATTTATAAAATACTTTATTTTAAGCATTTGAAAGTGTAAAAAAGATCTTAAATTCTTAATTATTTGTCTTAATATATAAATTATACTAAAAAACAAAATAAAAAATCCAAAATAATCAAATAAATAAATAAAAAGAGAAAATAAAAAAAATCAAAAATTATATATTTATATAAGAAGAGAGAAGTTAAATGACTGACTACACATATATTACTTATCGCCAGTCATTTAAGGAAAATTCATATGAGCCCTACTTGTAACTAGCCCCATACTGTTAGCTGGACATATCGCCATCATATCGATTGCTCTAACATTTATCGACGTTTGGCTTCACTTCTGCACGAGGTAAAAAAATAATAGTTGATACGGTGCGTGGCGCGCTTGTAGGTGGGACGCGCAGGCCATCTTGTTCACGCGTCGGTTTCCCGTTAGCTAGAGTTTGATTTTCTTGGGTTTTAGCACTTTTGGGCGGGGTCCACAAAATACGCGCCACTGTCTCAATTATATTCATTTTTTTTTATCTTTTTTGACTGTTTTAGAGACTACAACTGTGAAAATTTATTTTTTTATATAAAAAACACTTTATACAAATTTTATCATCCTCTATAAAGTTCATTAGACAGCCGATTTTTACTTCTCCATATTTTCCTCTAAACTTTATTTATTTGAATTTTAACTTAAAATCATGTGAAATGAACTAGCCTCGGGCTTAGAATTTGGGATCTTTGACATATTATATTAGATGATGGATTTTATCTAGTGGTAAAAGAAAATGCCGTATGAATACAACAGCATATAAACTATTAAATTATTTAAAATGAAATTAGTGGAAATTTTTTATTTTAATTTTTTTTAAAAATATATTAGATAAATATTTTTTATTTATTACAATCAAAACAATAATGAATATGCAATAAATAAACATAAAAAATTCAAATTATTATTATTATCATCAACTTAAACTATGATTTTATGCATTTGGCGTTAGGCTGATATCTAAGTTTAAAACAGAAAGTCAGAAAGTAATAATTTATTATAAAGTGAACTGTATGTAAAGGCATTGTGCTTGGGTATTAAGCATTTCTTAATTTTCCATATTACTTTGAAAACATGAATTTAAATATAGATATATTTATCAAATAGCAAAAAAAAATTTGGACCCATTAATCATTGATAAAAATATAATAAAATAAAATTTAGCATTAATATTTATTCATTTGATCTTAAAATACTTAAACAATGATAAAGGAAAAATCTGTAACAGCCCGGCCCATAAAAAGGGCTTGGGGTTCGGCTCAGCAAGATACTGTCCACTTTGGGCCCACACGAGCACACACGTGCACACATGCAAGCTTGCATGATTTTGGATCGACCTGGCCTAAGTCCTGGCCCAAAACGCGTCTTGCTGGAAGAAGAGGGTAAGACTACTTATAAATCCCCTCTCAAACTCCTCAACTTCCGATGTGGGACCTTATTTTCCACCCTCAAGCACACACTCCCACTCCTACTCCCACTTTCACTCCTTTGGGACGGCCTTCATGGACTCGGCCGTCTTGACCGGGTCAGGGTCTCATAATCAAACCCCATAAGCACAGTGCCGTCCCCTGCTCGACCCAATGAATCAAGTGGAAGGTAGTAAGTCCACACAGTCCGAGTGCTGAACTCGAGTCTGATACCATTTGTAACAACCTGGCCCATAAAAAGGCTTGGGGCTCGGCCCAGCAATATATTGTCCACTTTGGATCCACACGCGCACACACGTGTACACGTGCAAGCCTGCACGATTTTGGATCAAACCCGGCCCAAGTCCGATTACAAAACATGTCTTGCTGGAAGAAGAGAGAAAGGATACTTATAAACCCCCTCTCAAACTCCTCAACTTTTGATGTGGGACATTATTTTCCACCCTCAAACTCACAAATACATTCGCACTCCCACTTTCACTCCTTTAGGTCGGCCCTCATGGACTCGGCCGTGTGGGCCGAGTTAGGGTCTCACAAAATCAATAATGCCTTAAATCACTCTGTTAAATAGGATCACTAGAAATTTTTTTATACTTGTGTTTTTCAATATGTCATCAAGAAAGATCTATTTCAACAACGTACTTTTAGTATCACTTGCGAATTTACTGTATTATAATAGACTATTCTTTAGCTTTTGAGGTAAATTGTCACTAAAAACAATAGAAGAAATGTAAAGTGATCTAAAATGCATTTTTCACTACTTCTTGGACGATTATTTTTCATTTTTAAAATTTATTTTATAATGTTATGCTAATTATTGTATTTTAATGTATCACACTATTTCTTAACTTTTGTAGTCACAATTTGGAGATCTTCACTTTATATTATTCCACGTTCCCATACATACAAAATTATCATTGTAGTGATCTTTCACATTTTATTCCGAAATTTTGTTTATAAATAGTCAATATTTTCGAAAGTATTTAGGCTACTTCTACCAATCTTCTAAAACAACATCTAACACAAAATTATACTAAATAAAATTTTAAATTTGAACATAATTGAAGTAAAAAAAAATGTTAGAACATGTTTTGTTGAATTTATGGTCCATATGATTTTCTCACGACCCTATCTCAGGCATGTGACTAAAGTGCTACAACAGTACCATGAGATAAGCATCTACAAATAAATACTAAATGCAAACATAACCGTTAAGAGTTCATATTACAACCCATTTGTTCCCATAAAATGTTTATTCATAATCAAGGACGACAATACAAAATACAAAAGACTGGAACTTCTCCCATGATGACTTCACCTTCGGGGATGGGGTCCACCAGACTCCATCTCCAACATTGTTCCTGCATCTACAGGGGGTTAGTCCAAAAAAAAAAAAAAAACCAATATAAATAAATAAGAGATTCACAATAAATACTAGAGAATTAAGTCCAATACAAGCAAATTGCACTTCTTCCAGCATATTGACATTCAACCATTTCCATTTATCATCCACAAAAAGGTTATCCATTTATTGACCACACAGAGATACCCCTACTCCCAATATCCACACAGAGGCACCCAATATAAAAGACCACAAAGAGGCATTTTGAGATTTTTCTCTCATTCTTCAATGCCCATGATATAAATAATCTAAATCTCCACACCACTAGTCATACAAGGTCTCAACTCAACTCTTGAGACCACAATTTACCCAAATCCTTGACAATCTCTATTGTAGGAAGGTTTAGGACAAAGTATATCTCATTAACATACATCATACACCCACACTAAACAAGTACAACTATGCCTCATTCATACATGCATTTTAACAAACATCTAAAAGGTCATAATTGGAGAAAAGCCATATCCCCACACCACTAGTCATACAAGGTCTCAACTCTACTCTTGAGACCACACTTTATCCAAATCCTTCATAATCCCATTGAAGGAAGGTTTAGGACAAAGTATATGTCATTAACATACACCATACACCCCCATTACACAAGTATAATCATGCTTCATTCATACATGCATTTTAACAAACATCTAGAAGGCAATAATTGGGGAAAAGCCCTCACCTAGTGCTTCTAGTAGTCGATGTCTCCAAAGTTTGGAGGATTGTCCACTTCCTAGAGCTGTTCAACACATGCACACTACTATTACAACCATGATTAAGCATAAATTATATAACATTCACAAAACCCCCAATTCATTTTCTTTTAAGTAAAGCTTTTGACCCCAAAGGTTACCCAACACTCTTCTTCTAACTGTTCTCAACCCAAGAACCTTTCACCATTCTCCAAAAGGACACCCAATCCTGTCCCATTTTACTTATCTTCAAGATACTCAAGCATTGTGAACACAAGACTAAGATTGAAATCTTACTTACCTCCAAAACGAACAAGGTGTGAGTATGAGGGTCGGGAAGAGGTGCTCAGTCGAGCTCATCCACATGCACAACGAAATTTTCAGTGTAAAAGGAAAAAGAGGGTCAGATTTCTATCTAAAAAGGGTTTTCCACAGTGCTTTGGGTGAGGAGAAATCTCACTCTCGATTTGGGTCGGGAGTCCTTACACTCTTCCCTCCTAAAAAAATTCACCTTCGAATTTACGAAAACAAAAAAAACTCGTACCTGGTTGCTCAAACAGGTTCGGATACAGACGTCGGATAGTTGATTCGCGTTCCCAAGTCTCTCTCTCTACTCCACGCTGTCACCATAATACCTTCACCATAGGAATGGTTTTGCTACGGAGCACCCGTTCTTTAGATCCAGAATGCATGTGGTGACCAGCTTAGCTTCTTTTGTATTTTGCTAATAACAATATTTTTGGTTTCTATAGAGAGGGAAATTTTTTGACCAAAAATGGGATGCTATCAATCATTTGTACTAATGTATAATTAAAATAAAAAAAAATAGACCATAATTTCCAAAATAGGAAAAACGTTCAGCCAACATAGGTGAAAATTTCACTCATTTAGCCAAAATTTTGGTTTACCACAGGAAATATCTCTAAAATTTTTGAAAGACATCTTATTTTTATTTTGGATGATTTAAAACCATAAATTCCAATATAAATTTGAAATTTAGACAATTTTTTTTTGTCATACAATAAAGTCAAATCAAGTTAGCTTCTGTACTAATACAACTTATTAACTAAATAGATTGAAATAGATGTAACCCTATGTTAAATTATTAATTTATGATAAAATGTAAAAATGAAATATTTAGTGTGTTGATTTTGGTAATATGCAATTTAAGTAAAATCTCTTAATAAGCTACCTATGTGAATTCTAATTTTTTTTTTTTTAAATGGTGACAATGAAGATATCATTAATAAAAGTATCAAAATATAGAACAACAACCAAAAAAAAAAAAGGTTTAAGAGAGATAAACCATAAAGAAGAAAACATAAGTTAAAACCAACAAGATACAAAACCACCCAACAAGAATAGTTATCCTCCCTAAAATAGAAAGAGCCCCGAATAGCTCCATCAATGCCATTTTTAGCGAAAAAATCTGTCACCCCATTGGCTGATCGACTAATGTGAGAAAAAGACACCTCCATTCCGGCCATCAACACCTTAATCTCCCTCACCAAAGGGGTAAGCCTCCATGGGGGACGCTTCACCCCACTAGCCCATTTAATGGCGTTGGATGAGTCACTATCAATCACTATACTACCTTCCCCTATACCAAAACCTAAGGTCAAAGCTCTCTTAATACTAAGAAGATCCGCCTCATTCGGTTCCAAGGACCCCACAAATTCTGAAAAGACGACACTAGTGTGGCGCAAATAATCTCTAAGAACTCCTCCAATCCCACCAGGTCTAGGCTTACCCCTAGAAGCTCCATCCACATTAAATTTTAAAGAACCACTCGATGGAGGGGACCAAACCTCCCGATGCTTCCTCCTACGGGTGTAGGACTTTAGGCAACTCTCCCACGACATAAACAAGTCTCCAGCTTTGCAATCACTGAAATCCTTATTAGTACACAACCACATACATAATCTCCATTTAGCATTGTGAAACAAGTCTTTGAACTCCGCACCAATCTCCTCAAAAGTCTTTAAATTCCTTTCCTTCCAAATGAACCATAAGACCAAAACAGGTATCATTATGTGAATTCTAATTGTACATGGATTTGGTTGTAGCGTAAATACGTTATATATGTCATTTAATAAAAATACTAGTGGATAAGCTTGTTACGCATGTGTCTTATTTTATTTGAATTATATTTTACGTGATTAAGTAAATATTTTGTAATCAGAAATAAATTCATTATTATGACTGAAAATTTATGAAAATTATGGTAATTTAAATTAATTTCATTATTATTTATAATCTAGATTTCACATTTTATATATTTTGAGATGTATTACATTCTACTGCTGTAGACCACCTGCTCCTTCTCCCATTCCACCTGTTTTGACCATCTTCTTTTCAATAGCTGTGATTCTCACCCAGTTCTATAATTCGACCAATCTCAGCTTATTGCCCATTCTTCACTCCAAATTCTCTCTCCTACTACTGATAAGATTCCTGCAGTAGACTCCTAATGTAGGCCAAGGTAATGTTAAAGAAATCTTCTTGGTCTACAATCTTCTAACGTAACTTAAGGTAGTATTACGAACCGTCCTTAGACTATTTAGGCAATTTGGAGACCCATTCAGTGTTAACTAAACGTGCTCCAATCCGAAAGAAAAGCTAACATGTAGACCTGATGGAAAAAGTAGTCCCGAAGAATTAGCCTTTGCTTGATTGAGTTAACAATCCAATTGAACTATGTAAAGAAAACGAAATACTAATTTTTTTCAATCCAATCAAAATTACAGATACAGGCCTCAAAACGGAGATCTACTTACTTGGTGCTTGACCCTTCCCACACTTGGGAACTTGATGTCTCACTAGACTCGCTAGAATTGCACACCAAATTCGATGACCCAAGTGACCACTCATGGTCTCTTTATATAGAGTTGGGAGTGGTTACTTAACCCTAGATAAATCAACCATAAACTAACCCTAGCCAACCGTGAACACAAAAGGGAAACTAAGAGTGGGTATGCAAGCCCATCTTGGACTCTATCCTTGCTTACACTAACTCAACAAATGGGAATTAGGAAAATAAAAATACATCCAATCAAAGAATTATATCTAAGACTGAAATCTATCTTAAACACTTAAAGCTTGTGTGCCCAAACTCCATCAAACTCATTGGAAGTGTTGGATTATGGAGCCCAACAATCTAGTGCTGGTGTAGGGGGACTCCGTCAGTTTTACCCTTGGGCCCGTAGGGACTAACAGCCCTAGTGGACTAATCGCCACAATTTCACAAAAAAGGCCATTTGTACTGCAATAGGGAGTGGGTGAAAAAGTCTCACATTGCCTAGGAGGTGCAAGGCTTGGGTACTTATATGAGGTGTCACCTCCCTCATCTAATGTGACGTGTTTTGAAAACTGTGAGTCCACAGTGCGATGTGTCCAAAAGACTTTGCGGGGGTGAATAGACCTGGATTGGTTGGCAAAGCGAACAATATCACATGTGTGGGGCGTGAGGGGGGCCCACGATCCTAACAATTGGTATTAGAGCGGGTTCGAGATTTGGACACCCAACCTGGTTGCTGAAGGGGATATTGTTGGGTTATGAGGCCCAACAACCCAGCACTGGTGTGGGGGAACCCCATCAGTGTTACCCTTAGTCTCGTAGGGACTGACAGCCCTAGTGGACTGACTACCACAACCTCACAAGAAGGGCCACTTGTGCTGCAATAGGGAGTGGGTGAAAAAGTCCCACATTGCCTAGGAGGTGCAAAGTTAGGTACTTATATGAAGGTTCGCGTCCTTCATGTAGTGTGATACATTTTGAAAATCGTAAGCACAAAGTACAGTGTGCCCAAAATACCTTGTGAGGGTGAGGGGACCTAACTTAGTTGGCAAAACAGACAATATCATACGTGTGGGGTGTGAGATGGATCAATGAAAGATGTCACATAACAATGAAGATCTAGCCAATGAGGAAAAGACATATGGAATGATGAGTTGTTTCGCCCACTGGGCTGCTTACAAGTCACACGGCCAAGAGGAGTAACCTAGGACGATTAAATGTCCACAATCCTCAAGCAAAAGAAGTCCATGCCACACCTTAGAGTTGCAAATATTTAAGGAGAGTGAAAGTAGGTGAGAAGTCGGCGATGGTTAAGATTCAGTATCTCTTGACACGTGTTTACAAAAGAAGTCATAAATCGGGCTATGTAAATCAGAATCAAGCAAACTCTGACTTGTTGGGAAGGCTATTGAATAACCTTTCAAATAAAACTAATATCAAAATCTGAGATCATTTGATATCCCATTTATGCCTTCAAGTTGTTCATTTTCTGCCAATTAGAGAATTTAGCCAAATTGGCTAAATTTTAGCTAACTTACGTCTCCTCCTTGCTTCATTCAAATTCCCTCTTTGCATTAGGGTTTTGGTTGTGCAATACTCCTCCAAGTGGGGTCCATTAAACACTTGAGTGGGCCTAAGCCAAGGCCCCCTATTCCCATCCATTCTTTCAGTTCCGCTATATAGCCTACTAATCCCTTCGCTATCACTCACTACATCTCGTTTCGTTCTAGAGCATGTGGTGAGTAGGAAACTCAATACATTTTGAAGCGAACTAACTTGCGAATGGAGGGAAGGAAGAGATGTCTTGTTGCCTACTCTATGGGTAGTAGGTAGGTTCTAATAAAATAATAGTTTGCTTGAAAAGTTGAAGAAAAGAAGCCGTGAAGTGCTGAACCATGCCTCGAGAACCAAAAGTACTTCTCGTCGACAACTAGGGTTCCGTTTGGCTAAGAGGTAAATTTTGCAGGTTACCTTTGAACAGACGTTACCTTTTAACATGAGTTACCTTTATATAGGTATCTCTTTTATCTTATTTGGTAATTATAGTGGAAATGTTAGAATTTACTCTAAGCTAAACAAATCTTGTTTGGGAATTATAAGCAAGGAAAACCTCATCAATTTTATGAAAATCAATGATTTTTAGTAAATTCATATAATATAAAAAATAAAATCAATATTTTATAAAACATAATTAGTAAATAATATCTTCAAATGAAAACTATGAATACATCTTATAATGATATTATACAATTTTTTATGAATTCCTTCACATAATTATGAATTCAAATAAAGTTCTTGCACTTGCATTCTAACTGTAAGAGTGAGATGAGGAAAAAATAGTTTTCTATATTTAATTTTTTAAATCCTATTATATGAATTAAAACTGGCAAAATATCTCTTCATAAAAATTCATAATCTGCTCATTCGTGATGTAAGATACATAATATAATAAGCTATTATAATTGTCTAAAAAAAATTCAAATTAATAAGTCTTATCTAAGACAAAATTAATATTAAGAACCCATAATTACAATTCAAAATGAACTATATTTAAAAAATAAACAACATTTCCAAAAAAAGCTGATATTTGTGAAATATGAATATCTTCATTTAAATTTATATAAAAAACTAAAATAAAATATAAAAAAATTAACTTTAGAGCCCCACTACCAGCAGTTCTCTGGAGTTCAAATAAAGATAGGAAAATGGTGGAACCCATCTAGTTTGTGATCAGATGATGTTGTTTGATTGAAGCAGATTTGGCAATAGAGATGATGAAAATCAATCCAGAGCTGGCATTTGCTAGAGACGAGAATGGAATGACAGGTCTTCATCTCCTCAGCCTGTCTCCTTCCTCTTTCAAGAGCAGGACTATTTATTCCCGTCGCTACGTGGGGGCAATACCTTATCTAAGCTTGGAAACCATGGCTATCGTCTCTTACGGTTGTGAGTAAAGTTTCTTGTCCCACCCTTTTTCTCGGGGAAAAATGCTTGATACATATTGGATATGTATTTAATATTGGACAATGATCCTTGCGGTTTTGTGTAATAAGATATGGGTTTTAGTGTATTATCAATTTTACCTTTTACATGAACAGTAAAATCGACTTACCGAAATTTCACATGAACACTAAATTGGTTCACCGAAATTTTAACCTTCGCATGAACAGTAAAATTAGTTCACTGAAAGTAACTGTTCATGTGAAAGGTAAAATTGGCAATACACTAAAACATGTGTCTGCTTACACAAACTTTCTGTGAGAGGATCGCTACCCTTAATATATATTAATATTACGATAGTGATGTGGCTTCATATTATCATGAGTTTATAAAGTGAGGTATTCATAAATATTATCTTTGTAAAAATAATTATAAATTTAAATTGATTTGTTAATTTTATTAAATTACAAATCTATCATCGTATAAATAAATATTAATATTAATAGCATCATTTTTATCTGTGCAACTTCAAAAGAATAATCTTATAAAAGGTCAAAATCCATTCAAAAGGCTAATGAAAATAACGGACAGTCTCACTACAAGATTAAGACATAGTATAGAGTATTGACTTCCATGCATGACTATGAACGATAAATAACTCAAATATTCAATTAAATTATATGACTGGTTTAAATTGTTGATTAATATAAACCAAGAAAATAAATATATTATTATGACAGATAAACAACTTAAATACATGATTAGAATAGGTAAACGATTAAAATTAATTAGTAATGAAGACATCTATATAGTACCCACATACATTGTTATGACTTATGACAGATGAACGGTTTGAGTACTATTATCAGTAACTAGTTTACAAAATCATTATGATACTTCAAAATGTGATTAAATCATATCATAATTTTTTAAAATCATGGATTAAAGTGTGACTTCAAAGTGTGTGTATGTCTTCAATGAGGAGTTCAATTGATTTGATTTTTTTTTTTTAGATTAAAGTGTCTAGGTCTTTTTAGAGACAATTCTGAATTTTTGAGACATGTACATGTATAAATATTGCTATTTACACACATCGAGTAACACAACAGAGAGTGACCCTTTTTTGTTGAGTGTGACTTGAACCCAAGATCTCCTTCATCTTAAGTGGATTCTTGATCGACAAGTCAACCCTTTCGGGCTTCAATTGATTTGAGTTTATAGGATTATATTAGAGATCTTGAATTCCACTCCTCCCTGATTAACCTGATTTGTCCAATCTTGTAGGTGATTTCATGTATTCTCAAAATTAGTCTCTCTTCTAATATGAAGTGGGATACCCATGCTATTCCAAAAATAAAAAATAAAATAGTATGTCTCATTAAAAATTTCAAGTTATTCAGTCTAAAACATATAAAATTTGCATAATCAAATTACATTTTGATTATTTATTTATGTACTTTGAACAAATAACTACAAATATATAATGAGATTAAATTCGTTTTAGACTCAACACATTATGTGGTACAATGTCGTCTTCTAATAAAAAGAAAAAACCGCATCTACCATCACATGTTGTAATTTGAAAACTAAGCCCTAATTACCTATGACTCAATTATGTTGACCTATACCTATAGCCGCTCATAATTTTCATAATTTTATGAAATAAATATTCAAAAAGTCAGTATACTGGATAACTAAATGAGGTAAGAGGAAGACCAAGAATGCTAACTACTCATAGAGCAAAGGATCTTTTTTCCTTGTTTTACCTTTTCTATTTCTTACTTTGCTTATGTGTTATAATTTTATTAGAAATTTAGAGGATATTATTAAGGGGTTGATATACATATTTGATGTGGGCATCCAATTCGGTGAACTCGACAATGACTCAATCGAGACTCGATTGGACAAAATCAAGGAATCAACTCTCTGAATCCATTATCAGAATAACGGAGGGAAGAGAGGGCCTTTCCTTTGAGTGCCATGTCAGCAGCCACGTCACCATCTCAGTGGGTTCCATTGAACACCAACTCAGCAATGTCGTGTTGTCTTGAGGAAGCAAAAACAGAAATAACTTATTTCGGCAACTGAGTCAAAACGATGCTGCTGATTTCGGAAACCCAGCAAACCAGAAAAGAGACGATCCTGATTCCGTGAAAAGGAAGGAGTTGGATTCAAGAAAGGTGACCAATCGAAAAAATAAATAAAGAATACAGAAACTCAACCAAATCTTTTGCCACCCTAGCGATTACAATTCATGTTAAGAGAAAGGTTTGGCGCTGAAACAAGGAGTTCAATTTTCGACCAAATTTGCAAGACTGCTTTAGTCGGACCTTGAACGAATGTGGCCATATTTGGACATGTTGTAGAAAGAAATCCTGGAACGAAAATTCAGAAGTGGAATCTAGAAACAAATCGAATAATGCTGGAAACAAATCCAACAACCAGAAACCACTCGAGCAAAAGCAGACAACGAGAGAGAAGAAAACAAAAAACATGGGTTCTTGTTGGCTGGATAGAGAAGAAAAGACAGAGAAAAGAAATAAGGGAGAAATGAAAAAGGAGGACAGAAAATCATTGTTGTTGATGCCAAGAAGGGGAGAAGGGAATAAAATCGAAAGGAAAGCAAGAGGAAATTTGCTGCAACACAGGGAAAACAATCCGTCGTTCTTTACGTACGCCAGGAAATTGAGGGTTTCAAATTTAATACAAATTTGAAAGCCTCGATTGACTGGGTTGCAAGAAATTGTTTCTCTTCTTTTAATACGATTAATAATCCATTTAAAAAGCCCAGTTCCCATGAAAATCAACACTAAGGTTGAGTTAGGATTAATGATATCTCTTATCATTGATTTTATCGAATCAAATGAAATTAAGAGATGTTTAGAAATTCAAACATATGATTGAAAATCAAGCCTAAATAATGAAAATTTCAAAACATGGTACTAAACTGGGTTCGATCCGAAAATTGGAGGTTCGATTCGAAGATTCGAAGAACAAAACCGAAGCCCTGAGTCCAAGACTATGATAATTCCCAAATTTTTTAATTTGGGAGGAGAAATAATTTCCCAAAAATTATTTTATTCACTTTGCAAAATTCGCCCATACATATGTGCTTTTATAATCAAAATACACAAAATAGTTATAAAACTAGGGAAATTCGATCATAGCATGTAATATTGAAATTTCCTCCAATAAACCTATGAAAATGGAATAAATCCTATCAATTGAACACATGGAGGATCAACAATTTTGGTCTATCTCCATGCAAAAATTGTCCAAAGAGAGAAGATTTAGGGGAGAAAGGGAAACTAGGAGTGGACACTATTAGTGCCCCGGCTTGACCGAGTCTCTGTTTGTCAATTACATGACTCGGGTAGAAGCACTTGTCAAGAAGCTTGAAGACTTAAGATAATCGAAGAAGAAGATCATGCTCCGCCAAGCTCAAAACTCGTCATCATGGCAATCACAAGAATAGGTATATGACCATAGATGGCCCTAGGTGGAACCCACACCTGAGAAAGGACTATTAGGCTTAGTTGCATATGTTGGTAATAAACATAAAATGCCTAGAGAGGATGCTGAACAGTGAATTGGAAGTAAACTTGGAAACATGAATTATGTTCACTGTCAGTACTACCAGTCTATCTCATCGAGTCCTCGGTGTAGTCAGGATCGACCCATCGTGGTCAAAGACTGGTTGGCCAGATTAACATTGGTTATTGAACTTTGAACTGTCATTCTGGAAATGCCTCTAACTGATAGTCTCGTATGCACTGATACCTCGATGATGAACTTGAACTACCCATTGTGGTCAATGACTGGTCGGTATAAACCATATAAGTTTTGGACTGAGAACTTATAAGGGCTCTCTATAAAACAGATATATCGGCAATTAAAGACCGATCAAGAGATACAGGACCGATCCCTCGGCAAAGGGCGACATGTCGTTTTAGGTAACAGGTTTCCAAGTGGAAACTACTGTCAAGCATGCTTTGCACCAAAATGAGGCTATCGTATGGACCGACCTCTCGGTACCATAAGTGTCGACCCATCTGCGATGACGACATGTAGGCTGGAAAGTAATAATGTCGTTGAGGGTGCATTTAATGCTAAACAGTCGGGTGGTTGAATGGTGACAAATGTGAACACTGACCCATCGGTGCCATCGACGTGTCGGTCCTGGACAATCAATATGACCGTTAAAACTCCTCTATAAATATGAGTGTTGGGTGATCGGTTTACTATCTTCCTAAAAGAGTTAAACACTCTAAGGAACGATCAACACTCTTGAGAAAAAGATCATAAACAATCAATCTTCGGATTGTGTTTGCAAGTGAGAATGAGAGTAGGAGAGAAAGATCATAAACAACCAATCTTCGGATTGATTTTGCAAGTGAGAAAGATATAACCTAGGAAATCTTTGGTTTAGCCAAGTTTCCTTGTCACCCATAGATTGCAATTGCTACACGACGACTAGAAGAAGGAGCGTCGACACAACTCTGGTGGGACCTTCAAGAAGCACACATCAGCGAGAAAGAGCTTTAAGGCAAGTGCTTCTTGGTTTTTAATTTTCTTTTTAAAAACCTGTAACCCGAGAGTGGATTAAAGGGAGGTACCCTAGAACCACTATAAAAAACTCTAGAGCGTCGTCTCAGGTACAGTGGTGGTGGAATTCCGAGCCAATTGAGTGAGGTAAAATTCCTACTCTAATTGTGAGGGCATAAGTCCCCATATAGTGAATTTGGAGATAGCTCAAGGTTGAGCGAGTCCTAATAGTGGATGTAGGTTGCGAACTGAACTACTATATATTTTACGTGCTTGTCTTTGTGGTGTTAGAGCCAAATTCTTGTGTTGATTGTTTTAATCACATTTATTAACACACACACTCTTGATTGTTGTTTCTGCTGCATTTGAACTAATCAATCAATTATAATTAAAAAGGGACCAACGAATTTGGATTAACCTATTCACCCCCCTGGGGTCAATCACATTGTTCTAGCTCCCGTGTAAAGGATACTTTCAATTAGTATCAGAGCTAGGTGCTCGTTACAAGGATTTAACTATCCGAGTAGATCCAAGCTAGAACACCATTGGACACAGTCATGCAATATCCAAATCACCTTACTTTGATGGATCAAACTATGCCTCTTGGAAGGCCAAAATGAGAAACTTCTTTATCTCCATTGACTCATCGGTTTGGAATATTGTAAAGAATGGATCGCAAGAACCCATGGAAGAAAACCAATAGCAGAGACCTCAACCGTATCCAAGACTCCCAAACCCTTTGCATCTTTGGTCCACTACTGAGAAACCTAATCAGACAGCTGATGGCAAAGCCATGTATACACTAAATTGTGCAGTCTCTGACAGTGAATACAAGAGAATCATGACTTGTAAATTTGCAAAGGAAGCATGGAAAGTTCTTGAGATAACCCATGAAGGCACCTCAGTAGTCAAGAGGTCCAAACTTCAGATCCTCCAAAATTAGTTTGACACCATTAAAATGAGGGAGGATGAAGTTTTCATGGATTTATATTCCAAACTTAGCGGCATTGTTAATCAAATGTACTCTCTAGGTAAAGAGATATCCGATGCCAAAGTATGCACCAAAATTGTCCGGAATCTTGCAGAAAGATTCAAGCCCAAGGTTGTAGCTATGGAGGACAACAGAGATGTGTCCTTAATGAAATCGATGATTTGGCTGGTTCATTGCAAACCTATGAACTACATTTTGAACAACCAAATGATAAATCAATTGACTTGAAATCTTCCTTAAAAAAAACAAAGAAAACTAAAGAAAAATAAAAACTTTCGGAAGATGAACTCTCAAGTGATGAAATGACAATATTTGCCAAAAAGTTTTATAAAAACTTTACAAAGAGAAACAACTTGAGAAAAATGGTAAGGGTGAACCAAGTAAAAATTGCCCAAGAAGACAAAAGGATTTCAGAGGGAAAGGGAGAGAAAAAAAGGATGTCAAGGAGCAGACCTGCTTCAATTGTGGTGGAAGAGGACACTACATGAGTGAGTGTCCTTCGGATAAAATAAAGAAGGCTATGAATGTGGGTGTGACCCATGTTGAAACTTCTGAATTAGAAAGTGATTCAGATGATGAGACTCAACGAAAGGTTGATGTATCAAAATGTCTCATAGCTTCGACCATTGAGGATCATGAAAACTCCACAATTGAAACAGAGGAAGATGAGAGTGAAGATGATAAAGATCCTCAAGCTTCCTACAGTGCCATGTTCCTTGTGAATGAGAGGCTAACTAAAAAACTCAACAAGGTTAAAAATGAAAACCTAAAGCTCTCCAGTCAAGTGGAAGAGTTGAAAGATGAAAAATCTCTTCTAATCTCTAAGTTTAATCTCTTAGATGTTGAAAACACTAAACTCGAAGAAGATGTTAAAAGGCTATCTTTGGAAGTAAAAAACTTAAAACTTCATAAGGAAAAATTTCAAGATAAGTTTATCCAAGGAGATGAAAGGCTTAAAAGACTCCTCGGTGCAGGAAGACAGTATGGTGATAGGTCTGGTCTTGGTGCCTCATTTACCAAAGAACCTATACATCATAACGTGTCTAGTAAAACAAGTATCTCTCACTCTTCAATGTGTAAGTACAATTTCTGTCACAATGATGGGCATTTTAAAAGAAATTGACATCATCTGAAGAGATACTTAGAAAGGAAAGCACAAAAGCACAATCAAGTAAAGCCTAAGCTTAAAAGATATCCACCAACACCTAATCCTAAAAGAAATCCAAAGAAGGTGGATATAAGGCATAACTCTTTGTTAAGAGAGATGAATCATGTCTTTAAAGAGTTGATGAATCCTAGGTTTGGCCATCAAAGGTACGATCATAGGGGTGTGTATGCAACACCAAATGCCACAACCTTTGTACCTAGGAGATAGATCATTAATCATGTTTTGTTGTGGTTTAAGATTCACTTCCATATCTTAGACCACCACAAATGAACTCACAAGAGACTATATGAGTTCACATAGCAAAGAATGGCTATAACTTGAGGAGAGGAACTGGCTAAGTACAAGCCTAGAATGTACTCTTGCTGGCTAAAGTACATTTTCTACTTGGAAAGCCATACATTTCATTCAAAGTGTTCTTGAATAATATAACTTTTGAATGAGAATCGCTGTGTATGTGCATGATTGGATGAAAATTATGATTGCTACATTTGTGCATGAATGTGTTTGCCATGCTTAGATTAGGATCTCCATCAAGTTTCACAAATCAAGGATAATTGATCTACAATCTGAACCTCTCAGTGTCATCGACATGTCATTGAATAGACTGTCAGAATGACAGACATGTCGTTATTGTGCAAAATCAAAGCACTGTTAAAAAGGGAAAAAGTCGACCTGTCGGTGGAACCGACATATAGGTGAGACAGAAAGTTAAAATAAAAAAGGGACACTTTCTGCAAAAGCGACAACACTTTCGAATTCGTTGTCTCCCCTCCGGCGAAGGTCTGTGGTCACTCTTTCTCCTCTCGTGCCCTTAACCGGTTGATAGGACCTCTCGGAGTGATTTCTTGCCAGAAATTCATAGGGATTTCGCTCATCAAACCTTTAGAAGCTTGAAAATCACCATTTTTGTGATTTTTATAAATCGAGTAAAGCTCAGGTTTCATCTTATCCTTCTTCGAGCTAGTGTTTGAGGATCTCCTCCAAGAAAAACCATGCCCAGGAAGACGGCAACCTAGACACATCCTAAGCACTCTATAGAGCGAGGTGAATCTAGTTGTGCCAATAGATGAACTAAAGGAACCAAAAGGACAACCTTTCGGTTTTGCCCTAGGCCAAGTTTGAAAATCCTGTGTATATTCAGGAACAACAAGAAACCCAACCTAAGGTAGGAGAAGACCCCATCGTTGACAAAGGTGTCATCTTCAAAGAATGACAAGAGGAAAGGAGAGAAGAAGTAGATGAGGAGAATGGTCGTCGAATCAGAAATGAAGACCGTGTTGACAGTGAAGAGGAGAGCGACGACTCTGACGACTGTTGGAGTGACTCTGACGAAGAAGAAGAGAATGAGCACTATTCTCTAGATAATTTGGGCCGAAAAGGTATTCCAACTAGCAAGGAGAATGGACTATCATGAAAATAGTCTAGAAAGTATCCGGTTGACTATCCAGGATCTAGTTGCTGCTACCTCCTTCTCCAATCGAGTTCCAAATACTCCATCTCCTCCTCCTCCTGCACCCCCTCAGGTTGGCTCTACTTAGGACAGTTTTTAGAAAAACTATACTTTTGTTATTTTGTCTAAGCACCCATAGTATCCCCCTTAGCGAAAACCATATGTACTCAATGCACATTTTGTCAAATGCAATGTTATGGTTTGGTTTAGTATGATATGAGTATTGTTGTGTAGGTATGTCATTTATATCTTGTGGATGATATACTAACATGCATGTTTAAATGAGTTGATTTTGTATTGGCATGTTAGGAAGATAAGGGTTCGAGCTATGATGCTACACATATTATTGGAGTATGGGGGAGCACAAAATATGTGCTAATTAGATGTTGTCACTGGTGCTTGTGAAGGAAGGAGAATGCAAGCTTGAAAGCTTGAAGCGACATCAACTTAGGGGAAGCTAAGTTTGTGGGAGAGCAGAGAAGAAAAAGTTAAGAAAAATAGCTTAGAGAATAGGGGAGAAAACTAGAAGAAGCTATGAACATTAGTTTAACCCAGAAACCTGATGCACGAAAAGTGTGCACTGAACCATGGGGGAGTGCATGATCTTGATGCTTGCCTATTGACCCTTTCTCAATTAGATGACAAAATGGGGGAGAAAATAGTAGAAGCCTGAAGCTAGGAAGCACATAAAAACCAATTATGAGAATAATTGGTGGAAGGTAGGAAGATCCAACTCAATGAGATATGAGGGAGAAAATCATATTTAGTCCATGGATGTTTATGGTTTGGACTAACCCATCTAATGATTGTTTAGTGTTGCTTGCTTTTGTGCTTAAACAGGAAAATGAAGCAAGCTAAGCAATAATATGAAGATCATAGTCTTGTTAATCCATTTGAATATACATGTAATTGATGTAATATTTTGTATTCAAATGTGTTGTAATAAAGGGTGGGCATGTAATTGGGTTAACTTATAGGTTTTGTCATATAATTGACAAAAGGGGAGATTGTTAGTGCCCCAGCTTGACGGAGTCTCTCTTTGTCAATTACATGACTCAGGTAGAAGCACTTTCCTAGAAGCTTGAAGACTCAAGGTGATCGAGGCAAAAGATCATGCTCCACCAAGCTCAAATCTTGTCGTCATGGCAATCACAAGAACATGTATATGACCATAGATGACCCTAGGTGGAACCCACACCTGAGAAAGGACTACTAGGCTTAGTTGCATATGTTGGTAATAAATATAAAATACTTAGAGAGAATGCTGAATAGTGAATTGGAAGTGAACTTGGAAACATAAATTATGTTCAGTATCAGCACGACCAGTGTATCTCACCGACCTCTCAGTGCAGTCAGGATCGATCAATCGTGGTCAAAGACTGGCCGGCCATATTGACATTGGTTGTGGAACTTCGAATTGTCATTCTGGAAATGCCTCTAACCGGGAGTCTGGTATGCACCGACCCCTCGGTGATGAACTTGAACAACTCCTCATGGTCAACGACTTGTCGGTACAAAACTTATAAGTTCTGGACTAGGAACTTATAAAGGTTCTCGATAAAATAAACATATCGACAATCAAAGACCGGTCGAGAGATACAGGACCGGCCCATCGGCAAAGGGCGACAGGTCGTTCTGGGTAACAGGTTTTCAAAGTGGAAACTACTGACAAACATGCTTTGCACCAAAACGAGCTTATCGTATGGATCGATCTCTCAGTACCATAAGTGTCAACCCATCGGCGACAGCAACATGTCTGCCAGAAAGTAATAATGTCGTTGAGGGTGCATTTAATGCTCAACGGTCGGGTGGTTGAACGGTAACAAATATAAACACCGACCCATCGGTCCTGGGCAGTTAATATGACCGTTAAAACTCCTCTATAAATATGAGTGTTAGGTGATCGGTTTACTATCTTCCTTGAGCTTAAAAGAGTTAAACACTCTTGAGAGAAAGATCATAAACAATCAATCTTCGGATTGTGTTTGCAAGTGAGAAACCTATAAACTAGGAAAGCTTTGGTTTAACCTAGTTTCTTTGTCACCCACAAATTGTGATTAGTAGACGATGACTGGAAAAAGGAGCGTCGACACAACTCTGGTGGGACCTTCAAGAAACACACATCAACGAGAAAGAGTTTTACGACAAGTGCTTATTGGTTTTTAATTTTCTTTTTAAAAACCTGTAACCCGAGAGTGGATTAAAAGGATTACCCTGGAACCACTATAAAAAATGCTAGAGCGTCGTATCTAGCACTGTGGTGGGTAGAATTCCCTGCCAATTGAGTGAGGTGGAATTCCTACTCTAATTGTGAGGGTGTAAGTCTCCGCATAGTGAATTTAGGGATAACTCAAAGTTGAGCGAGTCCTAACAGTGGATGTAGGTTGGTAAACCAAACCATTATATATCTTGTGTCATTGTGTTTGTGGTGTTAGAGCCAAATTCTTATGTTGATTGTTTTAATCACATTTGCTAACACACACTCTTGATTGTTGTTTCTGCTGCATTAGAACTAGTCAATCAAGTATAATTAAAAAGGATCAATGAATTTGGATTGACCTATTCCCCCTTCCTCTAGGGTCAATCACATTGTTCTAGCTCCCATGTAAAGGATACTTTAATACACAATGAGGGGTTTGGAGATGAATTTCCACACGATTTTAGGTGGGATTTGAGGGAGAGAATCGACCAATGTGACATGGGATTTAAATGGGTATGGACTAAAAGCAATTGGGAATTTAATTGGGTCATTTGGTTGGATTTATGGTCTTACAGGGTGTGGGGTCCACTGACAAATCTAAATGATCCAATGTAATGAAATGATGAGCTAATTAGACGGAGTAGGGTGTCCATGATCGTATTTGTCCATGAAGTCTAACTAATCGTCTAATCCATGAAGTGATTGCATCATCTCCTCCCTCTTGATAAGAACTTGACCTCGAAGTTTCTTCAGTCTCATCAAGAAGAAATTCCTGACTGCCGAACACCTGCTCATTCGATGTGAGATTAATGTCCACCACCAAGGACTTTTCTAAAGATACTGGCAATCGGGAGTCACTCTCCACCGCTTGCGTATTCGATCCGCATGCCCCTCATCATTCTGTCACCATAAGAACAAAGATGTAGTAGATGGTGCATCAACTTCTGTTTTTGCGGCTGCCGCATCACTATTACTGTACACTAGGTCCGCCTATTGGTTCTAACCCTTCGAAACGATATGTCCTAGCGAAATGCATGTTTGAATGTTGCATAGCTGTGTCTTTCTTCATCAACCCGTAGGAGCTATGTGAGATCGTCAAATGAAAAGATCTCACCCGTATCTCCATAGGTAATCTCCACATTTGCACTGAAGCTATGATCACTACCCTGGTCAGCTTCATCCTCACTTCTTTCATGGGCCAGGTCCACATGCTGATTTGGGCAATCAAAAGCCCTGTGACCCAGTCTATTGCACTGGAAACACTACAACTTGGACTTGTCAAACTGATCCATAGTCAAAGCTATAGGAGCCGCTTTGGGGACAGGGCGGGATGATGAATCCCCTGAAGAGGAATTTGGGTCTAGGGGCCTACTCAAGTTGATTGATTGTTCTTATGAAGACTTGAAAAAACCTTTAACCCTTACATGGTTAAAATTAGGTATCTTCCCATACTCAAATTGTAACGCCCCGCCCTTTTTCACTCGCTGAAAAATCAGAGTCTATTTTTTTTTTTTTTTTTAAATAAGGAGTGAGAGAGAGCGGGACATCATGACGCGAGTAAAGTCCGAGCTTCCAAAGCCCATCCCTTAACTGGCCACCAATATGTGCCCGTGGACAAGTCCACTAAAACATTTCGTACGCATTAAGAATATTGTGGAAATATTATTGGATTACAATTATCGTCCATAACATAACATCATTTCTAAGCAAGGAAGTCAATCACATAATTTAACTGAAGTTCAAATATCCAAAAGTAACCAAACTATAGCAAAATATAACTAAGTTATTACATTCTCAAAATGCGATTATCTCAAAATGCATTGTCCAAAATAAAACTTAAATAAAGTAAGCATAAACTATCTAAGCTCCTAAGCTTGGCTTCTTTCACGTCCATCACCCGTTCCGTTCCCTATACCATCATCTAAAGGCAGAAGTAGGGCGTTAATCAACGCGCCCAGTAGGAATTCCAAGTAGGGTCATACACATAGGATTAGTATAAAAATCAAGATATAAAATATCATACCGTACGTGTAAAACATAATACCCAAAAATCATGTATGATAATAGAGATCTTAATCATCATGTTTTAATACCATGCCATGGGTGTCATATGCCAATGATTTCCCACCCAACAACCATATCATAGTATTCACTGTTATGCTTTCCCACGTATGCCTTATCGGTCTCACTGAATGGAGCGTTGACTCTTCTTACATTTCAAACATCATATGTCTCTTCCCGTATATTAATCGGAATCAGTGTGTATTCCTCCCCACGTTTGTTTATCGGAAACCCCGAATGGAGCATGGACTCCTCCCTTATGTTCCCTCCAATGCCATGCATGAGGAAATGAGTGCAATGATGCCACTTCATATCAAAGTACATGATAGCATTGAAATTCAAGTCTTAAAACATAATCATTTGATGCCAAAATAAATCATCATATATGGAATTAAAACAGTGCATATATAAAATCCACAGTGTGTCAACAAGGTAGGAATCCTACCAACGTCTAAGTATTGTATCCTTGCCGTTTTGTGATGTGACGCGCAACGATTTCGTCAAAACCAATCACACCTCCGTCCGGAAATCTCTTTACCTTAGATGAATTGCATCATACACAATAATCAAATTAATTATTCAATTGATTTAAATCATTCCTTACCTACTTCCAGTTAAACTTAAACAATCTGGAAAATTATATAAAAAATTCCACTTTAAAATTCAGTTGGTTACCCGTCCACTGTCCATCTTGCGGATGATAGAAACCGTCCGCGGACGGTAGAAACCCGTCTTGCGGACTGCAGAAACCCGTCCTACAGACAATGCAATCCGTCCGCATACAGCACTCTGTTTAGTTTGTTACCCGTCCGCGGATGGTCAAAACCTGTCCTGCGGACAGTAGAAATCCGTCCGCAGACATGCAATCCATTCACAGACAACACCTAGTTCACATCTGTTACCCGTGACCCGGTACCCATGACCCGGTACCTGCCACCCGGTACCCGGTACCCATAACCCGGTACCCGTGACCCGTCCCACAGACAGTGCAATCCGTCCGTATACCACATCCTAACCCTGTCTGTTATCCGTCCTGCGGACGGTCCACACCCGTCCGTGAATGTTAAAAACCCGTTCCACAAACAGTGTAACCCGTCCGTGGGCTACACCATGTCCAGTCCATTACCCGTCCCGCGGACGATAGAAACCCATCCGCGAACGATAGGAACCCGTCCCGCGGATGATAAAACTCCGTCCGCAGACAACATACAATCCCTTGTCTATTACCCGTCCGCAGATGGTCGAAACCCTTCCCACGGACGGTAGTACCTGTCCAGTAGACAGTGGACGGTCCTCTTTTGTTTGATGTTTGGCTTGACCCTTCCTCTTTTAATTTATTTCCTTATTATTTTAAAACACTTTTATCATCATCCATATAATTCATAAATGGATTTACTTTACTCATTAACGAAGGTTAAGATTCATTCAATCTTGTATCCTTATAACATGATTTTGCATTCAACCCTTTAGTTGTTTGTTTCCAACATACATCTATACCTTGAATGGACTCTATGATCATTCAATGGTTTTGACCATTTATTCCAACCATTCTTGGAATCCATGGATTCGGCCACCCATGACCAAGTCCATGAATTCCTTAATCACATCCCCATCTAAAATAACCATAGAACATACCTTTACCCGTGTCTCCTCCTTTCTTTCGTTGTGTCTTTCCTCCTTAGTCCTTCTTCTTCCTTAGTCCTTGTTCTTTCAGTTTCTCCAAGTCTAGAGCCGAAAATGGGAGGGAGAGTGAGATGAGAAGAGAAGAAAATCTCTATGTTTCTTAGGGTCGGCCAAGGATGTTGAGAGAGAGAGGGAGAGAGATGAAAATCTCTTTGATTCTAAGGGAGAAGATCGGTCCAAAGGGTGTGGTGTGTGTTCCTTGTGTAAATCAGCTCTGCACCCTCCAACCTCCCTCATTAATATTTGGTCTTTCCCATGTGTCCCTTGGTTTAACCGAAGAGACACATGGCTTAAGCTAGGGGCCTTCCCCCACTTCCCAACGTTGATGCCTTGGGTTTCCTCTCCCATGAGATGGAAACCCTCCATCTCACTTTGACTCACTTGAGATGAAAGTCTCCCCAACTTCCATCTTGACTCATCCCCCAACTCAAGCATTATTGAACTCATCCATGCAACTTTTAACTTAATACTTGAATTTATTTCTTAATTAAATAATTCATTAACTCAACTCACTTCATTTAACCCTTTTTGAACTCACCTATGGTTGACCAAGTCAATCATGGCTTAGTCGACCATGTATGTTACCTTAACCATTTGCCACCTCACTTGATGAGGTGGATTTGGATCTTAATTGGCCATGTCACTCATGCCACCTCATACACATGCCACCTCACTTGATGAGGTGGATCCCATGCCTTGGATCTTAATTGGGTACATGACCCAATTAAATTAATCCTTTACTCATCTACTTTCAAAATCCATTCACCTTGACCCACTGGGTCCGAATTGGGTAATTGACCCAATTAATTACATTTACCCAATTACTTGCAATCAAACCCTATCCATGATCCATTAGATCATAATTGGGCCATTGACCCAATTCTTGCCCATCAAATATCCCTTCCATCCATAAATCTTAAATTCAACCAATTTCATAATTTAAATAGACAAAATCCAATATATTAATGCATTGAAAAATCGTGGGTGTTACACAAATACATCTTACATATCGCAACCAAATTAAACAACAAACACACCACTAGATAACCCACCCACAAACTCAGGACTTTCAAATCTGAGGGGAAATGCGTTCTCTTGTCTGGCGATAGGTTGTACCGACTGAATAAGATCATATCCAGGCCGTTGTGTTCTATATCTTTCAGCTGAGTTGTCACCGAAAGGTTCACGAGACACTGCATGAGATCCTCAGAAGGAGCATCGTGATGAGTGAACACTTTGAGGTCAGGTCCTGGTTACATGCCTGGTTGCAATCTAGGTTTCCAACACTTGCATCGTCCTCGTCCGTTCATCCATCAAAGTAACCAAGGCATCCAAGCGACCATCACCATTGGATTGAGTTTCTTCCAGGTTAATAAACGTTGGGTGTCGTTATCATTTCTCCCTGAGTTGTTCCTGGTGCTGTACATAACGAGGCAACAATGAGGAAGGAAAAACAAGCTAAGGCGAATACTACTGTTTCCTGCACAACCAATCAATCAATAGAACCAAGGCACTGCTGTGAGTTAACACTAAAGAAGGTCAAGTAGGACACTTAACGACTTCTGGGTACTCCGCTGAGCCGAAATACCATCATTTAGGACCAAATTGTCCCACTAATGTTCCTCAAGAATATGCCAATCTCCCACCAGTCAGTTTATGCTCAATACCCTTCTGCGCACTGAAAAAATTCATAACAGCAGCAACAAATGTCGGAATCTGATGACCAAGATATCACTGGAAAGATAATTGGCAGATCTACCAACCCCATAAAATTTTGAATTTTTGGACTGATAGATTAATCAAAATATCACCGAAACAGAGCACTCAGATCCATCACTGTAGAAATCTAAATAGTTTTTCCACTATCTGATGAAACCATTTACACATCCAATGTTTCTGCTGTATCCGGGGTTCTTAACTCAAAATCAAACTGAATTTTTTTTTTTCTGGAGGTAGAAGAATGATGAATCTATCCTGAATAATTTTTTCAAATTTTTTTTAGATCATATGATTCTGTAAAAAAATTCAGAAACTCCCTGTTTAGGTCTTTTATGTTGGAATTGTTTGATCCTGTGCACTGTTACCAACATGACCATAACTAGGGATCTGGAACTCCGATCTGGTTGATTCTTTTTCTTTTTTTTTAATCTGGAAATCTCTTTGACAAGGATATCCACACCAGACAAGTCACAATTTTCTATGAGTTATGGGATTCTGGATACAATTCTGAAACTGCTATTTTTTTCGAACAACAACTTCAAAAAAAAAAATCATCCCGATGTTATCAAGAAGTGATGCTGGTCTTAAACATAGAGTCCGGAGTTCTAATCAACAACGAAAATCCACGATTCAAACAAAAATCCTTCAGTCGCACACTATTGTTCAAAGAATTGGTTTGAGCACAGCTCTCATAAACAATTAGTAATCATGGAGATGGAACACCAATCAGAAAAATTTACAACCAGCTCATTGCATCAATGTTCGAGAAGCTTATAATTTTTCAAATCGATTAATAAATTAAAATTACAGTCGAATTAAATTACATCAAAATGAAATAAAAATTGAATTGAAAATTACAATGGTCGAACTTAATTAAAATGGAATTTCGAATGTGATGTTGGAAACCAAGATTGTGCCGAATACAGGATTTTCAAGGAACTCTCGCTCTGATGACCAGTTGATGCAATATGGTGAAGACAATCCGTCGTTCCTTATATATGCTAGTAAATTGAGGATTTCAAATGTATTACAAATTTGAAAGACTAGGTTGATTGGGTTTCAAACAATCCTACATGTTCTCTTAGTACAACTAATAATCCATCTAAGATGCCTAGTTCCCATGAAAATCAATGTTTAGGGTTGAGTTAGCAGATATGGCACTAGCCTGGGTTTCATGGATTTTATCAAATAAAATGAAATTAAAAGATGTTTAGCAATTCAAGCATATAATCGAAACTCAAGCCTTAACAATGAAAATTTCAAAATATGGTACCAACCTGGGTTTGATCCGAAGATTGGAGGTTAGATCCAAAGATCTTAAGAACACTACAGAAGTCCCAAGTCAAAGAATCAGATTATTCAACAAATTTTCAACTTTGGGAGAAGAAATAATTTTCCAAAAATTATTTTATTCACCTTGCAAAATTTGCCCATTCATATGTAATTTTATAAACAAAATACACAAAATAATTTCTAAATTTCGGAAATTCGATCCTAGCATGCAATATTCAAATTTCCTACAATAAACCTATGAAAATGGGATAAAATCCTAGTAATTAGACACAAGGAAGGTCCTTATTTAGTTAGTAAATACAAAAGGTAAGAGTCCCAAAAACATCAAATATCTTGCCAAGCTTTTAACGATTTTGGTCCATCTCCATCTTCCAAAAATCGTCCAAACAGAAAATATTTAGGAGAGAGAGAAAATAAGAGTGTACACGATGGAAGGGTTTGGAGATGAAATTCCACACGATTTTGGCAGGGATTTGAGGGATAGAATCGACCAATGTGACTTGGGATTTAAATGGGTATGGACATAGGGCTATTGGGAATTTAATTGGGTCATTGGGTTGGATTTAGGGTCTTACCTGTTGTGGGGTCCACCGATAAATCTAAATGATCCAAATGTAGTGAAATGATGAACTAATTAGGGTGTCCATGATCGTGTTTGTCCATGAAGTCCAACCAATAAAGTATAATAAATGATATGATTGCATCAAAATCCAACAACGGAGAGAAGGAGAATAAAGAAAGAAGAGAAGTAGATGGAGAAAGAATCGATGGACTTGATATTTTGAGTTATGATTTTCTTTTCTACTTTTCTATTTTGTTTTTTAGTGAAAGTAAAGCCTATAAATTGAGGCATGGGACAAGCATTGTAACCATACAAATTTGATGAGTTATTTAAGCTCTATAACTTTGTTAGTGTCTTCTTAGTGAGGTGAGTCATATTTCGGTTATTTTTATTATTTCTTTTTCTACTTTTTTTTTTTAGAATTGAATTGAAAGCATTGGGTTTTAATTTTTGCATGGTGAAATTAAATTTTATGGCTTGTATTTTCCAATTCTTAATTTAATTACAATTCCGCAACCAAATTAAATCTTAGAAGGTTCAATGAATGTCTAATCAAGTTTGTGTTGGATTTGAGTTCTATACATGCATATGATTATTTTAATTTCTCCTAATTGTTGATCTCAATAAATTGTGTAAAGCATTGTATTCGGAATAACAATTCCACATTCATTTTTCTTTCAATTGAAGAAATAATTTTTTTGATAAATTTTGACTTGGTCTAAATTATTATGTTGAAATTAATGTCATCTTTCTTTACTTCAAAGTGATTGAGAGTATTGTGAGTTGGTTTCCTCAGGGTTTTTATCATTGTAATCATTGATCTGTCTTAAAATCCCAGATCAAAAACTTATCTTAGCATGTCGACCTCAGTAGGCATAAAAAAACCTCCTCTTACCAGTCATCAGTTGGTAATCAGAGCCAAAAAAATGAAAGATCTCCAACATCACCAATTGGTTATCCAGGCTTCTTTCTTTTGAGAGACTTGTGCATGGAGCATGGTGCACTGACTATTGTTTTTCTACTTTTGGAGACTGGATAGAGTTTGGATTATCTTTACTTTATTTTTTATGTACGACAGTAGCAATGGAAAGAACAAGATACAACCTAGACCGAAAAGGAAGAATCACAAGCCTCAAATGATACAAAGAAGAATTCGAATAAAAAAAATCATAAACTGCGAAAAAAGATAGTTGCAGGCTTCACAAAACGACTTGAGGGGGCATCTGCAGACAAATTGAGGAAGAAATCTAAGAAACCCATATCATGTTATTCAAAAAGAAAAGAAGAGGAAAACGTTTGTTGCTCGTCAGAGATGAAAAGAGTAAATAATGGTTTAGGCACCTCAACTTCATTTTCTTTTGAGACACATAAAACATGAGTCTATTGTTGATTTGTCTAAATCTCCTGACTTAGATGAAGAACCAATCATAGATAGTGTTTTGATTTCTCCAATAGAAGACGAACAACTAGACACTTTGATGCCTATAAATGATGATTAAGGTCACACTAACGAGTTTGTAAATGTGTTTTCATTATTAGAGTAGGTAGACGAAAAATCAGTTGATGGGACGTTGGAGACGACAATTGAGGATGGGAAACAGTCAGATAACTCAAATCAACTAGCATACTATTAGGATTTGGGTCAATTTGGCGTTTAGTTGAAATAGAAGTTTCTATTTCAGATTCAGAAGATCCTATTCCTTCTCCTACTTCTTCTCTACCTCTTTGCTATTTTCCTTTGAAACTCTTTCCTATAAGATAGGAGAGGGACTTTCGTATGTTGTGCGGGTGCACTATTGAGCACCGCCGTGGGTTTGAAGTCTGCGTGTGAGAGAGAATCCGTGACCACAATTTCAAGTACACCTTCAAAAAAAAAATTGAAAATTTTAGAAGTTATTTGCAGTGCTTTTGTGAGCTTTGAAGTTGTTTTGTCGCTTTGGTGATTATTTGGAATTTTTTGGAGCGTCTTTGGACTGAAATATAGAAAAGACGCTTGCTTTATTTGAATTTGGGGGCGCTTGCATTCGGTGCTCCAGCCAGAGTGAGACCCAGAAGTTTACTGCTTTGGATTTGGTTTTTCTGTTCATTGGTGTTTGAATTAGAAGTTGAAGTTGATGCAGATGTTGTACATGTTGGAGATGATGATTTTGTGTTGGCTCTGACTAGCTCATAATTTTATGTCATTTAGATGAGTGGATTTGAATGCGGGTTGTACCTATTTGTGTCCCAGCAGGGATTGGTTTTCAGCTTTGAGGAGTTGGATAGGTAAATTTCGTTTGAAGTCATATGATGGAGCAGTTAGAGGATTGGTTGTTCAGTGTGTATCAGATTTGAAAAAAAATCTCATCTTATTTGGGTGTTGTAGAATTTGAAGGCTTCGAGCATCGTTTGGATTTGGTATCAACATTCTGCATGTTTGGACATCTTCCGGCGTATGGCGCCTACTGATGCATTTGGTGGCAACATTCAACATTTTGTTCGTTCATTTTGTAGGCATGAGATTTCTTGCTAGGGCTGAAACTCAGGCGGGTCGGGCCAGGTTTTGATAAACCCAACCCTAACCTATGTCAAAAATAGTTGAACCCAACCCAACCCAAGTTGGTAATCTAGATTACAAAACCCAACCCAATCCGGCCTCAAGCCCGATTTAAAAAAAATAATAATAACTTAAAAAAATTAAAAATAAAATACATGTCATCTCTCTAGGCCTATGGCTGTCAAAATGCATTTGCAGGAACCTAGAAAGGTTGAGACAGTGATCGAATTTTGCTGGGAAGAAGGCAATGCTTGAGAGATAGATGAGGGGATTTTGCCGTTGAGAGAGGATTGAGCAAAAAAGAAGGGACATCCGAGAGATTTGAGGAAATAATGGCATGATATCTGCTGCAATTGGAGATAAATTGTGGAAAAATCAAGGAGGGTTTAGGGATTTTGTTTCCATCGTGAGCAAGTGAGAAAGAGGGGAAGGAGAGATGTAGGGAAGGATGGTTGAAGGAGGGAGAAGAGTGTCGTGTGAAGGGAGGAGGTGCAAATCTTTGGCTTGAAGAAGAAAAATAAGAGGAAGAGGAAGAAGAAAAATAAGAAGAAAAAGATCTCTCTCTGGGTTGATTCTCGCCCAATGGCACATGGACTCTCTTGAGAGTGGACGTGGATGGACTCTCCATCGCAGAGGCATTTGGGGGGAGCTAGGGTTTAGAACATTAGGGTTATTATTATTATTATTATTATTAGGGTTATTATATATATATATATATATATATATATATATATATATATATATATGTATATATATATTAAGTGCGTTTAGTGTGAATTCGAGTAGGGTCGGTCGGGTTAGGTAAAAAAAAATTAACACAACCCGACCCGTCCGAGTTATAAAATTATATAACCCAACCCACAATTTTTCCAGGTCGGATCACCCCCTATTTCTTGCCAAGGTGGAGTTATCAGAGATGATATGTCTGCAAATCTCGTCAGGGTGGAGATTTTTAGGATTTTGCTTGATTTGGAGTTTAATTGAAATAAAAGTTTCTATTTTAGATTCAGAAGATCCTATTCCTTCTACTTCTTCTCTACCTCTTTGTTATTTTCGTTGTGTGGCCTATTGGGCACCACTGTGGGTTTGAAGTCTGTGTATGTGAGAGAATCTATGAGGAAGAAATATCATGGGTGGGATTTGTATTTTGTAAACCATTTGATTATAGTGGAACTTCTGTGTGTTGCCCGTGGATGTAGGCTTCGGCCAAACCACGTAAATTGTTTGTCTTCTTCGAATGGATTCCTTGTGTCATGGTTTGACTTCGATTTGGCTTCCGCTAATTGATTTGATTTGGGGATTAAAAATCCCAACACATACCATACTAAGGATGATATCTTGGAGGAGATTCGATTCTTAGATATTCTAAAGTTAGAGTCGAAATTTCTGTAAGAGGGAGAGAAAGATAGAGAAGGTCTAATAACATCTAAGACCTTAGATCCCGATGGAGTGATTGTAGAAGCTACTCAAGAACGGCTTGTGGAGAAATTAGCTCGAGATTTGAAAGCGGTTGCACATTTAGAGAGGCTGGTGGAAACACTAAATCCATCAATACCAATCTATGACGATATTGAGCAATTGTTTGAACCATATGTAGACCTTATTTGGGAAACCTTTATACAAAATACTCATATATTCTATAAATACCCGGGGGTGCTACACAGTCCAAGATTGACCCTAGAAAGGGGGTGAATAGGGCAATCACCACTTTTTATGGTCTTGACAAATTTCATGATTTATTAAAATAATTTGCAGAAGATTTAACAAATTAATCAAGATAAGTGTTGTGTGATATAAGAGTGAGCCAATATGAAAGAGATATCACACAAAAAAAGACTAACACCCACAACACTAGATGTATAGTGGTTCAGAGTAAACCCTCCTATATCCACTGATTCACTCACCCAACCTTGGGTTATCCTAATTCACTATGTGGAGAATTACAACCTCACAAATGGAATAGGAATTCCACCTAACTTGATTGATTGGGAATTCACCCAATCCCTATGATTTTGAAAGGTTCGACCAATCCCGGTCTACGTCCTTATCCTTCTATTTTTTATAGTAGTTCAAGCTTCCTTGCCTTAGTCCACTTCACAAGCTGATGATTTAAAAATAAAATGAAACCTAAGAAGCACTTGCCTTTTGATAGCTCAAATTTGTAGATGTGTGCTTCTTGAAGATGTCCTTCCCAATGTGATGTCGAGGATGTGCCTTGTGTATGCTAATCACAATCTATGGGATGTTGCTAAGATATGAATTTGTAAATTGATCCTAGGATTGGTTTTTTTTCTCTCTCTTAATCTCAATCAAGATGATTGGATTGAAAATGATTCTCCTAAGTAAGGTACATAGAGAGGAGATGGGATCTCTAAGAATGCCTTTGGATTTTCCTCTTCAAAGCTCTCTCTAAGTGTCCAACAAAACTCATCAAAGTTTGGAGAATATATTGGCAAACACAAAAATCCCGACTCTAGGTGGTCGATGGGTCGATCTAGTCAACGAGTCGTACTGGCATAGTGCCGTTGTAATATGAACGATAGGCTTCCAATGGATATAAAACGGTCACTACAGATGGGTCGACATGACTTATGTTCGATATGTTGATCTTATTGATGGTTCGGTCCAGATTACCAAAGAGCAGCATAAAAATACAGAACTTGCTCATCCAGAACCTCAAAAATACTGATCGACATATCTGTCCATCGATGGATCTGTCCTGGTACTCTCGATGGGTCAATGACCTCGATATGTATTTCTGAGAGTACCTCAGAGTTCTAAGTCCAGAACTAAACTCGACCCAGGTTGACATATCGTGTTCCTCAATAGCTCGAACCTAATTATCAGAGAGCAGACCAAATTTACAATCTGTTATTTCCAGAGAATGCCAAAATCTAGTCTACATATCGATGACCACGATAGGTCGGTCATGTGTCACCGATGGGTCGGTGCACTTGACATGCTCAAATTGAGAGTAGCCCTGAGTGACAGTCCTTCCAATCCAGAACCCCTGTCTATCTGGTCGACGTATCGATGACCTCAATGGGTCTATCCTGTCTTCACCAATGGGTCAATGGACTCGACGGGTCGACGGACTCCACGGGTCGACTTGACAGATTACTAGATTTCCAATGTTTATTCCATCTGGTTCTGTGACTATCCAGGCACCACTTAGACTTAGATTAATTTTTACCAATATGATTCCTAAGTCTAGGCAAAGTCCACTAAGGGTATGGGTTCCTCCTAAGGTCATTTACAACCAATTTACCTTTTGTAATTGCCATACACGTGGTGATGCTTGATTCTCCAACTTGATCTTCAAACTTCACCACCACTTGAGTCTTGTATTCTTGCTTCAACCTTCTGAGGCAATACTTCACCTAAGTCATGGAATTGATAAATAAGTGACTTGGCAAGCCGGGGCACTAATATATTTGAATCATTTTGACTAATCTTGTGTTTGATAGACATGTTCTACAATGAAGGGTCATAACGAATTTGGAGGTGGTACCCATACCTAAGTACCTACCCTCCAAAACCAGTCGAAGCAACAACGAAGGAAGTGGTGGCCTAAAGCACGGTGAGATAACTTTTTTGCACATCAATTAAATTCGAGGACGAGTTTCTTCCAACCAGGGAGAATGATGTGGGCATCAAATTAGACGAACCCAACGGTGACCGATCGATATCTGATTTGACAAAATCGAGGAATTTACTCTCTGAATCCATGATCGAACTGATGGAGGGAGGAAAGAACCCCCGCCTTCGAGTGCCATGTTAGAAACCACGTCATTATCCATGTGGGTTCCAGTAAACACAAACTCAACAATCAAAACAAGAAGTCATATTGTTGTGTGGAAGCAAAAGCAGAAAGAACCGATTTGAGTAACTGAGTCGGGACGGTACAGCTGATTTTGGAAGATCAACCAACTAGAACAGTGATGATCCTGGTTTCGTGAAAAAAAAATGAGCTAGATCTTAAAGCTCCTGCGAGGTGACCGAGTGAAAGAACGAAAACGGAAACCCATCCAATTCCTTGGCTGCCCGAGCAACTACAATACATGAGAAGAAAAAGACTCAGCACTGAAACATGGAGTTCAATTTTTGACGGAATTTGCAAGGCAGGTAGGAACCTTGTAGTCAGATCTTGACCGAATCTTGCCCAGATTTGGACGAGTTATAGAAGATAACCTTAACGACGAAAATCTAGTAGTGGAATCCAACAAAAAATCGAGTGACGCTAGAAATAATCCAGCAGCGAGAAAACACTTGAGTGATAGCAAAGAGTGACGGAGAAGAAAACAAGAAGCTGACATTGTTGTGTTGGCCGGACAGAGAAAGAAAAGAGAGAAAAGAAATAAGCGGGAAAATAAGAAGGACGAGAAATAATCGTTGCTGCAGAAGTTAGGACGAGAAAAACCCTGCAATGGAGAGAAGGAGAAGAAATAAGGAAGGAAACCAAAGAGAGACAGAATCGGTAGTCCAAGTTATTGATTTTTCTATTTTTTTTTTATAGTGAAAGTAAAGCCTAAATATGAGGCATAGCTCAAGCATTGTAACCAGACCTGTTAAGTGAGTTGTTTGAAGCTTTTTTAGCTTTGTAAAGTCTCTCCCGTAAGGTGACTCTTATTTTGGTTCTTTGATTTTAATTTGTGTTTTTCTTTTAGGATTGAATTTAATTTAAGCATTCGGTTTTTAATGTTTGCATGGCAAATTAAAATTTCATGGCTTGCATTATGCAACCAATTTAGATCTTAGAAGGTTCAATCAATGTTGAATTGAATTAGTTTTATATTTAAGTTCTACGGATGCATATGATTATTTTAATACCTTTTAATTGTGGTTCTCAATTAATTTGCGTAAATAATTGCATTCGGAATAATAATTCCACATTTGTTTCGCTGTCAATTAAACACCTAATTTCTTAGGTGAATTTTGACTTGGGGAAAATTATTTAGTTGAATTTATTATCATCTTTCTTTCCTTAGGAGTAATTGAGAGTTTGTTTTATTAGAGTTTCTATTATTGAAATCTTTAATCTAACTTAAAAGCCTAGATGTAAAACTTATCTTAAGATGATGGTATAAAGAAATATAAAAAGCTACTTACCCGGCTATCAATGTTTCTACTGGTGCATATAAGTGTGACATAAGTTTTTGAGATGTAGAGTGGCTAATAATTGTTAGCATAATTCTTCATTGGATTGAAACTTGGGCATGAAGAAATTCAATAAACCTTTTTGATTTTCAATTTTTAATACCCAATATACATAAATTAAAATATCAATCGATGAAACTTTAAATCACTAGGATCTTGAATCAAATAATGTTTTTTTTATAAAATCAATTACATCATTATGCAAAAACATCAAATTAATCTTTTGAAACATACCTGAATCCATCAGACCTTGATTCGTACGGTCGATCTCCTCTTGTGCGGTATCTTATTCTCTTTCCTGTGAAAAACTCATGAGCATCTTGGAGTTTCTCCTCCTTTCCCTTTTAATTCCTCTCCTTGATGGATTTGATAGAGAGGATCGAGTATGGATAGGGGTGAGGACTCTATTTTTCTTTAAATACTACTTTCCATCAAAGTAGGAAACAGATCTTAAAAGATCTCCTCTCAAAACCGTGAACAGTAATTCCGGTGAGCCCCACTTGAAACCCAAGACGTTCTAAGCGTGGGTTACCTATCGGTTAACAATAATAGCCATGGACGACCCTAGTGGAGGTGTTTGCTTTTTGTTGGTTTACTTTGTAGAATACTATAAATATGAATCTTGGAACACTCAATAGACATCATGCATGAATCCCAATTTAGTTGTTTCTTCCAATGTATTGTAGGTATTCCAATGGCTTCTTACGTGACTGCATCACAAGAGAGGGAAAGCTCACATCCTCTGGGTTTCAAGCATAGATTGAAGCATCACTTGATATCAGGTATCTACAAATGAAATCCACTTTGCCAAACCGAAATCTGGCTGGAGGGCCCTAAGTAGGACGCATTGCATTCAATCAAATCTGTTAGAAATTGTTTAAAAAAAAAATAAATCTAATCTTTTGTATTTTTATAGGGCCAAACGTTTATCAATTGATTCGTTTTTAATCATTTAATTGATCTCATTTTTAAATATCTTAACAATCTATCCATTCATATAATTTTATTAATCAAAAAGTGATACCCACTATTTGTAATGACATGTTAGAACACCTAGCTTTTCTTCTAATGTGATGAGAATACCTTCAAATATCTATTACATCTGTTTACATTGCTAGAAATAAATTTAATGATATAAAATGTCATTCATTACTTTACACCAAAAGATCTGTTTAGAAAAACCCTTAGTTTACTTTACATCAAAATATCTGTGACTTGTTTTGTTTAATAGCATCTAGAATAGATCAACATCTTATACGGTATAGCTTCCTTCTATATATTTCAAGTCAATTTCTCAATTTCTATTTTTTTTTTTTTTAACTCTATCACATATCTTATTCTCCATCACATTCTATCATTGCCTTCCTTCTCCGTTCTCTTAGGACCCTCCATATAATATTCCAATTAAATTTGACAATCTTTTTCTTTGAACAAATTGGATGTAGACAAAGATAATGCAATGAACCCTTCTAAACCCTCAACAAAATAAGAACGAATCAAATAAAAGTTCAATCGAAGTTGATTCCTTACCAAGATGCCGCCACTAGCAGTCTTTGGCGAAAGTTAGTTTTCCATAAAACTAGTTCTCGTTTGATTGAATTAAATTAAACCAAATGCAACTCCACTAATTCAATCTGATTTTAATTAAAAAATGCTGAAATTAAATAGACAATTGGATGCATTAACTTAATTCAAACAAAGCAAAGAAACTAGAATTCAAAGAGAGACAAACTTAATGATTTTATTCCTAACTTGGAATTACATCAATTACAATTGTCTTCACCCAAACTTGTGCGACCTTAAGGCAACATCTTTGGTATATTTACAGTAGAAAATTGGAAGGAAGAAGGTAAAAAAAAAAAGACAAATAGAAGAAAACAACCACAATGGCATGGGAATGGAAGTCCTAACCCTAGTTATACTTGCATCCTCTCCACTAATCAAAATGAAGGGAAAAATTACAACCAATCATAAAAAGAGACCTAGGATCTATGACATGTTCTAACCATTCAAAACACCTCTCTACCATGCGCCCAATTGGATGAGTTGCATTGGGTTTTGGAGTTGCAAAACTCGTTGGACATGAGTTCCACACACCATTGACGAAAGGTTCCATCCAATGATATGTTGCCACGTTGGAGTGATAATGTGGTTCAACCCATTGTAACAAATACCGGCAAAATAATGTTCTCTCGTTACAAAGGAGATTTTAAGGTTGATCCCATTTTAACAGAAATCTAACGTTAAAAACACATTTTTAACACGATAAATGGTAAAATCACTTTAAAAACGCATTTTTATCGTTAGTTTTTTTTTCTCCCACTTTGCACTCGCACAGTCGCACGAGCATGGTTGACTTAAATGCGCAAAGTGTTAAACTTAAAAAACCCATTCGATTAGGGTTTCCTTCCACTTTGATTTTGGGTGTTCTCTCCTTTTACTCTCTCAACGATCTCTTGCTCTTAGAGTCTCAACTCTTTTCTTTGTCTCTCGCCGGCCACTGCTTATCAAGTCCATAAAGATTTAAATGAATCATGAGACTTGGGTAATATCTAGGAACCTATCAAAGTGTAATTTATTAGTCTCTTAAAGTCCTAAATGTGCCACTTGAACTATAGTGTTCAGTCATTGAATAACTTTACAAAAAGTTCTACAACACTCATGCTCTATGGCTATAGACACTGACATAGATCTTCAATGCTTCAGTCTTCGTGTCTTAAGCCATTTGATCTTCAATAATTATTTGCAAGCTTTTCTTCATTTTTCATAAATAGCTTGTGTAAGATATGTTTGACATCCAATACATGTCTTCTTCACAGCCTGAGAGATTTCTCCTTTTGAGCTGAAACTTGTACACATCATGCTTAAACAAAGTATTTTAGTACAATTCGTCAATGCCTTTGTTATCATTAAATCCACCCTAAAACCATGGGTTGTAACCTTGGAGTTAACAATCTACCCCTTTTTTATGATTATAAATATTGCAAAAAAACAACTTCGAAGCATATATAATAAAGCTCACAGTGAAAGAAACTTAATAAATGTAATCATGTGTAATAATTTGTTGTTTCTCCCCCTTACTTCATGCATCATTGTATTTCACTGCAACTCCAACTTACTTCATGAGACAAGTGAGTCTAGGAAGGAACCCATAATATGACAGTTTGGCATATGCTCCCTGTAACTACATGCATCTCTTAAAAGTAAATTATGGGACATAAAGTGAATTAGTGAGAACCCAAAAAACAACAATTTAGAATATGTTTCCCCTAACTACATACATCTCTTAACAATAAGTCCTGAGATTGGCAATAGAGTAGTAATCAATTAACGAATGCCATATCAAGCAATTCACATGATCTATAATATGAGTATCATATCATTGGGAGTAGAATCAAATGTTTTGAGCAATCCACACTTCTCCCCCATTTTGTCAACAACAAAAAGAATATAAGTCATTTAGGCAGCAGAATAAAATAGGAGTTATGAATAAACACGTAAAGTATGGAAAGAATTAGATCATCAAGCCATCAAATCATTACATCATCATGTCATCAAACCATCCTAGCAACAAAACCATCATCAAACCATACTAACTAATGTTAAGAGTTTTAGACGTTTGAGAGAAACTGAGTGTGAGGGAGCATAAGGCAAAGCAAAAGAAAGCTGGACACGAATCTCAGAGGTTGTCTTGCAGGTCAAGTACTTGAGTCTGCAACTCATCCACTTTGTCCAAAGTTGTTTCCACCAGATGATGAGTGAAAGCTTTGGTGTAATGATGCAGAGCACCACACGAGTTTCCATATTTAGCAAGTTTATATATTTAGATTTAGGATTTCTATCTTTTCATGATTGTATTTTTTCTATCATTTATTTGTTTAGTCCAATAGTTGCTTTTATTTGGATAAATTTAGTGATTTCACATGTAATTGGAGCTTTCTAATCATTAGAGGTATTTTAATCCTTTTCATGTTTTTAAGTCATCATATATTTTGGTCCTCCGTAAGGGATTTGACACTTAATGATGTATGAAATTGAAGTTTTCTTCCACTGCTTGTGCGACGAAAATAATTTGGGAGTGATTCCTTTGGCGTGAGGCCCTTTTGGTGTGAAGTCTAGCGTGAGGCTACCATATTTCTGTCTTCAGGTATTCTTCTTCTACTTCTATCTATTTATCTCTCTTCCTCTCTCTTTTCCTTTTCTTCTCCTTGAATTATTGTCCCAGAAACAGCTCCAAAACCTGTCCTAAATCTGTCCTAGAAACAACCACAAAACTTGTCCCAGATCTGTCCCAATTCAACCCCAGATCTGTCCCAAAACAGCCCCAAGACTAGTCCTAATTCTGTCCAAGATCTGTCTTAGACCTATCAGATCTGCTAATACATTTAGATCTGTATCTTAGACCTGTACAACCCACTTCTTAACTCTTTTACTGTTTTTCTACACCTTTTCTTATTGCCGTTATTAATTAATTAATTATTTTCAGCTATATTAGATTTTAGGATGCATTATTTTTATTTAAATTTAGACATTTAGGGTCACCCTATCTCTTATCCTGCATCAAATTGGAATCAGAGCTTAGCTCAAGGTGTTTTCTTAAACATCCACGGTCTTAGCTTTACATTTAGTATATATAAAAAATGAATTAATTAATTAAAATTAATTACTTAATTAAAAATATAAAAAAAAATATTATTTTTATTTATTATTGTCATCATAGCATCTAGCACGTCGGGTTGTTTTCTTAAACACCCACGGTCTTAGGTTGCATCATATTTTAAAAAAAAAAAATTGCATTTTTTAAAAAAAATTAAAAAAAAATATGACATTTAAAAAAAAAAAAAAAAAATTAATTTTGTCATCATGGCAGAATCTAAGACACAACATTTAGAATCCTCTAAGAGTTATGTCAGGAGAACCAACCCCACCTTGGGCTATTCAACTCCTTGCCTAAGTAACCAAAATCCGTAAAGGTGTGGCCGACTTAAAGACTGGTGTGGCCGATTTGAAAACAAAGTTTGGAGTACCTTCGTCTATACAGCACACTCAGAATTTGCATGCTGAAATTAACTATCAAATTAATATAAGCAATGAAGAATATGAGTTTGTTACAGATAATCATTGTGAATCCAAGGAATCTGATGTGGATGATGATGTGGAGAACCTTACACCTTATCCAGGTCCAACACCTTCACTTCTAGACCCCGCCTCACATCAAGATGACCTTGTCTCACATATGTTTTTCCTGACCAGCCTATTGACCTTTCGGACCCACCAGCAGATACACTACCATTGGGCCCATCCTCACTTTATCGCCTTGAGCCTTCTATTAATATACCTGATCCACTACTTGACCCATGCTATGCACAAGTCCAGCCCACTCAGTCTATACCTTCCTTACCTTACTTGCCACCCAAGAGAGAGAAGATAGAATTTATACTGGTTGAAGAAGTTGTCTCCACACCTCCAGAAGGACGTCAGCTATATCATGTGACGTGGAACCCAAGGCTCCAGACTATATCATTTGGTTGCCTGAGTGTGAGCTACATCAACTTACTCTGGACTTGCTGGAGAGATTCAAGAGTTTTGTCTCCTTGGATGAGTATTTTACACACATCTTGCTGCTGCTACCATCCAGAGTTGATCCTGACGCTAGAGTTGGATTCAGAGTATACCATCGACGGAGGAAGAGAGCTGATCATGCATCCTCATTGTGCCTCGATTGATGCCCTGCTTGGTTGACACCTGAAGACCTCACGTATTCATGTTTGCACTTTGAAGACCCCACACTGGGAAGACGCGTGTGTTTGGGTAGATTTTGTTTTTTCATCTATTTGAACTCGAGGTCGAGTTCTTTTTCAAATGGGGAGATTGATGCAGAGCACCACACGAGTTTTCATATTTAGCAAATTTTTATATTTAGATTTAGGATTTCTACCTTTTTATGATTGTATTTTTTTCTTTCATTTAATTGTTTAGTCCAATTGGTGGTTTTGTTTTGAAAAATTTAGTGATTTTACATGTAATTAGACCTTTCTAATCATTGGGGGTAGCTTGGTATTTGTTTTGTTTATTTGAGAGTATTTTGGTATTCTTCATTTTTGAAATCATTATATATGTGATGTAACCCCTCCATACAGGATTTGACACTTAATAAAGAAGGAAATTGAAGTTTTTTTCAGCTGCTTGTGCGACAAAAATAATTTGGGAATGATTCCTTTGGCGTGAAGCCCTTTTGGCATGAAGTCTAAGCATGAGGCTACCATATTTACGTCTTCGGGTATTCTTCTACTTCTATCTCTTTATCATTCTTTCTCTCTTTTCCTTTTCTTTTCCTTGAATTGTTGTCCCAGAAACCATTGTCACAAATATCGTTCTCGGGATATTAATGACGATTGATAATATCGGGATATTTTCAAATTCTCGAATTTTTACCGGAAATTTAAAGGAACAATCTGGCGAAAATTATAATATTTAAAAAATGATAAAAATAGGATAAATAAAAATGGTGATAAGGAATTTACTGGGAATTTATCGACAATTTACCGGGATATTATCGCGATATTACCATTTATCTCATTTTTAACCCGATTTTATTGGGAATTTGCCGGGAATTTATCGTTGTACCGATAAAAACGAGTTTTTAACGCAGTAATGGTATTTTGCCAATAAAAACATGGTAATTTGAAACTACCGTCGATATTTGTGACAATACCAGAAACAACCCCAAAACCTGTTCTAAAATTTGTCCCAGTTCAATCCCAGATCTGTCCCAAAACAACCCCAAGACCAGTCCTAGTTCTGTCTAAGATCTGTGCTAGACCTATCAGAACTGCTATTACATTTAGATCTGTATCTTAGACATGTACAACCCTCTTCTTAACCCTTTTACTGTTGTTCTACACCTTTTCTTGTTACCGCTATTAATTGATTAATTAATTTCAGGCATATTAGATTTTAGGATGCATTATTTTTATTTAAATTTAGGCATTTTGGGTCACCCTATCCCTTGTCCTGCAGCATGTAACCTACATCAGCTTTGACTTTGTTGATAATTCGTCGCATATCTTTGAGCTCTGAGATGATATAATCTAGTTTTTTGTGGATCTCCGTAGTAAAGTCGTGACCTTCAACTGGTGTTTTGGAGGAGGATGCAGGAAAATGTGCAGGAGGGCCAGTGGCAAGATCCGATTCTTCACAAGAAGAGTGAGAGGTTGAGCGAGAGGTCCATGCCCCCTTGTTGGGATGGAACCTGAAAATTGCTAATGAGGCTTCAGAATAAAATTCTGCATGAGTAGGGGTCATGTGATGTTGATTTGTAAGACATACCCTGGAGTTTTTAAAGATATGGTGAAGAGAATGCTGTAAGGTAGAGCACACATCAGACATGCGAGTCATCCCAAATCTCTCATAATGGTGCAAAATTTATCTTCCTAAAGTGGTTTGGTAAATATGTCTGCTAATTGATGCTCAGTGTTTACGAATTCTAATTCCACATCCCCTTTTTAAACATGATCTCTGATAAAATGATGTCTAATTTCAGTGTGCTTTGTGCGAGAGTGTTGGATAGGATACTTTGAAATAGTTATAGCACTTGTATTATCACATCTAATGGGTATGTGATCATAGGTTAGGCCAAAGTCTCTTAATTGTTGTTTCATGTAGAGCATTTCAACACAACTCTTGGCAGCAATATATTCAGCCTCAGCAATGGATAGGATGACAAAGTTTTGCTTTTTGCTAAACCATGAAGCCAATGCATACCCTAGAAATGGCAAGTGCCACTAGTATTTTTCCAATGGATTTTGCATCCTGCAAAGTTAGTATATAAGTAACGGACTAAGTCAAATGAGATGTGTTTGGGGTACCATAACCCTAACTCTAGAGTCCTATTTAGATATCTAAAGATCCGCTTTACTGCCATTGCACATGTATACACTAAACATGGTATTTGGTCTGCTAGCAGTCAAGTACAATAAACTACCAATCATGCCTCCATATAGTTTTTGATCAACAAGTTTACCACTTTCATCCATGTCAATCTTTGTAGATGGATTCATGGAAGTTCCATTTGTTTTACATTCATTCATCCCATATTTCTTGAGGAGGTCTTTAATATATTTAGATTAATTCAAGAATATTCCTTAATTTCTAATCCAAAGAAGGTGAGTTCACCCATCATACTCATTTCAAATTCATTTTGCATTAGAGAGACAAAGACACCACAAAGCATTTCATTTGTGGCACCAAATATGATATTAACCACATAAATTTTCACAATAAGCATATCATCATTCTGGGTTTTAGTAAATAAGGTTGTACCAATTTTACCTCTTGTAAAACACTTTTCAATGAGAAAACTGCTTAATCTTTCGTACCATTCACCTGGAGCTTGTTTCAAACAGTACAAAGATTTTGTCAATTTGAAAACATGGTTTGGAAATTCATGGTTTGATAACATGGTTTGAAAGCTTTTGTTTCAAACTACAAGCAAGATCACTACAATACAGGATTTATAGTGGTTTGGTCCCCGTGACCTACATCCATTTGCAGACTTTTCCAACCTTGGGTTATCCGACGAACTCCACTCATCAATCAAATGACCCACCTAGGTCTACAGACTTGACTTACTCCAAGTCCTCACCAAATGCTCACAGCACCCAAACAACTCACGTGAGTTGTTATCACAAGACTACCCGAGTCCACATCAAATGACTCTACCCGAGTCACCACACCTTGACTATACCCGAGTCACCACAAAGACACCTAAGTCTTACCATAACAACACAAAGTACTCATTGACTCTGACGATGTAGATGTGCCAATCAAAGTCCGTATTAGTAGTACAACCAACGCTTCCTCCACAACCACACATCCTTGTTGTAGATGATATACCGATCAAAAGCTCTCAACCAAGGGTCGAGGAAAGTTTCTCTAGATCTGGCACTCTCTAGTGTCCCTAGATCTCTCTCACTTATATCCAATCACTTAAACAATCAGAGCCTCACAAGCTCTTTGAGATCTTGAAGATCGAAGTGATGGATCACACTCAAGACTATCAAATGATGGTACAATCAATCATGGTGCATATAGTCTCTCACAATTTTTTTCACAATCTCAGAAGTGTTCTCAGAATGCTGAATTCTTGCTCAACAGTTTTTCAGAATTTTCCAGGAATTCATTACAAACAACAAAATTTGGTTTTTATAGATTTTCAAACCCATCGGTTCGGACCTTTAAACTTCCTAGTTCAATCCTCTGAACTAGCGGTCACAACTCAAAGTCAACTCTCTAGCAGCCAGATAAATCTATTTCAAATTCTCATCAAATATTTCCAGTTTGTCACGCAGCTAGCACACGATCCAACGACTAGTATTCAGACCTCTGAATACCCAACGGCTAGCTTCCACGAGCTTTCAGAATTCTGAATCATCAAATTCAGAGTTCTGAATCCACGAGAGACCAAGTCCATAGGTTTGTCCGCAATCACGTTATATTAGATGTTCGGATCAAGCCATTCGGAAGACTGAATCTCAGAACATCTCTAGGCTGCACCCTCAAATTCAAATCACATTTTCACTAACCAAATCTATGGACTTTCTCGCTTAGAATTCTCATATCTATCCACCTATATGAGTCCACATTCTAAGTCCAAACCTAGTATGGAATCAGTCCAGGGTCACCCTAAGTCTATTAGGTTCTTTTCCCAGCCTTGGTTGGCCTTCCAGCTGATTCAACCTCTCACATTGTTGCACTACCATCCAGGTATTCTCACCTTCTGGTCTTCACACTTCCATAGGCACACATGACACACAATATAGACTTTTGGATACCGAAACTGAAATCGAGAACACAAGTTCAATGGCTCTAACACTTTACCATCTCTGTCACCGTTTCTCTCATTTCATTGTCTATACGCACACTCAAGTGCGTTGTCGCTAGGCTCTATTCATGACACATGTCGTGTTGCTCGCCACTACTCTCATTTATGACTCGCGCACGCACGCTATTACCACATCGTCACTACTCTTCACAACTCATCTCGTGGTGTTTGCCACTACTCTCTTTCGTGACTCACGCACACATGCTCTTGCTACATCGTCGTTACTCTCATTTACGACTCATCTCGTGGTGCTTGTCACTACTCTCTTTCGTGACTCACGCACACATGCTCTAGCCACATCGCCGCTACTCATTCACAACTCATCTAGTGGTGTTTGCCACTACTCTCTTTCGTGACTCACTCACACACGCTTTTGCCACATAATTGCTACTCTCATTCACGATTCATCTCGTGGTGCTTGCCACTACTCTTTTTAGTGACTCACGCACACACTTATCGCACCGTCACTACTCATTTGTGACACATTCTATCTCTGTCTTTCACCACCACTCTCAATTCACGGTGCTCTCTCTCTCTATTCCTCAATTCTTGGGCACACCCTCACTCTCCGGTATGCCTAAAATACAATCGCACGTCCTGCCCACCACACGTGGGGCATGCCTACTCAACATCCTAGACATGACCAACACACCCACCTATCTTACTCTCCACTCAACACATGGCATAGTAGACATGCACACGCGGCATGTGCATCCAACTATATATCACAAAACTCATGTGTCATGCATCATACTCATATTCATACCTCGTCATCGCATAATGAATATACATGCATAGTATTCTCCTCCATTTTATTAACTAGGATACTCAAGAACCTATTTAGAATGATACACACATCTCATTACTTAACATGTTGGACATGTACTCATTGCATTCTCAACCATAGGTTATCATACATTGCAATAATACTCACGAAATCTAATACATTTCAATTCAAGTGACATGAATACTGGATCGGGGCCTCAATAAGGTTGATGGTCTAGCCAATTCTCCTGTGTCTTCTCAACCACTTACTTTCTCATTCCTTCACATTTAAGTGATGCCCAACATCGACATAGGTTAGTAGCCGTGTCTCTAACTCATCTCATAATTTCAAACCCCACATAGCATTCCTTGTATTCATATCTCAATAGTTATCAGAAACTTAATGCGATGCATGCTTCATAACAAAATAACAAGTGTACGTAAGTTCCCCTCACCTAGATAGACTAAAGTGCTGTGTTCCGGAGGTCCTAAGCATCCACAAGGATTTCAACAAACCGAGATAATTGTATCAAATAAAATAAACACTGTAAAATCCATTGGAAGGAGCATCGTTTGAAACCTCGGATCGTACGACCATAGGAAGATCATCAGATCGTCCGATCATCGGTCGATCCGAAGGGTCTGATCGGATCGTTCGATCACACGTAGGAAACTACAGGCGACGGAAATCCAAGAAAAAATTTGGGGAAAACGAAGGAAAAAAAATTTCCAAGAAATATGGGTGCTTTGTAGGCCTCAGGCTAGATTTTGAAAACATAACCTAGGCTAAAACCCTGAAATCTTGCTTTTCTAGAAATAAAAAATCCAATCTTAGCAAAAGAAGAAAGGAAAGTAGAAGAAGAAAAAAAGGAATACCCAGAAATGGAGGGTTCGGCCGTAAAAGAATAGTCTCCAGCGAGCTTGGAGGTTGGAGAAGGATTTTCAAGGGTTCCTCAAGTGAATACTCGGAGAAGAAAGCAAAAAGGAAGTTGGACCGGAAAATGAGGTTTTCCTTGGTGGTCGACGTCAAGGAGGAAGTGGAGAGGATGTGGTTTCTGCCCTTTATCGAAAGCAGATAAAGATTTAGGGCCTTTTTTGCAAGTCCGGAGGCAAAGCTCTTCTTTTTCTAGCAAACTGGGTAAAACGGATTGGATTCTCAAATCGGTGCCAAACACCGATATTTTAGGTGAAAATTACCATTCTGCCCTTCCGTCTTTCCGTGTGGAACTGATACGAAGAAATCGATCGATCAAAGCATGAAGAAGAAATCAATCGATTGATCGATCCTGAGAATGAAAATCAATCGATCGATCGATTGATCCTGAAAATGAACAAAACCTTAACAAATCGATCGCACCATCGTGCGATCGATTCTGTTAATATCCTACCGTTAACATATTATTTAAATAATAAAATTTCTTTTAAAACTTTAAAGTTATTTTTTAAGCACTGTGTATTTTCAAATTTTCTCAAATTAAATATTCGGACTAATTACGATAACCTGATAAAAATACTTTAAGACTTCAAGGTCTTTTGACACTCCCAAATGCTTAAAACAGAGTGTTTTACAAATAAGAGTATCCCTAGGGTATGCCGAAAACACATTTAGGAGTGTCAAAAGACCTTTAAGTCTTAAAGTATTTTTATCACGTTATTTTAATTAGTCCGGATATTTAATTTGAGAAATTTTGAAAATACACAGTGTTTAAAAAATAACGCTAAAGTTTTAAAACTTTAACATTATTTTTTAAGCACTGTGTATTTTCAAAATTTCTCAAATTAAATATCTGGACTAATTACGATAGCCTGATAAAAATACTTTAAGACTTAAAGGTCTTTTGACACTCCGAAATGTGTTTTCGGCACACCCTAGGGATACCCTTATTTATAAAATACTGTGTTTTAAATATTTCGGAGTGTCAAAAGACCTTAAAGTCTTAAAGTATTTTTATCAGACTATCGTAATTAGTCTAGATATTCAATTTGAGAAATTTTGAAAATACACAGTGTTTAAAAAATAACGTTAAAGTTTTAAAGATTTTTTTTATTTAATTACTGTAGCATACATATAATGAATCCATCGATAGCATCAATCGACAGATCCGTCGATCGATTCATAGCATCGATCGATTCATAGCATCGATTGATGCTATCAATCGATTCATTATATGCATGCTACAGTAATTAAATAAAAAAAATCTTTAAAACTTTAACGTTATTTTTTAAGCACTGTGTATTTTCAAAATTTCTCAAATTAAATATCTGGACTAATTACGATAGTCTGATAAAAATACTTTAAAACTTCAAGGTCTTTTGACACTCTCAAATGCTTAAAACAGAGTGTTTTACAAATAAGGGTATCCCTAGGGTATGCCGAAAACATATTTAGGAGTGTCAAAAGACCTTAAAGTCTTAAAGTATTTTTATCAGACTATCGTAATTAGTCTAGATATTCAATTTGAGAAATTTTGAAAATACACAGTGTTTAAAAAATAATGTTAAAGTTAAGTTTAAAACTTTAACATTATTTTTTAAACACTGTGTATTTTCAAAATTTCTCAAATTGAATATCTAGACTAATTACGATAGTCTGATAAAAATACTTTAAGACTTTAAGGTCTTTTGACACTCCGAAATATTTAAAACACAGTATTTTATAAATAAGGGATACTTTAAGGTCTTTTGACACTCCGAAATATTTAAAACACAGTATTTTATAAATAAGGGTATCCCTAGGGTGTGCCGAAAACACATTTCGGAGTGTCAAAAGACCTTTAAGTCTTAAAGTATTTTTATCAGGCTATCGTAATTAGTCTAGATATTTAATTTGAGAAATTTTAAAAATACACAATGCTTAAAAAATAATGTTAAAGTTTTAAAACTTTAGCGTTATTTTTTAAACACTGTGTATTTTCAAAATTTCTCAAATTAAATATCCGGACTAATTAAAATAACGTGATAAAAATACTTTAAGACTTCAAGGTCTTTTGACACTCCTAAATGTGTTTTCGGCATACCCTAGGGATACCCTTATTTGTAAAACACTCTGTTTTAAGCATTTGGGAGTGTCAAAAGACCTTGAAGTCTTAAAGTATTTTTATCAGGTTATCGTAATTAGTTCAGATATTTAATTTGAGAAAATTTGAAAATACACAGTGCTTAAAAAATAACTTTAAAGTTTTAAAAGAAATTTTATTATTTAAATAATATGTTAACTGTAGGATATTAACAGAGTCGATCGCACGATGATGCGATCGATTCGTTAAGGTTTCGCTCGTTTTCAGGATCAATCGATCGATCGATTGATTTTCATTCTCAGGATCGATCGATCGATTGATTTCTTCTTCGTGCTTCAATCGATCGATTTCTTCGTATCAGTTCCGCACGGAAAGACGGAAGGGCAGAATGGTAATTTTCACCTAAAATCTGAATTTCGGTGTCTGCTAACAGAAAGTGTCGGTGTCTATATTGGCACCCTTCTCAAATGGGATAAACCAGATGTTTTCAAAAACGAGTTAATAAAACACACTAAAAAGGGTCTATGATATTTTTCATAATTATTCAATAAAAAATAATCCATAAACAGATTTTCATTGAACACTAACATCGGGAAATAATTTTAAATATTTTATTTTCAAACCCAAATAAATCCCAAAAATATTCAAAAATAAATTTGGCTGATCTCCGAAGTAGACTTGAGCGTATTACTATTTTTCTCGTTTGTAGCTAACTGTGGAGAATGTGTATGCCAAAATTGGATATCTAAGGATTTAGATCTACTGTTATGTAGATTTTCAAAGATTTTACTAACAAATTGCAACAATATAGAGACAAATTCAGAATAACCAAATTGTCATCAGATCCTCCAATAACTTACATTGGATTGTCCGATCGGCTTGGTCTGTCCAAGAGAAGCCTTAGACGCTATATCAGAAACCACGACTTTCTAACAGTATTCCAGGCTCTCGTTTTTGTCCGAAGTGCGATCGGATCATTTAATGGTTCCAAGCAAACATCGGATCATCTGATCCCTCCTATCGGATCGTCTGACAGAATAAATCTTCTCACTCTAACTCTAAACTGCCACAAGTCAAGTTTCCGAAGTCAGATTTAGGCAAACTCGGGCTCACTGGAGAGCCCCTTATCTAAACTTCACTACGAAACTCTCTCCACTCGAGTCGGAGATTCATAGATCTTTTGGAACATTTGAAATAACGGGTCAGATTGTTGTAAGAAACTTGATAATTTTATTTTAAACATGAAATTACTTCAATTACAATTGTCTTCACCCGAACTCATGTGACCCTAAGGCAACACCTTAGGTCTATTTATAGTAGAAAAGTTGAAAAAAAGATAGACCAAAGAAAATAAAAACAGCCACAATGGTGTGGGAATGTCAGTCCTAACCCTGGTTAGACTTCCATCGTCTCCACCAATCAAAATATAGGAAAAAAAAAATTACAACTAATAAAAAAAGACAATAGGATCTATGACATGTTTTCACCAATCAAAACACCTCTCTACCTTGCGCCAACACTCCAATTGGATGAGTTGCAATGGGTTTTGGAGTTTCCCTTGGAGATGAGTTCCACACGCCATTGAGGAAAGGTGCCATCCAATGATATGTTTCCACATTAGAGTGATGATGTGGTTCAACTAATCACCATACTCCACATCTGTAAGCCATGGAGAAGTCCAAGATGGATTGAGAGCCCTGCAACAAGTTGGAGTTGATCCCTTGCAAGTCCACACGTCAAAGGAGAGAAGGTCTAGAGTTGCACACTCCAATGGAGAGAAGTTTTAGCCATTTGTAGAAAAGTTTGGATTTTTGCACCTCTGTGCATATGAATTTCGTTTTCGGTGTTTGGTGTTAGGGTTTTGACCTACCGACCCTCATGCGGGGTCTATAATGCTCTCATGAGAGCTCCGGGCCCAAAAGGTGGAGTCCACATGCTAAGGATATAGATTTTGCATTTTCTCGTTAGTTTGTTTTTATATAGATTTTTACGCTTTTCCTCGTATCTTAACTAACACACATTTTTAATTAATCTATTTTCTTTTCTACATCATTCATCCATTTTACTATTACTTTACTTACATTAATATTTTTCTTTTTTCTTTTTTGCCCATCAAACAATTACCTCCATGTACCATGGCAAGTCTATTTGTTGCCTTATTGAAATGTTCTTTTATCAATTTGCCACTTCACAACTATATAATACACCAGATAAAAAATTGACAAATGAAGATGATGACGATGACTAATATATAACATTCCACAAACTTGTCTGACCTTGTTAGACCCTACACCCATTATGTAGATTGAATCTAAATCTAACCATTCTCTTTGTTCTGTAGTTTCACTTGAATTTTAAAATTTCTTACATGTGTACTAATTTATTTTCAAATTCATCCGTATTACAGTCATCCTCCAAACTCGAGCTTAACATATTTAAAACTTTGAGTTGATTGCTTTTATAGCTTTCTTCATATTTTCAACTTCAGTTACCTTTAGTTTCACTAATTAGTACTATTTCATTTATTAATATTATAAATTAGTTTTTTTTTCATAAATTTTTATCTAAAACAAATAGATAAGTACCACTCGAACTGAAAATTCTATTATTATGCAGATTAACAATTATAAGCATTGGTCTGTTACCCGATTAACCTTTTTTTAATTTGTGCTTCATTGCAGGAATCAAGCATGTTTTATTAGGTAAGAATTTGGTGACCGAGACTCTCATCATGTGTCGTGTGATTAGGAAGCAAGTCGGATGCATGAAATGTGGTAAAAATGTGCAATTGTTAGGAGGATCAACTTTGAGCATGCACTTGTGAGGTTATCATCCACTATTAGTAATATTGGAATATTTAATTTTAGGGTTTTATCATAATATTTGGAAAAGTTTCATAAAATATAATATTTATAAAATAAAAATGAATAATAATAAACATATATAAATGATTTCAAATCAATATAAACATTAATAAATTTATGATTAAAGTATAAATATATTGTAAAAAATAAATTACTTTGTTAATCATCATTTAATATTTATTAAATCATAAAATGCCATCCAATGGACCATATTATTGATACGTTAATTATAAAACGAGTTTCATTTAAAAAATGTTTAACTACCTCATTTAAACAAATAAAATCAATAATTGATAGGTCAACTATCTATTGTACTTAGATTGAAAGTGGTGGTTACAAATGTTAAATGAAACTAAATTTTTTGATCTGATTTAAATAAATAAAATCAATAATTGATAGATCAACTGTATATTGTACTTATTTTAAATCTGGTAATTACACATGCTAAATGAAACTAATTGCTTCCATCAATAGCCTTTTTTGAATTTTGTAAGCTTACTAAACTTCACCTCATGATTCAATAGTGTTGTCATTATAGTAATACATATGGAACATATGAGAATTTATATATATAGTTAGTTAGTTATTTATTTAAGATACTATCAAGAATTTGTGAATTTACATACATTCTATTGAGATTTATCGATCTGGAGGTCTGAAGAATAGGTGTTGAACTGGGCCAAGCTAGTATGGAATAAGTTTAAAGCGGTTGATTTCCACATCCCATCAACTCCAAAACTTTTAGCTTATTTGTTAGCCTCTTAACAACCTTAAAGTGGTCAATGAACGAAGTTATTGTATGACACAAGCATTTGTTGCGGATGTCACAGAATTTGACAAGTGAGAGATCTATATTGATCCACAAGTACAACTCACCTCCGGTAAAGATATCGGCCCTAGCAGTCATACGCCAGACCTAAGTGGCATGAGCCACTTAAGAGTAAAAAAACATACAAATATAAACACCATAAGTAAACAGTCCTGATTGTTTGGCGAAGGCTACTCACATATGCCCTAATGGACGGCTTGGATCATTGATATAAACATGCATTTATCATGACCAAATTGGCTAATGTAAGGCTTCAAGCACTCACATTTTCCTTTTTTCTTTTGTTTGGGTAAATTGAAAATGTTAACGCAGCATGTCCAGGACTGAGAAATGTTTACATTGCTAAAGAGCAACACCAGGGCCGGCCCTGAGATTTCAGGGGCCCTAGGCGAGTTTTTAAGATGGGGCCTTTATATACTTCTAAAAAATAAAATCATATAATTTTTTTTATAATGTGTGAAACTAAATAAAATATCATAATTAAATTTATAACAAAGTATTATTTAAAATTTATTCTTATTTTGAGATGCAAAATTACTAATTAAATTACTATATTCAAGTTTTTATAACATTTATTTTTCAATAGATAAGATAGCTAATTTATTCAATATTTCTTGTGATATTGTAGACCGAAGATAAGATTTTCTCAGTTTTAACTTTGAAAAACTTATTTCTGCATAGGTAACTTTAATTGATATAATCAATATTATTTTATAAGCAATTCATGCATTTGGAAAACAACAATTCATTCTTTTTATATAATTTGGCAATTCATTCTTTTGGTACTGCATCTTTTATCATATGGAGTGTGACACTAATGCAAATTCTCATTTGAAACGAAGATATTATTATTATTTTAATTTTTCAATTTTTTTGTATTTTTTAAAAAATTAAAAATTATCTTAATTATAATGATTTATACTTGTATATTAGTTCTAATAAAATCTACATTGATCAAATGAATAAAGCTATGTTTTTTCATCTCTTCAAATTTTAAAAGCTTTAAATTATTGTTAATTCAAAATTATCAACTCAATATAGATTTCTCTTTTTCTTTATTTAGATGATAGATATATTTTAAAAGAGTCTTTATTAATTAAAATGATTTTATTGTTATTATTATTATTATTAAATTCAATAAAATGAGAATTATAATAATTATTATTATGATTGTTACTATCATTATTTTAATTTTTTAAGAAACTTACGTTTTAAATTGAGTAGAAAAATTATCAATATATAAATTTTCAATTTTGAGTGTTCTAAATTCGAAATAGTTAAAAATAGTCAAATGATTTTAAGTAGTATTAATTTAAATTATTGTTATTTTTCATTATTATTATTAAATAAGTTGATAAAAATAAAAATAAATTATTATTACACAGCCCGGATTTGATCCCAGGCCTGTATTTATAATGGGAGAGTTCTTACCAGCCGGACAAGAGTGAATGCATGCTGTAATTATACATTTTCAACTATTTAACATATGGTAAAGGAGCTTATGGACTTGGGGGCCCTTTTTATTTGGGGGCCCTAGGCGACCGCCTACTTCGCCTATAGCCAGGGCCGGCCCTGAGCAACACACAAGAGCACTACAACTCGCCGACTGCTTGATATTGCAAGAGGCTAATTGGAATTATGAACATGATGGAAGGAGGGATGGCCATATTACAGAGAAACCTCTCATTCTTGCGATAAAATCTGGTATTTTAGAGCTGGTGGAGAAGATAATTGAAGCCTTCCCGGAGTCTGTAGAGTCGGTTGCCAAAGACGGGAAGACGTTACTGCACTTAGCGGTAGAACATCGGCATGAATGTATACTGGAGCTACTTAAGAAAATGAAGACGGCGATGACTAAGATGGTTGTGGGAGTCGATGTTAATGGTAACACAGTACTGCATCTTGCAGCCATTTTGGGAAAAGATAGACCACTACACGCCTTTGGGCCATCCTTTCATATGCAATGGGAGACCATATGGTTCCAGGTATTGTTCATTTATTAGGTCTTCAACCCTAACACATGTTAGAAAGAATGGGAATTGATAGGAACAATAATGTTTTTTTATAACAAGCAGGGTTTCAAATATCGGCCGATGCGAATTGTATCGGCTGATATGATACGGTTTTGACCGATATGCCGATATCTCAGTCGTACAATATCTGCCAATATCGACCGTATTTGTAAAAAAAAAAGAGGAGAGAGAAAAATATCGACGGATACTGAATTTTAAACCACTGGTAACAAGAGAGTCTTTTTATCTACTTTTCATCAACAAAGTGGTTAAAAACTATTACGATTTTCCTTATTATAAAAAACACCGATGCCCCTCTTCATTACCAAAAGCAAAATACATGGCGAACAATGATGATTTAATTGAGTCAGGTTAGATTGAGACCCAAACGAGATTGACATAAGTTTTGTGTCTCATTTTATGTCTAGACCCAATCTGGTTAGGTTATAACTGAGGACCAAGGTCAATTAGATCCAAAATCTTCAAGTTGGTATGATTCAAACTACTGAATTTTCATATGGAAAACATGATGTCAACCATTTGGGAATTGGGATTATAGTAAAGAAAATATTCTCCATTTTCTCCGTGGGGAATTCAGGAAACTGATGAAGCTTGTGGACATGACTACTTCCCTCATTGGAAATAAAAATAAAAACCAAGTCAGGTTTCACCTCATTCGAATTTCATGTCAGAGTGGGTTGTTTACATGGAATAACAAATTTCCCTAGTTTAAGCTGAATCTTTTGATTTTCTACCCAATTCAACTTGATTTGGATTTTATTTTACTCAAGACAAGTAAAAACTTATATAAAATAAAAAAGATTGAAATGAACAAAAAGTAAAAAAAATGAAAAATAAGGATTTCCTTTCATTTGGGGGCACTGGGTTAGAAACAAAGGCCTAGCATCTTTGAATTTGAGGGTTTGTTACATGGGTTAAAACTATTTAGCTGAGGAAATGTAAGATTTATATATCTATTTTTATTTAGAGATATGATGGGACATCCAGTTAGAAGTCGATAGTATTGTGACAAAAATGATTGAGGACATTGCCCTAGCTTTCATAAAACATTTTGATAGAGGCAATGCACATTGGAAACCGGCCAGTGAGAGCTCACCAATGATTGGTTTGATGCATGTGGACCCTACCAATGGACCCCCAACCCAATTTGGACCCACCATGGACTCCACATGATGCGTCATGTGTTCAGAACCTAAGAAACCCTAATCCATCACTTCCACATTCCCAAACTCCTACATTATCTCCCAAAGCTGTCACCAACCCTCGAAATCCTCTCCATGGCCAAATCCGAAAAGCAAAGGACTCTCCATTTTGAATTTTAAAATTCAAATTTCATAATTTGAATTTTGAATCCCATTCAAGCCCAATCAAAACTCTCCATGGTCATTCAAGCCAATCTCAATATGAATTTTGAATTCAAATTCGAATTTAGAACTCCATGCAGATCGGAGTCCAAGTGCACGGGTGAATAGGAGAGTGAGAGTCCGAAGTTATGTTTAGTTCTTTTTCAATGGTTGTATTTAGCTTAGTTTTTTTCTTTTCTCATTTGTCAAACTTCTTGGTCCACATGCCTAAGCCTGGGTTGGCTCGACCAAACCATGGTTTGGGCACCACCAAGGGTCAAAGTCGAGTTTTGTACACAATAATAAAGGGAGAAAAAGTCCTAAAGTTTGGAATAAAATTCGAATTTTTCAAGTAAATTATTCTATGCTTTCATATGTGTTTGAATTAAGTCTTAATTGCATTTTCCAATTTATCTCCTGTCTTGAAATTCTATTTCCCACTTAGGAATTGCATTTTCTACTTTTAATTCAACCATAAGAACAAAGACCTCTTTGGGAGACTTGCTCACCATATACGGTTACTAGCGATATCTTTGGCAGAAACCAATATAGATACGTAATTAGTTAGGCGTTCCTTAACTGTAAGATTACTGGAACCGATTTCCTACACGAATCGAGGAAGGTCTTTAACACCACCCGATTTGTATAAGGTCAGGATGAATTGGATTAGGGACATCTCTACCAAACCCGGTTTGGACTATTTCGGTTCAAATCTGGTAAATTTAAATTTTTTTAGTACAGATAAGATAAAGTTTCAAGATAATCAATTCAATTTTATCAGGCAGCGTGTAAAGAAGTTATGCCCGAAACATATACATTCTGTCCCAGACAAAAATAAGAAGACGGCCGGACAAGTTTTTACAGAAAGCCACAGGGATCTGATGAAAGAAGGAGAGAAGTGGGCCAAGGAACTGTGCAATGTAGCCATACTCATGTGTTCTATTGCAGCTACTGTCATCTTCTCTACAGTCTTCACCGTACCTGGTGGCAACGACAGCAAGACGGGCCTCCCAGTCCTCTTGCACAGGGAGGGCTTCATCCCTTTCATTCAATATGTTGGAATATCATTGTTTTCGGCGTTGCTGTCACTTGGTATGTTCCTATTAATCTATTCATGTCGCTTCAATGAAAATGATTTCTACACGAAATTGCCTTTGATGCTTATTGTAGGCGCTACAATGCTATTCAGCTCAGGGTGTACACTATCTTAGCATTTGGCCAAGGCTTTATTATAGTGACAGACTGGGACTTTCCAACATTCATTGCTACCTTTGACATGGTCCTTGCCGGCGTAGGACTTTATTTCTGTGTTTATGTCTACATGAATTTCATCTTTTGTCCCATGAGCTATTTGTTTGATATTCTATTTATGTGAATTCCATATACAGGACAAAAAATACAATGTATGAAAATGAGATTTTTAAATTTTCTATGGTGATTGTAAAATAAGGAATATTTAATTGTTCTTGTCTACCTCAATTTCATCTTGTGTCCCATGAGCTATTTGTTTGATATTCTATTTATGTGAATTCCATATCAGAAAAAAACAAACCACAATGTATACAAATGAGATCTTTACATAATCCTATTTGAATTTTTGAACGGGACTTTGAAATACCTTGGAACATGTATAAACCTCTCAATCTGCACATGCTGAGTATCTTGAGGGAGGGCTTGAGTTCCTAAGACATCCTACGAATGAGAGTGAGAGTAGTAATTGACCATCAAACGAATCCCTTATTATTATAAAATAAGAGAATATTGAATCAACAAAATCGCTTTCTTACCTTACAAAGATGCCACCTATATATAAGGAATAAATGTTGTAAGATTTCTATATTTATGAAAGCTTCTATGTTTGTTCCCACTTATGGTAAAAAAACGAATTTTGTCCCATTAGATGATGCAAGTCAGGAGACCAGAAAATTGAACGTAGAGAACCATGTCTACGGAGACAGATCATAGATGGGTAATAAAATTATCAATTTACAATAGATGACACTAATTAATCGAGTTTTCATTCTAAACCATGAAAAACGATGCAGATAGCCTAGTTTGACTGTGAACTTGAATTACAATTTGAGATACAAGACGGAACCTAGTTAAAATCTAAAATCCACTGATGTGTTTATAAAAAAAATGTATATGTAAAATTAAATGGCATAACAATAATATATATGATATTTAATCATGAGTAACATATAAGGAATTTAAAAGTTAATTAAAGACGGATGTGCTAAACCCAATTCAAATTTAATTCAAGTTCTATATTTTGGGAGACGTAGAGTTAAAAGGTTGAAATTTGGGAGCACCAGGAAAAGAAGTTACCACTAAAAATTTGGAAGGAAGAAAAACATTTAGGATGATTGATAGGATCGATTGGATGACAAGAATTTGTAAAGCTGAGTTCAAATATATAGAATTTTGCCTTATGATGATGGTGATGATTTTGTACTTGACCCTGTTTCTTTATATTTTAAAGTACTTCTAGGATCAGTTCCACCTAAATTGAACCAAGGATGAACCGATTTTCTCCTTAGCTAGACAATTTGATGTAAGGGTCCTATCTTACATAGCTGTTTTCTTTGTCAAATTTAGAACTCTATCAAACTCATTTTATCACGCCTCAAACTCAAATGTGGGACTGGAACGCGACTAATTTTTTTTTTTTTTCCAACAATACTCCATTAACCTATAAGAGATGTCACACATACACACATGAATCACCTGCGTGTCTAGATAATCCAAACACAACTTATAAAATTAAAATTACCTAAACTGTTCTTACTTCAGTCAACACATTGGCCATATCGATATATCGTCCGGGATCCTAATCGACCTATCAACAGAGGCGATACATCGATCAAAAAACTATTTTATTATTACAGTATGATCTTACATACTATTATCACTACAACCCGTGATTGTCAACCCATCAACAGCCGCGATATGTCGTGGAAACCCAATTGATCATTTCTATGTATCGAGAATGTCGATGCATCGTCTGGATGTACCGACTGTCAGAAAGTCTGTAAATTTCTGGAACTCTGAGACATATATTATCATATCGGTCGACACATCGACACCATCTTGGTTGACCCATCGGTGACCACGCACAGGTCAATTCTGTTGACCTATCGATAGAATCGACACATCGAAAGTCCAGGATATTGTAATTTCCCAACATCCTCAGGCAAATACACTCGTAAATCACGATGTGTCGGTACTACTCATATCGACATGTCGTTAATCTCAACACATCGGCAGTACCCTCGTCGACATGTCAAAAAACACAAGAAGTTGCCGAGTGCCTCTGGCGATCTATCAGCCTGACAACAGAAAGTGTTGTCAGGTTAGTTATCCGCACTTTGATTTTTTCTTGATTTCAACACTCAAACACGTGTTCAACATAATAAGCATACCAACATACCAATGTACCATATAAGATCGTAATGACTTACAGTCATACATTCTTACACCGCAGGATACATATTTATCCAAAACATATGAAAACACTCAAACATCCAATTGGTTTTCACGCGTGGGAAACAATAGAAACTTCTAAGTTTCGACTATCAACGAGGCACCACTAGTTCCTCCAATCGTTCCTCTAGCTCATATCCTACAATGTAAGGGACGTGAGAAACAAATTAATGGGGAGAGCTCACCACAAAATCCAATATACATAAGGCATAAAACAAATACTCAATGCATATTTCATGAATGAGACACAGGTAATATACTTAACTCATTTTCACTCCAGGATCACTTTCTGAGGTGTTTTAACCAATTTTACATGTGTTACAACACTGGGATCAGCCTCCATACTACATCAACAACATTTTTAGCAACTTGCAAGTGCATAAGATCTCCATGACCTGACTTTCTAGGACGTCCAACCCAGTGGTTCCTGACGGCGATCGGCCTAATATCAAATGGTCTCCACGACCCGACTTGTAACACCCCGAAAATTTTAATATTAATTGACAGGAATAGAAAGGGTGATTAATGATTAACTAAGATTAAGGGTGACTTAATTAAGTAATTAAGATGGGCTTAGGTGGGATTTAATTAAGACATTAAAATTTTAATTTAATATTATGTAATATGATGGATTGTTAATTAATGCAAATTTATTGATGATGTGGCATTGTGCCACATAAGCGATGACATGGCATGCCACTTGGAGTGACCCAACACTACACTCAACCCCACCCCCTCTAACTTAGGGCAACCAAGGGAGGAAAGAGCCTCTACCATTCTCTTTCTCTCCCTCTCACATGGCATTCTCTTTTTTCCTCTCCCTCTCACATGGCACCCCTTTTTCTCTCTCTCCCACACGGCAGCCATACATTTTCCATTCCTCACCATTTTGCACCTCCGTTCTTCCACTCTTCACATGATTTTCCTCTTCTTTTCTTCTCCTCCATTAGTGAAACTCAAGCAAGGAAGAAAGCAAGAGAAGAAGGGAAGAAAAGAAGGAGGAGAGATCTTGGAAAGCTTCACAAGAGGTTAGTTTTTCTCCCTAGACTTAGTATTAAGATCTAAAATGAGGTTTAAGATGGTTTAGAAGCAACCCTAGACAAAATTTGGGTTAAGGAAATGGAAATTGGAAAAATTGGGGATTTTTTAATTTTCCCACAACTCATGAAATTTGATTAAGATCCATATGTTCATTGATCAAATAATGAGTACCAACCTTCTAAAATGTGACAAATCACATGTGGAATCAATTTAAGAGATTCGGTTTAGAAATCAAAATCAATGACCCACTCTTTAGTGATTTTTGAGTTCAAAGAACTCAGCCCGCACTGCATTATCTGCAGTTTTCTGCAAGTATCTGTTTGAAGAAGACAGGTCTCGGAACCTGTCTCGAATGTACCGAGGCAAGTTCCGAAGGCTCGTACAGTCCGAGGGAACGGATGACATTCCAAAGACTATAGAAAGGTATATTCCAAGACAAGTTCCGCAGCGTCGGACAGTCCGAGGGAACGGATGATGTTCTGAAGACTATAGGAAGGTATGAGGTCTCGGAACCTGGCTTGGACGTTCCGAGGCTAAGTTTCGAGAAGACCAATGTTAAGTCCAAAAGAGGACCCGAGGTCTCAGAACCTGGCTCGGAAGTACTGATACTAAGTTCCAAGTACTCTAGTGTAAATTGAAAATCTACATGTTTCGAAAGTGCCGAGAGAAAACTTAGAAGTTCCGAAGTCTCGGAACTTGGTTCAGAGGTTCTGATATCAGTTCCGAGCAAACTAACAGGACTTTATACTTCAGACTATCCAGAGGATAACCCGAAAGTTTGACCCAAGTTCCGAAATGGAAGTGACCAGACTGTTTAGTTCTTAAACACTCCCTCCCCCCCCCACAACCCCCAACTCTTGTTTTGATAATTAATGTGGGATTAATAAGACACCAGTAACATTCTCCAAATCTGCCCCCCTCAATGGTAATTAATAAAAGTATTAAGTATTAGATTTGGAAACCAAGGACATTACCTAACGATGTGATTGTTGTGTCTTAATCCATGGAAATAACCGAAGGACCCAAATGTGACTTAGAGGTGTACAAGCTGTTTCATGATTTGTCCTCCCTGTGATTTTTCTCCAATCAAGTAGGTTTTCCTACCTGTTTGAAGTACCAAAGTGATACTATGAATGTATATTTTTTATTGAAAGTTCTATAAATTGATTCCAATGTATAGTTTGATGATGATTTGATAAAGTGTAGTTTCAAGTATGGAAAATATGAATTATTTTGTATATTGTCAAGTGGATTTGATGTCATTCCATGAACATGAACTTCATGCATTTGCATGGGATGGGAAAGCATGAGACCGAGATAAAGGGACGACGTACTTTACTTAGAAACATTTATATATGTATGGAATTAATAGCCGTTGTATATGGTCGCGTCCATGAGTTACATAAAATATGGCATTCTAATTGGGCAGAAAGTTCCAGGGTCAGAAGAAGTCCCGAAACTTGGGCAGGAATATAAGTGTGTAGCGCTCCCTCGGTAGTCCCAATTAAATTGCTAGTATTGGGTAGTTGCTCCCAGTCGGTGCCCCGGGGAAGCTATGGATATAAATGACCAATGTTATAAGCATTGAATGAGAAAGAAAGATTGACCAATGCATGGGGCATGAAAGGGCTTGCATAGATTCATGGTACCCATGGCATCACACTTCATGTTGATTTCTAGATAAGTTGAAAGCACTATGATTATTATTATTATTAAATGAGCACGATTTGAGTTTGAATGTATTTTTTTCCATTATGAGATATAATTGGATTTTGAACAAGTGATTTCATATCTGATTTTCAATGAGGTTTGAATGAGTTATGAAATATTGATAGTATGTTTTTCATCACATGTTGGTACTTACTTTGATGGGAATTCCTACTGGGCGTATGAGTAAGCTCACAAGTCTTCCCCCTTTTTAAAAAGTAATGCAGGAAATGAGAAAGGCAATAAGGCCGGACCGAGCAATAGCCAAGCATGATTGGAAAGGAAGCAAACAAAAGAGCTTTGAGAGATTTACTCATTTTTGATATTTTGGAAGAAGACTAAATTCATTTTGTTATTTTGTTTATCTTTTGAGAGAATGTATTTTACAGGAGTTATGAGAATGAAAATGTAATTATTGATATATAAACTCCTAGATACTTGTGTTAGACTTGATATTTGTAATTTAACTTATGTGGGATCCTTACACTATACTTTTGGAATGTGAATGGTTATCACTCAGATGCATCAAATATTTCTATATGTTCCTGTAGGTTCATAAAAGTGTGTTGCAAATGTTCAAATGGACTTTTGTCCATGTGCACACTCTAGATGGGCCAGTCGAGGGTCAGGTCTTCAAATTCAGATTCAGCTAGTATCGTGGCGCTCGCCTCCATCTGCATTAAATATCCATATAATTCTACTTTGATGTCAGTGGTTATAGGGAGGGCGTTACACGGCTTACTAGCACCTCCAATCCAATGGTTCAAGCGGCCAATATCATATGGTCTCCACGACTCGGTCTGCTAGTACATCCTGTGATGCCCCGCCTTTTCCATTGCTTAAATCAGATTTTTTTTTTTTTGTTAATAGAAATAAAAAGAAAAGGACGGAGTGCCACGATACGAGTTGAGTCCAAGTCTGAAGACCCGACCGTCGACTGGCCCAATCTAACACATGCGTGGTACAAGCCCACAAGGACATTTTACACGTGCTAGCACAACCTGTGGAATATTAAAACCTTTTAAACATTGCATGAATAGCCAACCACATCCCAAAGCAAAAGTAAAGAAATTCTTAATAATAACATGAATCAAATACAAAGCTGAAAGTACTAAGAGTTAAATATAATATTACATTCCCCTAGAATAAATATTCTTACAACTACATTGTTCCCAAATTCCGAAACATCAAGATGAGCTGGGCTATCCAAGCTCCTTTCTCGCATTCATCAAGTTCACATTCGGCCATCACTTGGTTCAATCTCATCTACATTCTTTGGATCTGCACGTACATCTAAAGGGGGGAAATTATGAGCATAGTCAACGCGCCTAGTAGGAATTCCAATCAAGATATGTAATGCCCCGCCCTTTTCACTCGCCGAAAATTAGAGTCTATTTTTATTTATTTTTTAAATAAAGAGTGAAAGAGAGTGGGAAGGTTAAGACGTGAGCTAAGTCCGAGCTTCCAAAGCCCGACCCTTAATTGGCCAAGCGTGCGTGTGCGTGGACAAGTCCACTAAAATATTTCACACACGATACTACGACTTACGCAATTCCCATTGTGGAAATAACATCGGATTACAACATTTACTTAACAAGGAAAGCAATCAATATAAATTAACTGAATCCAGATTAATCATCGTTCGATCCATAGCAAATAGTCTAAGCTATTACATTCCCAAATACTAGCTACTCAAATTACATTGCCCATGAATAAACTTAAATAAAGTGAAACTAAATTATCCAAGCTCCTAAGCTTGGTTCCGATCGCGTCCTTCGTTCCGTCCATTTCCTGTGTCAGCATCTAAGGTAGAATAGGGTGTTAGACAACGCGCCCAGTAGGTACTCCGAGTAGGGTCAAACACATGGGTTAGTATAAAAATCCAGATATAATACATCATGCCGTACTTGTAAAACATCGTATCCAAAACAGTGTATGATAATAGAGATCCAATCATACAGATAAAAACAAGAAACAATGCATGATAATAGAGATCATAATCATGCAAGTGAATGCCACGCCATGGGTGTCATATGCCATGAGTCCCACCCATCATCCATATCACAAACACATAGTATCCTCTTGATGGAAACTCCACATCAAGGTATCCCTACGAATGCCTTATGGAAGCCCCGACGGAGCGTGGATCTCCAGTTACAAATCAATCATACATCCTTATTGATGGATAATGCACATCAAGGTACCCCCACGAATGCCTTACGGACGCCCCGACGGAGCGTGGATATCCGGTTACATTTGATCTCTCCCATGCCATGCATGAGATGCAAATACCAACATGCTATGAATAATAAACATCATAGCATTTAAAATTCCATAATTGAAACATAACATTTGATACCAAAATAACTCATCAAAACATGAATTAAAAATCATCATATATACATATTCCATGGTTTTCAATAAGGTAGGAATCCTACCAATGTCCAAATATCGGATCCTTGTGTTTCCGTCCAAAAACCGATCACCGATCGTGTCAAGCTGATTGTTCATCGTTTGTAAAATCCCGTTTCCTTATTACATTTAACATATACATACATCAATTTGGTGATCCATTTAATTCCATAAATTAACCAATTTAATTATTCCAATTGATTTAAATCATTCTCTTCATCCTTCCAATTTAACCTAACCATTTGAAAAATCATATAAACATTTCATTTATAAAATCAGTAGGTTACCCGCTGTCCACTACCCACTGTCCACTGTCCACTACCCACTGTCCAATGTCCACTGTCTACCGTCCACTGTCCACTACCCATTGTCCACTATCCACTGTCCATCGTCCACTGTCCACTGTCCACCAAAACTCACTTGTGGGGTTCGGCCATACAATATGGCCTTTGGTTTTGACCCCCTTTTTAACCCTTGTTTTATCTTAAACAAAATGGGTCCAACACCATCCATCTTTTGATTTATTCATCTAATCACATAAGTTAATCATTTAACGACCTAAGTCCATAAAGATGTCATCTTCATCATACACCTAGGTTCATGATAAGCCCTTCATGGGGTTCGGCCATACATCATGGCCGAACCCATGATTCATTATTCTGTCATTTCTCATCTTAGCCACCATTCATTTTCATAGTTAATCACCTAACTTATTTACACATAACTTAGGTCCATGAATGATTTATTAACATAAACATAGATCCACAATAACTTCCTCCATTTTCTTAGCTTGATCATTCATCCTTTAAACAAGCATAGATCTACCAAGTGATCCATCAAAATGGTTCATGGGGTTTGGCCATACAACATGGCCAAACCCTTGGTCCTTTGTTTCCATTTTTCCATGGTCTAAATACATGTAAATCCACCAATATTGCTCCATCATTTCATCCCTTAAAAACCTATTAAAATTAATAACCTACTTCCATCTTTCCATCTCATTCCTTGGATGGATTTTGAATCCATGGCCCATAACATTTTGGCCAACCATTTCCAATCTATATGGAATGTTCCCTTTAATCTCTTTTTACTTAATAAAATCTTGTCAAGTACCACTTATCGATTCCGCGACTCCTCCGATCTCTTTCGTTCCGCCTTGCTCTTTTCTTTCTCCTCCTTGATCTTCTTTCGTTCATTGGTCTTTTCTTTCTTCCTCCTTGATCTTCGGCCAAAGAGTGGTGCTTGATTAAGATGAAAATCCTAAGAGTGGTTCAGTTAAGGAAGAGGTTTGAGAGAGGGAGAGGATTTGAGAATGGAAAACCCTAAGTCTTTTCCTTGTCTTGTGAGAGATTGGCCAAGGGGTGGTGTCCCTTGGGTTATGCCCCTTTGTAACAACCAAAACCTTTCATCTCCTTCATTAATGTTTCCTTTGGAGTTTCATCCCATGAGATGAAACTCCCATCTCCCCAACGTGTATGCCTTTTGGGTTTCTTCCTTTGAGATAGAAACCCTCCATCTTCCCACTCCACTCACTTCAAATGAAAGTCCCATTAACTTCCCATTCAACTCACCTTAACTCAAATATTTTTAATTCTTTTAAAATCAAGACTTGTATTCATTCATTAACTCAATTCCTTGATTCCATTTTGAACTCTCTTAATTGAACTTAATCCAATTTAATTCAGCTACACCTTAATTAAACTCGATCTCATTTGGTGGTGTCTTTTGAGATGAACCTCCTCATTTCTTTCATAATGGTTGTCTTCAACCCATGAGATGAGATCCTCCATCTCCCCCAACGTGTGGATCATGATGGTGTCCCTTGAGATGGAACTCTCCATCTCCTTATTTAATTCATCTCTTTAATTCAACTATATTTAACTCACTTAAAATCAACTCAATTTAATTCAATTTGGATTCATTTCCAACTCAAAATAATTCAACTCAATACTTGGGTTCACCCATTTATTTAAAATCAGCTCATAAATGACCTATTGGGTCCCAATTGGGCATTTAACCCAATTGACCACTTGACCCAATTAAATAAATCTTACCCATTTATTTCAATTGAACCTTATCCATAATCCGTTGGGTCTTAATTGGGCAATTGACCGAACTCCTTACCCATCTAAGGTCCATCTCCATTAATTCACAAATTAAATGGATAATTTCCATATATATTCAGGAATTGAAAATCCAAGGTGTTACAATACTAACACCTTTTAGAATTTTCGTCCCAAAAAATTTGGACAGGGCTTGGGTTCTACTTATTTCCATTCCAATCATCTCAGATAGAACACTCTTATCTTCTATCCATATTCTCAAGTTCGTTCCTTCATCGTCATGTCGCTTCCCTACTAGCCATCCCATTATCCATATGGCTTTTAAAACCAGATGGGGAAGCACAACCATCATATCAGCGGTGTTCGTTGTTTCCTTCCATCTCCATATAGTCATTTTCTATACCAACAGTGTCTAGTGTTTACCTCTTCATTACGCTTTTTCTCTAATATGGATATTGTACTCCCTTCAGGACAATACACCGAACACAAGTCCATGCATTTATGCTATCACTGTTTTCTATCATACCTTTATGTTTACTACAGTTTCTGATCAATTGATGTATTTCAAGGATTTCTTTACACATTCATATCATGTTCACCCACATATGGGGTCTTATTCCCACAAGCCACATGTTATACTTTCTAAATTTGATTACCCAATGCCATTCATACCATCCGTTATACACGGATATACAGTGCAACCATCACAGGACCTATGCACTACAATACAACATCTAGAATTTAAATTTCCAATACATTTGCTAACCGGCATTCTGGCAATCCATTACATCTTTCACAAGTGGCCATAATATTATACAGCTTGTCGTGGTCCACACTACTTAATTACGCAAAATCACTCATATCAACCTAAGAGCTTCATTCTTGCAGAATTTACTCTGTCTCATGTTATCTCTTTTTCTTGTGAGCCCATTTGCGATCTCACGTAGATCAATGTACTCTGTTTCACTTTACCTGCTACCAAGATATTTTCCATACGTACTCGCTCAATACGTTCATTTGTCTACTCTCTGTGTGAGGTTAGTGATGACCTTGCCCCTCATTGAAAATTTGTTAGTGAGGTAGCCTGCCAATGTTAGCATATGCTCAAGGCTTTCACTGATTCCATTTTAACTAGATTTCTAGCTGCACTCTCCTAGAACTCCATTGGCTAACTACAGAATCAACTGGCCAGTCTAACTCAGTAGTCGCCCATAGCTTCCCATTCGAGTTTCACTAGACTCTTATCTTTTTCACTAAGTACATCTCCAAAATTAAGCATATCTTCATTTGCACATAAGTCACTATGTGACTAACACCTTTTGTTCAAAACTTCTACGATATCGAGTATCTCTCAACACTAACTTTCTTGTAATACAAGTCGTAATATGACTAACACCTTTTTCTTATAACATGGGATGTAAATCAAAACATGTCCCAATCATTAGAACAATACATCATCTATGGAAACAACAGGTCCATCACACTACTAACATGTCTACCATGATACCGATACCCGGCATCAATCCAAACCACCATGGGAACCATTATCCACGGTTATACACATCCATCCCTGGTATCACTCTATCAGTGAGTATCATCTCCATAATTAATAACCATCCATGAATATTGATGAGCACAGAAATATGATAATTTTACCTCTAAATATTGGATTAGATAGTTCTTAAAATTTGTTTATTTTATATTATTAGTGTAATAAATTATATATCTAAAAATATTAGTGTTTATATCTCATTTTATCTAATTAATGTGTTTTATGTATTTTTAGGCTGAAATGTTTTCTCAACTCTGACATATGCTCGGGAGCTCCGGCGATGGCTCGAGTTTTATTTTCTCTATCTCTTTTATTTTAATTCTTCCATAAGGTCCGGCTCACATTGGAAGAGAAAGGCATTGACTACATGTTATACCATGTAAATTCTCTTACAAAGTTGTTGTAAGAGTTGTTATTGTTTCAAGAGGCAATAGATACTGACAGTGAGACAGCAAATTATGGCTGATTTTCACAAGAACAGAATGACGAAAAAGGCAGCCACCATTGTGAAACATTGAGAGCATCTTGCATAAAGAAACAATTGGAAATTTCAGCGAGTGTTTTAAGAGAAAAATATCAACATCCAGTCAGAAAAGTTTAGCCTGAACTTGGGTACCTCTACATCACCAACGCTGCTGCTGCATGATAAACTCTCCAACCAAGCAGCCAACGAAAGGAAGAATTGAGAACCGTGTGAAGCGATTGCAGCCATGTCAGCAACTGGCAAGACTGAAAAAGAATAGAAGGGATGATGGCTGTAGATAATGAAAAAGGAAAGAAAGAGAAACACGGCAGACAAAGAAAGAAAGAAGAGGATGAGTTGCCGTTTTTGCATACAGCTGTAGCAGGAAAAGAAAGGAGGTATTAGCCGACTGAAGAGAGAGAAAAGAAAAGGATATTGTCGTGCAAACATAGAATCGGCTGAATGAGAAGTGGGTCCCAACCGTCCTTGTTAATTTTACTTCTTCTCAAGCTCTATAAATTAGAGGCTTCTCAATTGTAAAATTCGAACCTGGCTTAGAGGATTTGGAGCATTGAAGGATTTAGGAATTTTTGGTTAGTGTTTTTTATTTCATTTTATTTTGGAATTAGTTTCTTTTATTTTAATTCATGTCTTGTAATTTAATTTCATTAATAATAGTATAATTTCATTTTGTTTTTATTTAAATCCAAAAATCCAATGCATTGTAATTCTTAATTCCAATTTTTATTAATAATTAAAAGGCAGAAAAACCCTTAGAAATAAGGTTTTCCACTTATTTATTTTTGTATGATGAAAGTTTTATTTTATTTTAATTATTTTTATGGATTTATGCGAGAGATTATTCTAAGTTATTCAATGAAGGCAGAAAAATATTTTAGACTGGATAAAACTTGATTTTTTTTCAGTCTAAGGCTCTTTTTAAGAGCAGAAAAACTTTTAGATTCGAAATTGCAAGTTTAAATTTTATTTAGCCTAAGGCCGGATTTGAATTTTCTTATTTTAATTGATTTCATAAATTTCATAATGAGGATTTTAATAAATGAAGAATTTGAGTACATGATAAATAATAAATGTGAGCTCCGTATTCTAGGCCTTGATATTATTTTTAAAATATGAAAAATAAAGCCTCCATAATTCTTTGACCCAGTTCCACTGTAAATATGTACAGAGGTAGTTTAGGTGTTTTAAATTTTATTTTTATTTATAAATTTAAAAACTCTTAAAATTGATGAACTAGGTTGGAAATAATTTAATTGCATCTTAATTTATGTTTTCTAAGTTAAATTGAGGTTGTTTATAATTTTTATATTAATTCCACCATATTAATTAAAATTAGTTAAATTGTTAGATTCTATATTAAAATCTAGAATGTTTCTAAATTAAAATTAAAATACATAGATTAGAGAAATAATTCCATGTTCATGATTTATCACCATTTTTTTCAAAGTTCTTAAAATACTTAATTCAGTGGTATGGTTTTCATGGATATATTTTCCTAAGTTCCGATGGGTTCGACCTCGTACTTAATCGCTATACTATCTAAATGGTTCGTGCGCTTGCGAGTTATAAATTAAAAATAAGCACAACAAATATAATTCTTCCATGGGCATAATCCATCCTTAGGCATAATTAATTCAGGGTACATCATCTACCATGAGATATTCTATCCGTAGGAACAACACTCGAATGAATTACTACGTAACTATAGCAACAATATCAAATCATAAATATACCCCGACCCCTAGCAAGACTTAGGGGCCATGACTTACTAAGAGGAAGACCCACCTCGAACGTGATCAAATCTACCTCGCTCTTCATCCGTTCACCCCAAGGGTGATTCAGTCAAGCTCTAAGGCGATCGATCCGCGTCTGACGAAGCTAGCACAACCCCCACAGGGTAAAATAGCACCTAGCTCTGCTCATCCATGCACATCAAGTGTGCAAAATAACCGTGAGAGCGCCCTCCAGCGCGTAGCATGCGAGGAACCCACTCCTCAACGGCAACCCTACGGGACCAAGTTCCCGTATTTCATATTTTTGCTCCCACAGTCTCATGGCTACTCTAAGCCTTACTCATGGAATCTAAATACTTATATCATCATTTTACCTACACAAAGGTGAGACGCAATGATCTACTAATCGAACAGTCTCCTTTTTCCAACGGACTAAGGCATAACGTTATCAATATCAGGTGAGGGACATACCCATACCACATTGTAATCAATCAAGTGACCTCGTCACCTACATCTCAATGCCAAAGTCCTCATAAACTCTTAAGGTTGCAAACTTTATTAAAAATATTCAAGCTTCCATCACAATACAGGGGTGGGTAGGGTTAGAATAAAAAACCTTTCAAAGCACAAAACGTACCCACAACCCTTACAAAATCTCCCCTTTCCCCGATATTTTCTTACCATTTCTTAGCCTAAACTTCCATAGAAGACCCTGCATCATCACCAAAATCGAAGAAGTTGTCAGGGCATGTCGTCGATGTGTGCCCCAACACTCCAAAAGTTAGACAGGGTATTATTCTAAGTCCCCCAATGTAAGGACAGTTAGTCCTCTCCTTCTCGTGCCCGTGAAGTCCACAAACAGGGCAAATAACCTCAAAGGGGGTAGGGGCAGAAAGTACAGTTGTGCCCCTCCTAGTTGCACAATTCACACATGTACCCGGGCAAGCCTATCTCCCATACGGATTCTCCTATCATTGGGATATCTCCCATATTCTCTTCTGGAAAAGGGGCTGGAATCACTTCGACATCCTTGGGTGATCCTACTTGGACGTCTACGTTAACTCCTACAACGCGGTCTGGCCTGCTGGAGTTGTTGGAAGAAGAAACTAGATCTATAGGACAGCTAGGGGTTTCTCTGTCCCACAACTCTGTATACTTTATGTTGCTCGACATATCTGTATCACAACAAAGAAGCATATCAATGACAACCGCAATTCTAATCAAACTAATCTTTGTTTTGGGGAATTTCCCTATGTATCACATAATTTTGCTTATTTTGGGGAAAATCTTGATGTTCCTTGTTTTGGGGAAATTGCCAAATAAACACTATTTGTATTTCTTCGTTTTTGGGGAAACTTCCTAAGTATCAAGCGTTGTTTCTCGTTTTGGGGAAATCGGGGAAATATCTCCTATTTTGCTATATTTGATAAATCCAATTTATAGTGATTGTACTTCCCTTGCTATCATTCATTTTTCGTTAAGTGTTACTCTCAGATTGAATGTTTCAGTCTGAGTCTAACGAAGTAAATTAATCAGGCTCCCGTGTAGCGGACTTCGAAGAGTTGGTCAATTGGGATTCTTATTTGTCAGTGAGACATGATACCGTCTTAATCTTATTTCGAAAGATTCATCCTTCCGGTTTCCCTCTGATACCAACTGTAACGCCCCGCCCTTTTTCATTCGCCGAAAATCAGAGTCTATTTTTTTTTTTTAAAATAAAGAGTGAAAGAGAGTGGGAACTTCACGACGCGAGCTAAGTTCGAGCTTACAAAGCCCGACCTTTAACTGGCCAAGCATGCGTGTGCATGGACAAGTCCACCAAAACATTTCACACGCGATACTACGACTTGTGGAATGCCCATTGCAGAAATAACATCGGATTATAACATTTACTTAACAAGGAAGGCAATCAATATAAATTAACTCAATCCAGATTAATCATCATTCGATCCATAACAAATAGTCTAAGCTATTACATTCCCAAATAGTAGCTACTCAAATTACATTGTCTATGAATAAGCTTAAATAAAGTGAAACTAAATTATCCAAGCTCCTAAGCTTGGTTCCGATCGCGTCCTTCGTTCCATCCATTTCCTGTGTCATCATCAAAGGTAGAAGTACGGCGTTAGACAACACGGGCAGTAGGTACTCCGAGTAGGGTCAAACACATGGGTTAATATAAAAATCCAGATATAATACATCATGCCATACTTGTAAAACATCGTATCCAAAACAGTGTATGATAATAGAGATCCAATCATACAGATAAGAACAAGAAATAATGCATGATAATAGAGATCATAATCATGCAAGTGAATGCCACGCCATGGGTGTCATATGCCATGAGTCCTACCCATCATCTATATCACAAACACATAGTATCCTCTTGATGGAAACTCCTCATCAAGGTATCCCCACGACTGCCTTACGGGCGCCCCGACGGAGCGTGGATCTTCGGTTACAAATCAATCATACATCCCTCTTGATGGATAATGCATATCAAGGTACCCCCACGAATGCCTTACAGACGCCCTAACGGAGCGTGGATATCCGGTTACATTTGATCCATGGGCCAAAGATCCACTACAATTGGGCCAAGCTTTGCCCCAAACGCCAGACATTGGGCCAGGCCAAGCACTTCAGGGGCATTTCCCAGTGTGGCCAGGCCAAAGTGAATTCAAGCCCTGCAAGCTTAACTCCAAGTCTCCAATTCAAGTCCAAGTCCAATTTAAAGATCCAATGCTCCAAGTTCAAATCCAAGTTTACGAACCCTAAGCCCATATCCATTTTAGGTCCAAACCCAAAAGCCCATATCCATGACCCATCTCACCCATCCAATCTTAACCATCCAATTTCCAATCTCCCATCCACACCATCCATTAATCCAATCAACTAATCCAAACCATTCATTTCATGCTTCTCATTTATCCCATGCATTTCATATCATCAAACCCTAGATCCAATTAGTCAATCCAACCCGTTCATGCATCATGATTTGATTCAGGACATCCAAACCATTCATCATATAGATTAACCTTAGGATTAGCATCATCCATGCACCATCTGTCCATCCATCCACTTAGATCATCCATCATTCATCATAGCCATTAGACCTTAGGAAATTTCATCACAACCATCCACATCATTAGGATAACACTAGAGCCTCCACATTCATCCATCACATACATAATTTGCACTAGATCTAAGCCATTCATCATTTTATTTATTCATCTCCACCTTTGAATTCAAACCCTCCATTAGATACCTACTATATATATATATATATATATATATATATATATATATATATATATATATATATATATATATATATATATATATATATATATATATATATATATATATATATATATATATATATATATATATTATTTTAGCCAATTAACCCTGGAACCATTAGATTTACCCCAAACCAATCTTAGCCATCCATTTACCAAACCCTAAGTTAGAACAACTTGAAGCTCAAGCTAGCCTTCATGCGCCCATGCATTGTCACCACTCTATCCATCCAACACACAGTCCACACGATTTTAGCATCTAAATCTTCTCCACGCACTTAGACCAAAATCCATCCAAATACACTCCTAAGATCCCTACACACCTCATCACCCAAATCCACCATGTCATACGATTTTTGCATGTCTCCTTCCTATCTCATTCGAATTTCATAGTCAAACCTCCACCTCATCATCTCATCATCTCATCCTTTCATTTGTCCATCCATTTAGTCCTAAGCCGTTCATATCATTGCACAACCCAAAACCCTAGAACACAAAGCCAAATTCGAAAATCACAAGGCCAAATCCTAGTCCCATTTTTCTCTCATTGCTTTCTTGCATTACACTCTAAGCCAACCAATGCACACCAAATTCGTGTACACCATAGAGAAGCCCTGGTTTTCTAGTTTTTAATCCAAGCCACCCAACTTAAGTTAGATCTAATCCCAACCTTTCATCCACAAACTTAAACCTAGATTTGATCTTTGTCATCCATTCAATCCCAAGTCCAATAAATAGCAACCCACACACCATACTCGAATTTGACCTAGAACTTGAGAGGACCAAGGCTGGAGCAAAAGATGAAAAGACAGAAGCACCATTTGAATTTATAAGTGAGAGTTGTAAATTTTATTTTTATGTTGTCTTTCTTGTATTTAATTTATAAGTGCATGTACTTTAATTTTTCCATTTAATAAAGTAAAACTATAATTTAGAATCCTGGAACATCCAATTTCTAAAATTTTGTTATGATTATTTTACTTTTAATTTCAAGATTACAACCTTTGTTTATTTGATTGAACATGAGCGCATGCAATAGTTATGACCTTGATTGTAAGACTTGAATCATGATTACTTAGGTTTGATCAATTAAATTAAAAAGTTGTAAATCTTATTTTATTAGTAGATATGAATTGCATTTTAGATCTTTACGTGAATTTCAGATCTAGGCTTTTACTTTGTTTACACATCTTGGGTGATGAGCGGTCTATTCCAAACAATCAACTTTTACATTACTGCACTTTTATTTTCAGTCATTTATTTTCTTTTAATTTAATTTTCTGTCTTTTAATGAAGTTAGATTTTATGTTTGTTGTATACTTTTTTTTTTAACCTAAATCTTGTATGTTTTATTCTTTTTAAATTCTTTAATTCATGTTATTCTTTTATTCTTTCAATTCTTTGTATTTACACACTCTCTCAAAATTCATTCAATAAAAGATTGGAGATGTGGTATTTTAATCTTATAACTTGTAATTTTGACTATGATTAAGATTATCATTTAATTCACCATTTTAATTCAAGGACAATTAATTCACACATCTTATTTGCTGATTTTCCAACTAAACGTTCTACTTTTATGAAAATAATTCTTTTTAAAGGAACATAAATTTAATTTTAATTCATATATTTTGAGATTTTCCTTTGGGTTCGACCTCGCACTCAATCACTATACTATACTTGGTTCATGCGCTTGCGAGATTTAAAAATTTAAAATTTACACAACAGTAAGTCTCTGGGAAAGACTTTATATGAACAACTTCTAGGGGTTGCCTCTATACCTTCTCCCATTTTTGGCCCATACTCCTCCACAGCCCTTGTAGGAGAAACTGAAGCAACAGAGGACACAGATGAAGAATCAAGGGTTGACACTGTTAGTCGAAGGTTCCTTAAAGATTGCCTTCAAGTTCTGGAAGATAGAAAATCTATAAGGCACAATGTTGTGGAAGCCAGATTGGAAACCAAGTTTGACGCCTTGTCAACCTATGTAAAGGAATCCATCTAGAGTTTCATCTCTGCCATGTCGTGCAGCAAAGATGACACTACTCCTCGTCGCTCCTCCTCCCCACCAACTGGCCTTGCTTAGGATAGTTTTTCTTATGTGATTTTGAAAAACTAAGTTGAAAGTTCCCATTTTCAATGTGCTAGAACATCATGATTGACCCTAGAGGGGAGGTGAATAGATCAATTCCATTTTTAATGGTGCTTACAAATTTCTTGATTATTTAAGGTGCAACAGAATGTTTATCAAGAGATTTGTTTAGTGTGATAATTTCTTTAAGCAATCACACTAAGATTATGACCCTTTACATAAACTTTGATTATCGATGCTTGTGCTCAATGTGTATAATGAGATTAATCAATATGCAAAGTGATGTGTGTTAAGAAGAGTACTTAAATACTAAATACAAACACACATGAATCAAACACCACAAGACCAATTTAAAGTGGTTCGGTGAGCCAACCCACATCCACTGTTAGGACTCGCTCAACCTTGAGCTATCCGCAAAATTCACTAAGTGGGGGCTTACACCTTCACAATTAGAGTAGGAATTTCACCTCACTCAATCGGCTGGGAATTTCACCCACCATTGTCGAATAGGAATTCCACATATTCATTTGGCCAGGACTTCCACCCACCTCTGTGTCAGAGACAACACTCCAGAATTTTTTATAGTGGTTCCAAGGTACCTCCCCTTAAATCCACTTTCAGAACAAAGGTTTTAAAGAAAATTAAAATCAAGAAGCACTTGCCTTTAAAGCTCTTCCATTTGATGTGTGCTTCTTCGAGATCCCACCCATGTATGCCGCTCCGCCTCGTAGCCGTTGTTTAGCAATCACAATCCAGGATGTCAAGAAAACGGGTTTTACCAAAGGTTTTCTAGTTTATGGTTCTCTCCTTCTCACTTTCAAACTCAATCCTCAGATTGGTTGTTTATGATTTTTCATCCTTCCTCCCTCTCTCACAATTCAATCCATTTGATTGGTTGTACTTGATTCCCCTAGTGTAAGCATAATAGAGAGTGATCCTTCTGTTGGCCCTTGTTTAACTTCATTAGTGAATATGAACGTCCAACTGATCCGTCCGGGATACCAACTAGTTGCATAATGACTGGTTTTTATAGCGAAGGTAACCAGTTGAAGTAACGGTAATGTACTGACAGGTTGGTCACATCGAGGGGTCGGTGACTAGAAATGTTACCGTTATAATTTTAACCGTTATGCATTAAGTGCACACCCAACGGTATTATTCTTTCCCAGTCGACATGTCATTGTCGTTGATGGGTCGACACTTATGGTACCGAGAGGTCGGTGCATACGAGAGGTTCGTTATAGTGCAAAACATGCCTGACAGTAGTTTCCACTTTGGAAACCTGCTTCTTAGAACGACCTGTCGCTCACTACTGAGGGGTCGGTCTAGGTACTCTCGATCGGTCTTTGATTGCCGATATGTCTGTTTCTTCAAGAGTCTAAATAAGTTCAGAGTGTTAGAACTCAAGATCTTGATCGAGGAGTCGTTGACCACGATGGGTCGTTTCAGCCTTTCACCGAGGAGTCAGTGGACACGAGACTCTCGATCAGGGGCAAATTCAGAATGACAGTTTAATGTTCCAAAACCTAATGTCATTCGGGTCAATCAGTCTTTGACCACGATGAGTCGATCCTGACTGCACCGAGGGGTCGGTGAGATAAGACTGGTCGAGCTGACAGTGAAATCAAATACCAAGTTGGGTTCCAATTCACTGTCAACCTTCCTTAATACGCTTCATATGTTTTAACCATTTATTTTTATAAGCTTATGGATAGTTCTCTCTAAGGTGTGGGTACCACCTAAAGTCATCTATGGCCATTTTACATGTTTTGTGATTTCCATAGCAATGAGCTTCAATCCAGTGGAGCATGATCTTTAGTCTTGATCATCTTGGGTCTTCAAACTTCCAGCAAGTGATTCTTTCCGAGTCATGGAATTGATAAACATAGGGGTCTGGCCAAGCCGAGGCACTAGCAATCTCCCCCTTTGTCAATTTCATGACAAAACCTAGAAGCTAACTATTTACAAACCCACCCTTATTACAACACATTTGAATATAAAAATATTATATTGATTACATGTACATATTCAAATGAAAAACAAGACTATGGTCTTCGCATTTTCCTGTTCAAGTACATAAGCAAGTAACACTAGAAAATCATTGATGGGTTAGTCCCAAAATATAAATATTCATTCATGGACTAAATAAAATTTGTAATCAAGCTCCCCCATACTCCTTGATTTTCCAGTGACTAACACTACCCATAGCTTATCCAAGCTATCAGTGTTGAGAAGATTTCTCCCCCAATCTTCTTTAAGTTTGATCTCCCAAACTCCAAGCATAGACATTCTCCCTATGTCCATTGGCCTTGATGTCTTTTAGTTTCTACTAATTTCTTTCTCATTTGACATTTAATTGACAAAGATTAGTAAGTAGATATCGAGATTTAAGCACTCCCCCATGCTTCTTTGCATTTAGTGCTTGACTAGGTTTTGCTCTAACTCATGGTTTTCCCATATGGTTCATACACTTCTCGTGTATCAAGATTAGTTTGTCCCCGCACAAACTAAAACTCGGCTTTGCTGATTTCTTCCATGAGTGGAGCAATTGTCCTAGCATTCCTAGAGTCTTTCTCCCTATTCTTTAAGCTGTCTCTCTCATCTTTCTCTACCTAGTTCCCATAAACTTAGTTGCCTCCAAATTTATTTCTCTCCAAGCTCTCTAGCAAACTTGCATAATCTTTCTTCTTAAGTTGTCATGACCAGTGACAGGTGCTAATCAACACATATTTTGTGCTCCCGCATTCTCCAAGGTGTGTGCATTTTCACAGCCCGATCCTAAGCTCCTTAACAACCTGCATGTTAGTCTATTTTACAAAATCTGTGATCAAATAGACATGAAATAAAGCATATTTCATCAAGTTTACACGTACAATAAATTGAACTATATCATTTCATTGATAAACCAGTCAGTACATATGGTTAGGAAAAGAAAGAGAGGAAAGTGGGGGGGGGGGGGGGGGGGGGGGGGGCGCGGAGGAGAAGGCTATCCTAAGCAGATTTATCTGAGGAAGATGTTCAATGAAATTTTCGAACAATTCCTTTCCGTGGAGTATCTCGACAACCACCTTGATCTCATGTATCCATTCTTCAAGATCATCCATCCTCCTTTCAAGATAGTAGACTCTTTCATCAAGAGTGATATTCCTTTGTCGAGGAGATTAAAACTCTCTCAAATATATCTCAGACATACGTTCTGCTTCCTCTTTGGGATCCTCGATTATTATCACTTCTACTTCAGCTCTATCGTTTGATACAGGCAGGGGTCTTTCTACGACGGGTACTCTTCTAAGTAGAGCCGATAGTGCTAGATTCTGAAACATCTCGTGCGAACCTAAGTGATCTCGTGACGAAATGGGTCTGGACTCAGGGATTTTTCCAGTGGTCGAAGATCGAGATTTAGTTGTCTCCTCTTTTGGCATGGTTGCTGGGGAAGAGCTGACCAAGGATTTTTCAATCACTAAATCTCACAAACACCGTGACATCTTTGCTGCTGGAAGTGATGGAAGCAAAAGCCCTAAGGTTTTCCGGCGAGATTTTGATCCGGAAGGTCCTAATGGCTGCTCTAGGGCATGAGAGGGGAGAGGAAAATCGCCAGAGTTCAGTGGGAGAAGAAACGATGATTTGAACTGATCTATCATTTTCACAAAAAGAGACATTTTTAACTAACTCTTTCTGATATACCAATCGGTCGTGACTAACGACCTGTCTCCCTTTGCGATTTTTCCCCTTTCAGACAGTGTTCAGAATTCCAACAATACCGACCTGTCTGTTCCTCCGTCTAGTCTATCCTTTGACCTGGGTTACGAAGGAAGACTGGGTATGTGTGCGTGTGTTCTTGTGATGTTCATAGTTCTTCAATCTTTACTTATACACTTTTAGTGCCAGTGATGATACATACATTCACACTGTATCTGTGCCATTTGAAGATTTGATTCACCTTTCTGAAAGTAGGCACAAACCATGGATTACAGATCTCTTTTCTGGATCCAAATCAATCCAAGATTCTTGGACACATTTAATTCACTAGGTTAAGTATATTGTCCAAGTGTGTGGTATCATAAGATGCGACATTTTCAGGCTTTAGCAAGGCAAGACATATGATCATAATTCATTCCACATAATTTACAGATTGATGTACATTGGAATGAAACTCAAAGCAAATTAGCCATACATTCATTTCCTGATTTGAGTACTGTTCAAGCATACAAAAATGAGGTAAGAGCCTTCACACACAGCTGTTGTGCCTATTATCATGTTATTACTCAGAACATGATAAACAACTCTACCACTCTTTCAAAACAGTTCTAATTTCTTGAAAGGAGTAGGTACTTAAATGGATTATTCGATCATTACTTTTGGTAGGTCACACAAAAACAAAATATCCATTTAATCGACATAGAACATGTTTCAATCCACATAGGATTCGCAAGTTTTAGAATTTTGGAATGAAACGACACTGTGTATGTGTATTAAACCAATTTTAATCACATACATACCTTATACATGAGGTAATGCACACATTATATTCATTTCCTAAAGATGCACAAATCACATGGCATATGAAATGAAATAAGATATGTATATTCCACTTTAAGAGTGCATACCAACATGTACAACACATATCTTACAATAGATCAATCCAACAATCAAACAAGAAAATGGATCGAATGTAAGATACACAATGATCCAAAACATGTTTCAAATGTGACACCTACAGTGGTATCCTTTCTCACATTTGAACCTAATTTTGTGAGACTTTGTGTAACGCCCCGCCCTTTTCCAACCTTCCAAAAATCAGAGTCTATTTTTTTTTTAATAAAGTCAAGTGGAAGAGAGCGGGAGGCATCACGACGCGAGTTAAGTTCGGACTTCCAAAATCTGACCCTTAACTGGCCACCCATGTGAGCATGGACTAAACCCATAATAACAATCCACACATGGAACTAATCAAGTCATGCGGAATAAACTAGACCAATTGCGGAAATAAACTGAATAGATAGCAAGTACAAGTCTCCCATTAAAACTAGTTAATCCAAATATCTATTATCAAACTGTAAACAAACCATAGCAAAGTTACTAGCTATTACATGTCCATAAATTGTAATTCAAATGACAGTAAAATATAAATCCATTCCAACACTCAAATGCTTAAGCTTGGCTCCCCTCCTGGTCCTCGACCTTCTCTTTCCCTTTCCCTTTTCCTGCATTATCCTCTAAGGATAGAAATAGGGCGTTAGATCAACGCACCTATTAGGTTTTCCGGTCAGGGCTACCACATGGTTAGTATATACAACATGCACCTATATAGTATATGATCATCCAAAAACATCTGAAATCAATGCTATGTATGTAAGTGCAAATGTAATGAGTCCCACCCAACACACATATACATAGCCATCACTTGATGAGACTCTCATCGTCAAGGTTAACCACAGTACTCTTTCATTTCTTCTTGATGATATTCCTCCTGGCGGGACCCTCATCGCTTAAGGAGGCAGATGTGACGGCCAATGTGACTCTCATCATCATGATATTCCTCCTGGCGGGACCCTCATCGCCTAAGGAGGCCCCACAGTTGCATCACGGGCATACCAACGGAGTATGGGCTCCGGTTCCCATAATCATCATCCCATGTCCATACATGAGATGCCAATGAATATATACAACATGTAAATAAATCTCATCATCCAAATCCAATATGATAAATAATAGTATAACAATGTCTCATAAAAACCATCATAAAACCAAGTATAAATGTGTTACAAGTAGGTAGGAAACCTATGGAAACTTCGCTTAAGTGTCCGTTCCTTTTTAAGCTTCACCCGATCACGACTCGCACGCCGTTCAACTTCCGTTTCCTTGTTTATACAACAGCAAGTTAATACTTAATCTTCTTGATTTCTAATCAAGTTTAGATCCCATAAACCATCTTGTGGGGTTCGGCCATACCCATGGCCGAACCTCACCCACTATAATTTGATCTCTAATTTTATTTAATCCTCACTAAAACATCTCATATTACAAACATACCTTGGTAGGGTTCGACCATACAACATGGCCGAACCATACCACTTTGGTTTGACCCCTCTTTCAAGTCCTTTTAATCTTTCATTCCATTATAGCTTGTATTTACGGTTTTGCCATTGATCATACCCTTGTTTAACATTGTTAACAACCTATGGCAATAAACATTAATCCATTAAATTTAATATCCCAAAACCAATATTTATAGGTGGGGTTCGGCCATACACCTTGGCCGAACCTCACTTATTTCACTTGAGTCCACTTTTATCTCTTGATTTAATAATTCCATTCAAGTGACTCATTTACAAAAACTACAATCCACCAAATACAACTTGGTGGGGTTCGGCCATACAACATGGCCGAACCTCACCTTCTAACCTTAACCAATATCCAAAACAAGACCCCCTTTTTTAAAAAAAATTAATAAAAATAGTCCACCAAATTCCATAACCAAGGAACCTTACATCCATATAAAATGGTCCATGGGGTTCGGCCATACATATGGCCGACCCCTATGATTTTTCACATTTGTATCTCTATATCATAACTTAGCCATAATAATAATCCCATGGTTCGGCCATGAAATGGCCGACCCATGTCTTGTCCATATGTTCACGTAGAAATCCTTTACAAACCATTCAAAATGTTCCATGATCTTCATATTATCAAATCCATTAAAATTTAATAAAACCAACCACATGATTCAATGTCTAAGAAATCCTAATTCCATAAATATATTGGGTGGGGTTCGGCCATACTCCATGGCCGAACCTCTCCCTTTTCTTTTCCATACTTTTGGTCCATAGAACATCTTAGAAATTAATTTAATCATAACCCATGTTCTTCCATTGAACTGATTTATTCAACATCCAAAACTTCATCCATTAAAAATCCTTTAAGACCATCAAACTGTCCCATGATTTTCTACCCTTAGAATAACCAAGTCTTTCCATGGATTCGGCCATAGGTGGTCCATTATCTCTTCTTAAACTATATCATTATATCCTTAATTTTTAACCATGGGGTTCGGCCATAAACCTTGGCCGAACCCTATAATTCTTTTAAATAACCTTTAACAAAACACTCACAGGTCTGCAACTCCTTCGGTCTTTCTTTGCTCTTCCTTGTTTCCTTTCTTTCTCTTGATTCTTTGGCCAAGGCTGACCTTGCTGTAAACCCCTTGGAGTGGTTCGACCAATTGAGGTTTTGATTGAGAGGAAGATAGAATTTCAGCCTTAGGTGTGAATGATCAACACCTTAGAATGCAATTCCTTTGTTCTAAGTCCACTAATCTTGGTGGTGTGATCGGCCAAGGAAAGATTGTGGAAGAGAGCCAGCAGCCACGGTTTTGTCTTTTGGAGGTGAAAGAAATGATCAAGGGAGAGAGAGAGAGATAGGATGAATGAGCTTAAGTGTTGGGAGTCAACCAAAGGTGGTGTCCCTTGATGGCACCCCCTTGGTAACTCCCCTCCCCATTTATGTCTTTCATGTATTCCATTTGGGGGGGTTTCATCCTTGAGATGAAACCCACCCAACGGTTGTGACCCTTGAGTTTCCATCTAAAATGAAAACCCTCAAGCTTCCAAGTCCAATCGGCTGCACCCTTTGATCAAGTCCAATGTGACCGTCCATCTCCCCATGGTTCCTCATTAACGCCGCCCCCCCCCCCCCCCCCCCCGGCTACCCTCCAACGTGTGGAGTGGTGTGTGTTTACAACTTCAGCTCTTCAATTTCATAACATACTCCAATGAGATAAATTACTCTAAGAATTCCCATCTAACTCAATTGATTCAACTCACCCAATTATAATTTATTCCAAATCAGCTCACTTATTTAACTCAACTATTTAATTTCATTTCAAACTCCAATCCACTTCAGCCCCAACTCAATATGATTTAACTCAATCCTTTTAGCTCTCTTTATGGTCCACATGGTCAACATGGTCAAGCTAGACCCATTGGGTCCCAATTGGGTCCTTTGACCCAAATAACCAACTTGACCCAATTAGATGTGCATTACCCATTTACTTAAATTTGATCCTTATAATATGTTCCTAGGGTCTTAATTTGAACAATGGGCCCCACCATTTTCTCATTTACAATCACATCTAATAAATTTACCAATCCAGTGGCATTTTCGTAAATATTCATATCTTTGAGAAATCGGGGTGTTACAGTTGGAATCTAAGTCCACAATCCAGTGATGGCCTTTTGTTAAATCTCGTTTTAGCCATGGTTGCCTTCCCATTTGATCCTATGGTTCCACATTCCAGATTTTCACCATGATGTTGGTCTCTAAACATCTCGGTATATGGTATTGCAGGATACTACCTTCATCAAGTTCCTTTACTCCATTCTCTTCTTCTCTTAGAGGATATACCTTGGACTTTTTCAATGGATGAATTTAATCAATCACCTGTTTTTTTCAGAATACAAATTTATTGATACGTGATGTTAACCATTGGGCTAAAAGAGGTGATTTTTCAGTGGATTCTTTCAGCCGCTTTTGTTGTTTCATGTCTTTTAAATATTTTGACAGCATATCATGAAACAACACTGATGAATGCTATATATGTTTTGTTTACGTGCATAGCTAATTCATCACAAGTCCAAGCAATTTTGGTCTTTGGGCTGAGTGGTCACAGAAGTTGAAGGCTTATCCAATATCTCTTCCATAGGCATAGACCACTTTCTATTCACTTATTTCCAATTATATTTTTATGATGAAAACATTTTATAGTTCTTCATTCCATTTTTCATCAAAAATAGAATCTTGGAAATATCATGGTTTTCTCTTATAGCCATTGTTCAAGCAAGAATCAACTCGGATGGTTAGATCCTTTCTCATCAGTACTTTGCTTTAATACTAATTGAAAGTTCTCATTTTCAATGTTCTAGAACATCATGATTGACCATATGAGAGAGAGAAAGGAAGAGGGAGGGAGAGAGAGAGGGGGGGGGGGGGGGGGGGGTGTAAATAGGTTAATCCCATTTTTAATGGTTTTTACAAATTTCTTGATTATTTATGGTGCAGCTGAATGTTTATCAAGAGATTTGTTTAGTGTGATAATTTCTTTAAGCGATCACACTAAGATTATAGCCCTTATCGATGCTTGTACGCAATGTGTATAATGAGATAATCAATATGCAAGTGATGTGTTGTGCAAATTTAAAATTTATAATTATTCGCAAGCGCACGAATCGAATTGGAGTATAGAGATATGCAAGTACGAGGTCGAACCCACAGGGACTTGATTTAGAATGAATGGGAAAACAAATTAAAAAGCCTAATATTTTAACTTTAACCTAGTTAACACTTTTTATGGAAGATGGTTGAATTAAACATGTAAAATTAAAATAAAACAACTAAAATAGAGATTGAATAAAGAGAGAGAAATTACTAATGTATCAGATTCCACCACCATTAAATCCATGATCTTCTAATTATTTATTTAATAATCTCCAATTTTTAAAGATTTAAATAGCCAAGCACATTAATATGGTGCTCAAAAATTGATTATCCTTTGCTTAAAAGCGTAAATCCTAAGTGTTCAATGTATCCTATCTTAACTCAAAAGACAAAGGAACAAAGGGATTAATCTAAGCATCTAATGTATTTAAATTAAAATAAATAAAGAAATGAATCAAAGGGTTTTACTATTATTAAATTAAAAACTAAGCATTAATTATTTTTATATTAATATTAACAACAAAAAATACATGGCATTGATGGTGAAAATAATTAACATCTATTAATTTGATGAAGGTATAAATAATCAAACACATATAATTTGGAATTAAATAAATAAAAGAAAATTATTTCATTAATGGGGTTTCATCTTCAACCTCAGTACAAGAAATTAGACAGACATTATGAAATTAAAAGCAAAAGAGATAAAAAATATAGAACCTGATCTCTCCGATCTTCAACCTCAGTACAAGAAATTAGCCGGACATTATGAAATTAAAAGCAAAAGAGATAAAAAATATAGAACCTGATCGATCGTCGGAGATCCCGATGAAGACCTGATCTCTCTGCTTCAGCCGAGCCTTCTTGTCATCCGATTCTCTCCACTATTGTGTGAGAGAGAGGACCAATTTATAGATGCAATAAACAACGTGGGTTGCTGTTCTTAGGAAATCTATGTGGGCCCCTTTCCTTTCTCATCTTTCTTCTTCAGATTCCACCGTCTCAACCTTTCTCTGTTTTCTCTTTCTATTTTCATTCCTTCCTATCTTGATCTCCATATCAGTCGGCCTCTTATTCTGTTTTTATTCTCATTCAAACCATAGAAGTAGGTCCCACCTTCCTTTTCTATCTTTTCTTTCACCGACCCTAAGTCTCTTGTTATATTTCTTTTATCAACTAGCTAAAAGGAAATCATTGTCTTCTCCTCCATCGTTGGTTGCCAATGCTGCTGTGTCTTGCTCTGCTTCTACTGTTTGGAATACTTGTCAACATCACCCAAATAAAACAAACACAATACTATCTAATATTCATCTCCCATGGCTATTTGTAGATCTTAGTCATGCAGGTTGCTAATGCTCAATAACACAGAGAAGGAACCGCTCTGTATTTTCTTTGGTTCTGCTGTTTAATGAGATGGGTGCTACTTCTATCAATGTGTTGCTTCTTTTGTTTGTGTTATCACAACACGTCCAACTGCTAATGCCTCTTGAAACAACAACAACTCTGTAAGAGAATTTACATGGTATGACATGTAGTCAATGCTTTTCTCCTCCAATGTGAGCCGGACCTTATAGAAGAATTAAAACAAAAGAGAGAGAAAAATAAAACCTGAGGCATCGTCGGAGTTCCTGAGCATATGTCGGAGTTGAGAAAACAACTCAACCTAAAAATACATAAAACACATTAATTAGATAAAATGAGATACAGACACTAATATTTTTAGATATATAATATATTACAATAATAATATAAAATAAACAAATTTTAAGAACTAACTAATCAAATATTCAAGGGTAAAATTACCGTTTTCAGTGCTTATCATGATGTGTGTTAAGAAGAGTACTTAAATACTAAATACTAAATACAAACACACATGAGTCAAACACCACAAGACCAATTTAAAGTGGTTCGGTGAGCCAACCTACATCCACTGTTAGGACTCGCTCAACCTTGAGCTATCCCCAAAACCTATTAAGTGGGGACTTACACCCTCACAATTAGAGTATGAATTCCACCTCACTCAATCGGCTGAGAATTTCACTCAGCACGTCGAAAAGGAATTCCACCTATCCATTTGGCCAGGACTTCCACCCACCTCTGTGCTAGAGACAACACTCCAAAATTTTTTTATAGTGGTTCCGGATTACCTCCCGTTAAATCCACTTTTAGAACAAAGGTTTTAAAGAAAATTAAAACTAAGAAACACTTGCCTTTGAAACTCTTTCATCTGATGTGTGCTTCTTCGAGATTCCACCCATTTATGCCTACGCTCCGCCTCGTAGCCTTCATTTAGCAATCACAGTCTAGGGTGTCAAGAAAACTGGTTCTAGCGAAGGTTTCTTAGTTTATGGTTCTCTCCTTCACACTTTCAAATTCAATCGTTAGATTGGTTGTTTATGAGTTGCATCCTTCCTCTCTCTCTCTCACAACTCAATCCGTTTGATTGGTTGTATTCGATTCCCCTAGTATAAGCACGAGTGGGAGATGTTAGGGCCTCAGTTTGACCAAGTCTATGTATTGTCAAATCCGTGACCGAATGTGACTGTACGTGTTGGACCTTGCCTTGGAAGAATGTGAAGATGTTAAAAGGTCTACTATGCATAGAAGAGTCTACACCGAACATGTGATTGGCACACAAGTAATAAATCAATGGTTAATAAATTAGAAATCTGAAAAATGTTTAGTCTCAGCCTCGAGGCCTCAAATATTTTGTCGATGCCTCAAAGCTTGTCCATAATTGAGTGAAAATTATGACAGTTGGAGTTCAACGTGTGATCTCAAGGCCATCTGTCCTTTGACCAAGTATCTTACAAAATATGGTAAGGAAAATCTGAAAAAGGTGGAAAGGCTCCTCATGATTTCAAAAATATCTTATGCCTTCATTGTAATTGGCAATCATGGTTATAGTTGAAAACCTTGAGAAGGCTCCTCAATCTAATAAGGGATAAAAGTCTCTCTGTGATTTACAATCACATGCAAATTTGGAAATTTCATAGGTCTACTCAAGTGATTGACAATCTTACAAATCTGAAAAATTTCAAGAGGCTTCTCTTCATTTAATAATAATAAAAAAAAAGATTGTGGAAATCTTTTTGCCATCACATGATTAGTTAATTGAATAATCTGATTGGCAATCAAGGACATGTGGTGGATGAGTGAGCTGGTCTCTGCCTATATATCAATAAGATTAAAGTTTGAAATTTGAAATTAAAGTGTGTTGTATTTCCATATACAGGCCCGAGGCCTCGAAGAAATCCTAGAGGCATCGACACTGAACTGTTGGGAAGAAACTCTATAAATACATGCTTAAGCCTTGGTTTAAGAGACATCTGAGAAATTGGAAAAGTATAGGCATTCTCCAAAGACTTATCCTTCCCTAATCTCCTCACATTCATCATCCTTTAATGGAAGAGTTTAAGCATTCAATACTTGTTTAGTTGTGAAGATGAGGAAATTCTTTTAGGACCCAAAAACAGTAAAACCCTTATCCTAAAATCCATATTCCGTTGTGCCAATACTCAATAAAGATGTACCTGATCTAAAGGAAGAAGACGCAGATGCATCTACAAGAAGAACACACATTTTGAAGAATTGTTAAGGCCCAAGGCAAGTGTTCTTTATTTACTTTGTTTATCATTGTACAGTAAATTAGATTAGTGTGATTGAACCACCTTAAAAAATAGGTGTTAAGAATTAGACCACGGCGGTTGAACCTTTAAAATTAAGTTGTAATGTTTGGGTGTGACTCCCATACATAGTGGACTTGGGATAGCCCTAGAGAGGGTGAGTCCAACAGTGGATGTAGGTTCAGGTGAACCGAACCACTATATATCGTTGTGCATGTGTGGTTTGCTTTAATGGTCTGATTCATTTATTTATCACTTACACACACGTTTATTTCGCTGCACATATTGTTAAATTGATAAATTATTAAAAAGGGAATTAAAATCAGATCAGACCTATTCACGCCTCCTCTAGGTCTTGCATACTAGTAGTAAAGGAATTTCAATTGGCATCAAGAGCTCGGTTACTCTGAGTTGGACTTAATCGTTTGAGTTGATCTTGTACTAGAATCATGCATAGATGTGATAGTCACCCTGTTTCCAAACCTCCCAACTTGACGGCTCTAATTATGCCTCTTGGAAGACAAAAATGAAAAGCTTCTTTATATCAGTTGATGAAGCCGTTTGGGAATCAGTAGTAAGGGATTAGGAACATCCTGTTAAGGAAATCACTGAAAAGTTTGCCAAAGATGAACCAGGCAAATCTGTACAACAAATCATTGGTACTAAATCTAAGGATTAGTTCACCTGGACCGGCATGGAAAAGACTCTATATACTGCAAATGGAAAGGATTTAAATGCCATTAGTTGCGCTGTCTCACAAGATGAGTTCAATCGTATAATGACATGTGTGACAACCAAAGATACTTGGGACATCTTAGAAAGGACACATGAGGGAACCTCAGTTGTTAATAGGTCTAAACTCCAAATCCTCCAGTCACAATTTGATAACATACGCATGGAGGAAAATGAAATGTTTATGGATTTCTATTCTAAACTAAGTGACATTGTAAATTCCATCTAGGCCTTAGGTGAAATAATCCCTGAATCTAAAATCTGTACCAAAATACTAAGAAATCTGCCCAAAAGCTTTAAGCCCAAGGTAGCTGCCATTGAAGAATACAGAGATGTGTCTCTAATGAGGGTTAATGACTTGGTAGGATCCCTTCAAACCTATGAGCTTCACTTTGATGATGAAAAATTTAAGAAAAAATCAATTGTTCTAAAATCTTCTCTAAAAACTAAATTTAAAAGGGATGAAGAATATGATGACTCACAAAGTGATACAGATGAAGAGGTTGCCACTCTTGGTAAAAATTTCTTAAAACATTTTAATATGAGGAAAGAGAGAAGAAGACTTAATAAAGAAGACTATATAGAATTCAATAAAAGTAAAACACATTTTTTAAAGAAAAGTCAAAAGATAGATTTAAAGAAAAGTCCAAGCCCAAAGAAACTCAATGTTTTAGTTGTGATTGATATGGGTACTTTGCTAATGAATGTCTTTCTAAGAAGAGATCTAAAAAGAAAGCCATGACCACTATGGTGGAAGAAGACACATCACAATCCGAAAGTGAATCTGACGTGTCAACCCGTGAAGATGTTGTCAAGACGTAAGGTTTCATTACTTCCATCTCTTATGATCCTAAAAATGCTCCAAATGTTGAAAGTGATAGTGAAGGATCAGCCTGTGAGGATGATGGCTTACAAGAAGCTTATGATGCTTTGTTATTATAAAGCAAAGATTTAGCTAAAAGACTGGTTAAATCAAAAAATGAAAATGTAAAATTGAAAAGTCAATTAAAAACTAAAAAAGAAACATTTGAAAAAGATTTAAAAATTGTTCAACATGAAAATCTAAGTCTTCAAGAAAAGCTCAAATTCGCTCAAGATGAAACTTTAAAACTAAAGAAAGATTAGTAAAAAATTAGAGGTGAAAAGCAAAAACTGGAATTTGACTCAAATCAGTTAAGGAGTCAAAAAATAAAATTTGAAGATAAATTTACTTAAGGGAAAGAAAAACTTGAAAAACTCTTAAATATTGAAAAATAATTTGGAGATAAAACTGGTCTAGGTTTTGATAAGAAATCCAATTCCAAAACTGTTTTTGTGAAATGTGAGTATTCCTTCTCTAAATCTTCTAGTGTGACTTGCTACTATTGTGAAAAGTTGGATCACCTAAGGTTTGAATATCCCCTAAGAAAGAAGCATTACAAAGAGAAGTTCACTTTTGTCCAACCAAAGGTACATCATAAAAGGGACAATGTCACTCAAAATTTTCAAATAAGAGATTAAAATCAACTCATAAATCAAATAATAACAGATTTGCTAAAAGAACTTCTCAAACATAGAACTGGCTCAAAGAATTCCAGTTCATCCCTCCGGCCATCTTCCTTCAATGCGAAATGGGTTTAGAAGGTGAAAGGGTGTGTTTAGGCCCCTTGATGTTTTCAGATCCTCCATGTGCCTAATGGGAAAATGTATTTTTGATGATCTAACAAATTGGTTGGTGATGGATCTTTCTTAGTTTCAAATATTGGAATAAGTGTTTATTTAAAACTGATGTTTTGTTAAATCTGTTTCTCAATGATATTATTGTATAGTACCCTTTGTCAATTTATGACAAAAAGGGGTAGAAAAATGGTACTAATATTGAGGGGGAGAAATTTCAAAATCCCACCTAGTTGCTTATGTCGTTTGGAAGAATTTTTTACAGGCATCATTTCAAGGGGAGAAAAAGAAAAAAAAAAAAAAGGAGAAGTGTTAGTGCAAGAAATTCAATTCTTGATATGGTCATTGTTTGAGTTGTATTTTTTTTAAGGACTTGTATTTCATTCTAAAGGGGTTAAATGAGATGTATTTGTTAGAGTCTAAGTTTTGTCACGAAATTGACAAAGGGAGAGATTGTTAAGGCCTCGGTTTGACCGAGTCTATGTATTGTCAATTCCATAGCAGAGTGTGACTGTGTGTGTTGGACCTTGCCTTGGACTATACATAGAAGAGTCTACACCGAACATGTGATTGGCAAACAGGTAAAAGGACTATAGTGGACCTTAGGTCAAGCCTAAACATCTTAGAAATCAATGGTTAATAAATTGAAAATCTGAAAAATGTTTAGTCCCAACCTTGAGGCCTCAAGCATTTTGTCGAGGCCTCAAAGACTATCCATAACTGAGTGAAAATCATGACAGCTGGACTTCAGCGTGTGATCTCAGGGCCATCTATCTTTTTACCAATTATCTTATAAAATATGGTATGGAAAATCTGAAAAAGGTAGAAAGACTCCTCATGATTTCAAAACATTTTATGCCTTCATTGTAATTGGCAATCATGGTTATAATTGGAAAACTTAAGAAGACTTCTCAATCTAATAAGGGATAAAAGTCTTTATGTGATTTACAATCACATGCAAATCTGGAAATTTCATAAGTCTACTCAAGTAATTGACAATCTTACAAATCTGAAAAATTTCAAGAGGCTCCTTTTGATTTAAAAAAAAAAAAAATTGTGGAAATATTTTTGCCATCACATGATTAGTTAATTGAATAATCTGATTGGCAATCATGGACATGTGGTGGATGAGTGAGCTGGTCTCTGCATAAATATCAGTAAGATTAAAGTTTGAAATTTGAAATTAAAGTGTGTTGTATTTCCATATACAGGCTCGAAGCCTTAAAAAAATCCTTGAGGCCTCACGACTGAACTGTTGGGCAGAAACTCTATAAATACATGCTTAAGCCTTAGTTTAAGAGACAACTGAGAAATTGGAAAAATATAGGCATTCTCCAGACACTTATCATTCCCTAATCTCCTCACTTTCATCATTTAATGGAAGAGTTTAAGCATTCAATGCTTGTTTAGTAGTGAAAATAAGGAAATTCTTCTAGGACCCAAAAACAGTAAAACCCTTGTCATAGAATCCATATTCCGCTGTGCCAATACTCAACAAAGATGGACATGATCTAAAGGAAGAAGGTGCAAAAGCATCTATAAGAAGAAAACACATTTTGGAGAATAGTTAAGGCCCAAGGCAAGTGTTCTTTATTTACTTTGTTTATCATTGTATGGTGGATTAGATTAGTGTGATTGAACCACCTTAAAAAATAGGTGTCAAGGATTAGACAAGGGCCGTCGAACCTTTCAAAACTAGGTTCTAATGTTTGGGTGTGACTTCCATACATAATGGATTTGGGATATCCCTAGAGAGAGTGAGTCCAACAATGGATGTAGGTTCAGGTGAACCGCACCACTATATATCGTTGTGTGTGTGGTTTGCTTTAATGGTTTGATTCATTTATTTATCACTTGCACATACATTTATTCCGTTGCACATATTGTTAAATTGATAAATTATTAAAAAAGGAAATAAAATCGGATCAGACCTATTCACCTATACAGGCTCAAGGCCTTGAAGAAATCTTGGAGGCCTCGAGATTAAACAGTTGGGCAGAAACTCTATAAATACATGCTTAAGCCTGGGTTTAAGAGACAACTAAGAAATTGGAAAAATATAGGCATTCTCCAGACACTTATCCTTCCCTAATCTGCTCACCTTCATCATCCTTTAATGGAAGAGTTTAAGCATTCAATGCTTGCTTAGTAGTGAAAATGAGGAAATTCTTATAGGACCCAAAAACATTAAAACCCTTGCCCTATAATCCATATTCCGCTGTGCCAATACTCAACAAAGATGGACATGATGTAAAGGAAGAAGGCGCAGAGGCATCTACAAGAAGAACACACATTTTGGAGAATTGTTAAGGCCCAAGGCAAGTGTTCTTTATTTACTTTGTTTATCATTGTACGGTGCATTAGATTAGTGTGATTGAACCACCTTAAAAAATATGTGGGATTAGACTAGGGCGGTCGAACATTTCAAAACTAAGTTGTAATGTTTGGGTGTGACTTTCATACATAGTGGATTTGGGATAACCCTAGAGAGGGTGAGTCCAACAGTGGATGTAGGTTTAGGTGAACCTCACCACTATATATCATTGTGCGTGTGGTTTGCTTTAATGATTTGATTCATTTATTTACCACTTGCATATACGTTTATTCCGTTGCACATATTGCTAAATTGATAAGTTATTAAAAAAGAAAATAAAATTGGATCAGACCTATTCACCCTCCCCCCCCCTCTTCCCTTTCCCCTCCCTCCCTCTAGGTCTTGCATACTAGCAGTAATGGAATTTCAAGAGAGTGATCCTTCTGTTGGCCCTTATTTAAGCTCACTAGTAAAGATGATTGTGCAACTGATCTGTCCGAACGATACTAATTGATTACATAAGGATTGATTTATATAGCAAAGGCAACCAGTTGAAGTAACAGTAATTTTCCGACAAGTAGGTCGCACCGAGGGGTCGGTAACTAGAGATGTTACAGTTACAATTCCAACCGTTGTGCATTAATTGTACTCCCAACGGTAATATTCTTTCCCATTCGACATGTCGTTGTCGCCGATGAGCCGACACTTATGGTACCGAGAGGTCAGTGCATACGAGAGACTCGTTTTGGTGCAAAACATGCTTGATAGTATTTCAACATTGGAAACTTGCTACCCAGAACGACCTGTTGCCCATTACCGAGGGGTCTGTCCTAGTACTCTCGATCGGTCTTTGATTACCGATATGTCTATTTATTCGAGAGTTCAAATAAGTTCAGAGTTTTAGAACTCAAGATCTTGATCGAGGAGTCGTTGACCATGAGGGGTCGTTTCAACCTTTCACCGAGGGGTCGGTGCATACGAGACTCTCGATCAGGGGCAAACCTAGACTTACAGTTTAATGTTTCAGAACCTAATGACATTTAGGCCGACCAGTCTTTGACCATGATGGGTAGATCCTGACTGCACCGAGGGGTCAGTGAGATAAGACTAGTCGAGTTGACAGTGAAACTAAACACCAAGTTGGATTCCAATTTACTGTCAAGCTTCCTCACTAGGCTTCATATGTTTTAACCATTTATTTTTATAAGCCTAGGGATAGTCCTCTCTAAGGTATGGATACCACCTAAAGTCATCTATGGCTATTTTAACATGTTTTGTGATCACCATAACGATGAGCTTCAATCCGGTGGAGCATAATTTTTACTCTTGATCATCTTGGGTCTTCAAGCTTCCAGCAAGTGCTTCTTTCTGAGTTATGAAATTGACAAACATAGGGGTCTAGCCAAGCCAAGGCACTAACATAAGTGTTTGGCCTATAATTATTAAAATATTTTTGCGTGGAATGATTTTGTGAATCAATGCAAAGACTTTTCTTAATCCCTCTCTCCTTCTTATGTGATGCCATGGTTATTACTTGCAGCTATCATGTGTCTTGAATGGTTTGTTTTAAATATGAATGCATGAGTTCTTTGATGTTTTGAATTGCATATATCTTTATCAATTGTTGACAAAATGGGGGAGAAAGTGGTAGAAGCTAAAGGCTTATGGGGGAGTAGGATGATGGAGAAACTATTGCAAGCTTTGGCAGCTTGATGTAAGCTTGCATTGAAGTTTAGACTTCAGGAGATGCATTGTGTTGCATTGAAGTTTGGACCTCAGATTCAAGGAAATTGAGGGAGAAAAAGTGAAAGAAAATCATGAAGTATGGGTGAGTATGAGTTATGAATAAGGTATTTAGTCCATAGATACATATTTATGTTTGGACTAACCTCACAATGATTTTCGAATCCATATAGCTTGCTTGTGTATTTACAGGTAAATTTGAAAATAGAACAATCTTAGCAATAATATGAAGCGAAGACATATTCCTTGTGTCATTTGAATTTAATCAGAAACTTTGTATAAATTCTGTGTTAAATGATGTATATTTGGGAAGGGATGATTATTAAGTCTGTATTTATTTAGCTTCTAGTTTTTGTCACGAATTAACAAAGCGAAAGATCGTTAGTGCCCCAGCTTGCCGAGTCACCTGTTTGTCAAGTTCATGACATAGGAGAAGGCTTGCCTTGAAAAGAGAAGCTCAAGATTCAAAACTCAAGTGTTGGTTGAACTATAAAGACTCAACGGATCAACACATGTATGGCAATCACGAATGGTATTTGGCCATAGATGACCTTAGGTGAACCATCCTTAGGCTTAGATATCATATCTGGAAAAGTAATCAAGCCTAAAAAAATGTTTGACACCAAGAGGAACCCACCTTGGAAATGTGTAAACAAAACTGTCAGGGATAACACATTGTCTATGCGACCCATCGCCATTAACAGCATACGACAGGTCGTGGTCATACGACCCCTCGGCTACATGTCCACCGACCCATCGGTCACAACGACCTGTCGGAGGGACTCAGCCCTGATCTGGACTGTCATCTACAGTCAGGCTCAGGACGATCAAATCATTTGGAGGAGCATGTGGTATAGCACGAGCCATCGGTCCTACGACCAATCGCCAGGACAGGGCAATATCACATCGGGCACACGACCTGTCGCCCTGCATTTGGGTGAGGTTTGTCTTGACAAAGAACTGTCATGACAGGATAGCCTCGGCCGGTTCGATCACAAACCCACGATCTATTATTCGAAACACGGACGATCAATCGTGTATACGACCGATCGCGTTGTTACACTTATTGTGCCGTTGCAGTGCATTTAATGCGCAACTGTAGGGTTGGTGAGTATTAATTCAAACACGGACGATCGATCATGTGGTCACGACTGATCATGTGGTTCTGTTGTCCAGAAAAATCTGTTTTTGCCTATAAATACTTGATTTGTTGGTGAGTTTATTTGATATCCTTAGAGCGTAAAAATAACCATATTCTCAAGGTAAAACTCCCAAGGATCAAAGACAAAACATCCTAGCTTATTATCTTTTGGCAAATCATAAACAAATCATTCAAGTATCCATCCAGTTGAGATTAAGATTAAGAGAGAAGGATTAAGCACATCATGCAATGATAGATATTGGTGTATCCAATTCCTAGTCACCCAAGGACTGTGATTGCTCTACACAACTAGTCTACAAGGCGGAACGTTGGGATTGTGTGAGCACACATTTGGTGGATCTTCAAGAAGCACACTTCATCGGAATTGAACTCCAAGGTCAGTGCTTTTTAGTTTTAATTTTGTTTTTAAAATCATATCAGTGTAAAGTCGATTAAGGAGGATTGGCTCCGAAACTACTATAAAAAAACTCTAGATTGTCGTCTCTGGCACAGTGGTGGGTGGAATTCCGAGTTGATTGAGTCAGGTGGAATTTATACTAGAATTGTAAGGGTATAAGTCCCCTACTTAGTGAATTTGGGAATAACTTAAAGTTGAGCGAATCCTAACAGTGGATGTAGGTTGACGAACCGAACCACTATACTTCGTGTGCATTATCTCTTTGTGTGATTGACTGATTATTATCTTGCACACTTCGAAAATCACACACTTGATTAATTAAGATTTAAATCTACATAAGTTCACATTAATCAAGAAAATTTTGAAAAGACCGTTAACTTTGGAATTGATTTATTCACCCTCTCTCTAGTCAATCCTTTCTAGCACACCAGGAATTTCAAAATAAAAAACTGAATTTAAATCACAATTGTAACAACTTAGAATACTAAAGATAGAATAAATAATTAAACAACATAATAACTAAATTTTCCATCATTAAGATAGGATTCTAATTTAAATCCAAGATAAATAATATATCATATTTTTTTTAAAATAACCATAAATAAAAGGAGTAACTAACATGGTAAGACTTAATCTAATAAACAACTATTAATTTCTAAAATAGTGATAGATAACAAAAACCCAAATGAATAGGAAATTTAAGCATACAGTAGCGAGGTTTCTAACATATACCACATGAATTAAATAATGTTAATAAGTAAAATAAATGGGTGAAAGAAATTCACCTCAAAGGGGTGGCTAGACGGTGACTGTTGAGAGTAGAAAGGGAAGAGGGCTTCCTGTGAAATGGATGAGAAGCAGGAGAAGAAAAGAGAGGAAACAGAGGGACGGTTGAAATGGTTGAGGGCTCACTTCAATCCAATTTAAACACATCGGTAAGCTTTGGAGGCTGGTCATGCTAGAAATTTCAAGGAAATTCCATGGCATAAGAGACAAAGAAGTGGGGCCCACATGCTTTTAATTTTTTTTCTTTTATGAAGTTAGAAATTTGGAGACCAGTGAGAGGTAAATTTTAGAGGGGTCAGTTTGAGAAGGGGTCACCTTTGAGTGGGGGTCACCGTTGAATTGGGATTATCCCTCTCTTGTTTGGTAATTATAGTGGTAAAGTAAAAATTTACCCTAAAGGTAAAAAATCTTATTTGGTAACTATAAGTAGGAGTAACTTGATATATTAATAATTTTTTAAGGAATTTTATAAAAATTAATTATTAAATAATATTTATGAGGTAAATCCTAATAATATAATTTATAATAATATTATTCATTTTTTATAAATTCTTTTTTATAATTATGATTTAAAATGAACATCAAACTCTTTTAGAGTTTCGAGACCCTATGGAAATTTTGACAGAATCATTTCTTCAAAATAGGACATTTTGACAAATATGTTTCATAAAATTTTATTTTTATTTTTTATATTATATAGATTTAATAAAAATTATTAATTCTCATAAACTTGTTAATAAGTCAGGTTACCCATACTTACAGTTACCCATACTCGAGGATAACCTCGGTAAAATTTACCCTTCCAAATGCAACATGTTGAAAATGTTAACACATTTTTAAAATAATATTCCAACAGAATAAATTGTTAATTACTCCAAAAGAGATTACCATGAACCTCAAACTCTTTCAGAGTTTCGAGACTCTATCGAAATTTCAAGAAAATCAACCTTTAAAAATAGAACATTTTGACAATTATGTTTCATAAAATTTTATTTCTATTTTTTATATTAAATATATTTAATAAATTTTTTATTAATTCTTATAAAATTATTAATATGTTAGATTGCCCCTCCTCACAGCTATACCTCCTCAAAGGTAATCCCAAGTAACCCCCGTAAACTTTATCCCTCATCCAAATGTATCATGTTAAAAATATTCACACATTTTTAAAATAAATTTCAAACAGAATAAATTACTAATTACTTGAAATATATTAATTTTTTAATTATATAATATATAATTGATAAAGAGAGGAAGGCAAAGGGTAAAGAGGGGTAGGGTATTGTAAATACCCCAACATTCAAAGGGGTATTAAAAAATGAGTTGAGAGGAGTAGATTTTTAAAATTTTACCATCACCCCCTTGTTACCAAACGAGGATAACGGGGCATTCACCTCCTCACCCCCTCTTACCCCATCCAAATGCAGCCCAAGGGGTTAATCAAGAGACAGAAATGAGTTTGAAGTTTGGGTTCCAACCAACCTCCTGCACGTTGGAGGGTTTGGTTTGTGTTTTTTTTTATTCGTCATTCTTTAAGTCAAAGTGGAACCTTGGAGCCCAAGCCATGGGATTTACATGAATAAGATTTGATTTAGAAATCAAAGCTTTGAATAAAACAAAGATACATATGAGATAAAATACACAAGAGTTCGTGACCACTTATAGAGTTTAAATTTTCTTAAACCATTTTCATAAATTTCAAGTGAGAATGACATCTCATTAGATTAATCTGACCACTCCAATGGATTAAGGACTAAGAACTGATCAGACCTTCAATAGTCTAAAGAGAAATCTGAATTAAAAAGCATGTGTTTCTAGTAAATTCACATAAATTTGAAATATCTCCTAGAGAAAATCTGACTTCACCATTAGGTCGATAAAATTCGTCTCATAAAACATGGTAAAGCTCAAAGGAATTTTGACTCTCTTAAATACTCCAAAATAAAGTTCTATAAAATAGGGACACCCCATCAATTCAAAACCCTCAATTTTAAAAGTCAGAATGACCAACAATAAAATTCATTGAACTCAGAATCTAAAACTGATCGACAATGCACAATTTAAAATTTAAATATCTCAAATGAGGGTTATTTTCACATTAAAATAGCTTTAGGGTCTCAGCTGGAGAAAGTTCAGATATTTAGAACTCTGCCAATCACACTTTAGCGAGTCGGATCACCTCTTCTGAACTTGGATCACCAAACATTATTAACGGATCAAAATCACAGGATTAATCACTAATTAAAGTCAGGGTATTACACTTTTTCAACTATACATATATGGTGATGACTATGATGATTTTGTACTTGACCCTATTTTCTTAAATTTTAAAGTCCTTCTGCGATGGGCTCCACCTAAGTTGAAGCAAAGATGAACCTATTTTCTCCTTAATTAGATATTTGATGTAAGGGTAATATCTTAGATAGCTGTCTTCATTGTTAAATTTGGACTCTATCAAACTCTATTTCAGCTATAGGATTTATATACACACTCACATGCATGAAACCATGTTTGTTATATAGTTTAACTAACATCTCTTTCTTTAGAAATCAAATACAAGTCTATCAAATCCAGAATTCAAATGAAACATTATCTCAGCACTCCCCTCTCTACCCTGCAAACTCTCAATGTGATAGTAGAGAACATTGAGAGTTTTGCTTCAAAGAAACTGAATCAAGTGGTAATATAATTTGCAGAATTTTCGTGATATAAGAAAGAGATAGCATCTTGCAATCAAATTCTTGGTGAATGTAATAACAATTAATCTTGACTCGTTTCCTGTAATCTTGGAATACGTCATTTTGTGCAATCTGCATCCACTTTTCTATAAAAAACGTAGGAGTCAAGGAAGTTATCGTGACACACGTCTTGTAATAGATGTCTAAGTCAAATGACTTTTTCAAGATCAAAGGTAATAATATGGGACATAGATATCCTATCGGCCACCAATATGTATTGATTGATATAATCTATATCGGCCGTTCAGCTGAGATGGCCTATATGTATCATCTATAATATCGGCAGATATTCCATAATATTATTAAAAAAAGAAGAAGAACAAAACAATATAATGCTAAAATTTAGGAAAAAAATCCTCTAAAAGAAGGGGCGATGTTTCATTTTTTTTTATAAATCAGTATTTACACATTCATAAAACTTTAAAATATTAATTTAAGTATATTAAGAAAAACATGCCGATATTTATTTAATTGTAAAATTAATGGACCAACAATATCTTTGGAAGGAAGTCATTTATGGTGGGTACATGATCTACAAATCCTCACAAATTTTATGCCGTGTGTTGGAATTTTATCAGTTTGTAACCACATTTAAGACTTAAGAATTGACTTTTTATACTCCCTCTGTCCCAAATTACTTGTCCTATATGAAGGCTCGTCATTTAGACATCGCACTATTCTGTTAGCAGACACCAATTTTCAATTTTTGAGTGGAAATTACCATTCTGCCCTTTCCGTGCGAAATCGACCGATCGATTCTGCAGCGCATTTTCGCTTCGATCAATTGATCCCTTCTGCGTAAAATCGTGCGATTGATTCCATGAGATCTTGCAATTGATCCCTCAAACAAGAACGGAAGGCACTAGCAGGAGAAATTGATCGATTGAAACGCTGTCGTGCGATTGATTCTGGGCTTTTTATGCTAATACAAGCAGAAGAAGCTTCCTGAAGAAATCCGTCGATGCTTAAAACGATCGATTGATTCTATTGATTTATTCTACAGTAACTACATTATTTAAATAAAAAAAATTCCTTTAAAATTTTAAAGTGTATTTTAAAAATTTCTCAAATTAAATATCCGGACTAATTATGATAACCTGATAAAAATACTTTAAGACTTCAAAGTCTTTTGACAATCTCAAATGTTTAAAACAGAGTGTTTTACAAATAAGGGTATCCCTCGGCTGTGCCAAAAACATATTTTGGAGTGTCAAAAGACCTTAAAGTCTTAAAGTATTTTTATCAAGCTATCGTTATTAGTCTAGATATTTAATTTGAGAAATTTTGAAAATACACATTGCTTAAAAAATAACGTTAAAGTTTATCTTTCCTTTAAAACTTTAACGTTATTTTTTAAGCAATGTGTATTTTCAAAATTTCTCAAATTAAATATCTAGACTAATAACAATAGCTTGATAAAAATACTTTAAGACTTTAAGGTCTTTTGACACTCTAAAATATGTTTTCGGCACAGCCGAGAGATACCCTTATTTGTAAAACACTCTGTTTTAAGCATTTGGGATTGTCAAAAGACCTTAAAGTCTTAAAGTATTTTTATCAAGTTATCGTAATTAGTCCGGATATTCAATTTCAGAAATTTTGAAAATATACAGTACTTAAAAAATAACGTTAAAAAGTTTTATCTTGCCTTTAAAACTTTAACGTTATTTTTTAAGCACTGTGTATTTTCAAAATTTCTCAAATTTAATATCCGGACTAATTACGATAACCTGATAAAAATACTTTAAAACTTTAAGCTCTTTTGACACTCCAAAATATGTTTTCAGCACAGCCGAGAGATACCTTATTTGTAAAACACTCTGTTTTAAGCATTTGAGAGTGTCAAAAGATCTTAAAATCTTAAAGTATTTTTATCAGGTTATCGTAATTAGTCCAGATATTCAATTTGAAAAATTTTGAAAATATACAATACTTAAAAAATAACTTTAAAGTTTTAAAGGAAATTTTTTTATTTAAATAATGCAGTTACTGTAGCATAAACTAATAGAATCAATTGATCATTTTAAGCATCGATCGATTTCTTTAGGAAGCCTCTTCCACTCGTGCTTGTGTAGAAAGCTCAGAATCAATCTCACGAAAGTATTTCAATCGATCGATTTCTCCCGCTAGCGTCTTCCATTCGTATTTGAGGGATCAATCGTACGATCCCATGAAATCAATCGCACGATTCTACGCAGAAGGAATCAATCGATCGAAGCGAAAATGCGCTGCAGAATCGATCGGTCGATTTCACACGAAAGGGTCAAAATGGTAATTTCCACTCAAAAACTGAAAATCGATGTCCGCTGACAGAATAGTGCAGTGTCTAAATGGCGAACCTATATGAATTTTGGAATTGTCTCAAAATAGATGTCTCATTTATATTGGAATAGTATAAAATATATTAAAAAATAGATGAGATCACATAGAATGCTAACATATATAGAGAGTTCCTTAAAAAAAAAATATTTCAAATGAGATAACTAAAGACGGAAGGAGTATATTATATAGACTTCAGTATTTTGATAGATTGTTGGAAGTAGAGAGCAAAAAATTCGCATAAAATGATTTCAGCCAATAATTTTGTTGCCATATTTTATTACTATATTTTAGCAACGTGTATGATTTTGTTACCATATTTTGAGAGAGTTGTTAATAATTAATTTCAAAATCAAAATCTCAGTCCTAAAATCCATGCGAATTTTTTTATAATTTGAAATCCAGCGATTTTTTTTATAATTTTAATCACTTTTGAATTCAAAATCAGAAACATTTAATGATAAATAAATAATCAAGATTCGTTTATTTTTCGCTTTATTTTTTTTCTACAATTTTTTGTATTTTTTATATTTTTTTAAAAACATTTTTGGAAGGAACTCATTTATGGTGGGTACATAATCTTTAAATCAGTTGACCTTTTATAAATTAGATACACTTGAGTTTCTGCATGCGAAATTGTGTATAATTTTTACCATATTTTGATAGGTAGTTGCAAGTAGAAAGCAAAAAATTCGCCTATGATTTTAGTCGATAATTTTGTCACCATATTTTAATAAAGTTGTTAACACATTTTGATAGATTTCTAACTGATGAATTTCAAATCAAAATCAATATCTCAGTGAAATTTCAGCCTCAAGATTTAGGAGACTTTTTTATAATTCCAAGCCCCAAAAATCAGGCGAATTCTTTTATAATTTCAAATTCAAAATCATAAACATTTAATGATAAATAATCAAGATTCATTATATGATCACTTTAAAAAATTACAATAATGAAGATTCATGTAATGGTCACTTACAATTTTCTTTTACAATTTTTTTCTTTTTTAATTTTTAACAATATTTGAAAATTTTGAATTCCTAACTTAAAAATAATATTTGAACATGTAAATGATCAATATTAATGAAAAAATTACATATTCACGATCTCCATAATTTTCTTCATTTTCTGTTTTTTTTTGAAAAAAAAAATCGGTAGGAGAGAATGATCTCGGCGGATTTCTCGACTGGGTGATTTTTGAACCCCTGGTATAGATCGTAGCACAATATTTTACTTTAGTACTTGTTCGTAAAATGAAGTCACGCACTTTTGCAATTCAATAAGGTGAGAGAATCACAAAGAAACAAGCAAAAACAAGTTGGGGAGTGACAATCACGCCACAATCCCAATTTGCATCAAAATAATCATGTTGTTGAGGAATGAAATATGCTATGAACTAACGGCATCGAATGTGTCAAAGAATATCCCTAACATTTACCCAATGAAACAACTAGGGATGGAAATAAATTGAGTGACAATATAAACAACTTAAATGATATCAAGGCGAGTGACTATGAGGTATCCTGCAATGACTCACCATCAATGGGACGATTTTTTAACAATAAGCTTAAAAAGAGTATTAACAGTACGGTTGTTAGTTACCCAATCTTGACAAAGTACTATAGAAACATAGGGTAATGTTATAGAAAAAGAGCATCTCATTTTAAGTGCACAGGATTCATTTCTTTTAATGAAAATTCCTATTCTACCTTTCATCAATTAGTTTTCTTTTTCTTTCTAGTTCTTTCTCCTTCGTCAAACGATGAGAAAGGTAAGAGGGGAACACATCCTCATGGCCGGGATTGTTGTCCTGCTGGCTCCTACCTCTTCCAGCCAACCTCGGCTACTATTTTAAGCAAAATCAAACTCTAAACTAAATACATCTCACCCAATCTAATAATCCTAACATATTCAACACTCATCACTGTCTTCACCGACCGTCTACCTGTGTGCTGCCGGCTGCAACCTAACCACCCCTTGTCCTCCACCCAATGCCTTCTCACTTCTTAAATCAAATATCTTTTGTATTTTCTTTTCTCATCTCAACACAACAACTTATTTGCTGGATTTGGATGGTTTTATTTTCGTTTCCCAGTTGGCTCAAATTTTGGGTTTTTACTTACTTTTTAAATATTTTTTGCAGTTCTAAAATTTAAACTCTTCATCATAATTAGAACGTCTGCGTTTTCCATTTTTGGGTGATGTTCTTATTTTCGCCGGATCTGATTGAATTTTCTAGATCATTTGATTCATCTTGGTAACTTTGATAGTTTGAATAACTTTATAGCTCTTGCCAATTTGAGGTTTTCCAAAATGAATTTCTGCCATTTTTTGTGGTGTAAAATCTCAAGTTGAAGAACTTAAATTCATGGATTTTGGGTAATTTGGAAGTTAAGGTGTAAGATGTTAAAAAAATGGTCATTAGTGTAAAGCTTTGCCATTGGTTTGGAAAATTTCTAAAAATTTATAGCTAGAAAGGCTGATTTTCTTTGGAGATTTTTTTATTAGAAATCAAGGTTTGTTTTTTTTTAAAAAAAAAAAAAAGAATTGCAATTTCGTAACTTCTAGAAACCATCTATTTCAAACAAATATGCCCAGTTTTGCATCAATGGAGAAGCATCAAACAAAACACCCAAATGCCCATTTGACTGCCCTCTATTCATTTGTTTTTGTCTGTGTATGTTTTTCATTAGTGCCTGCCAACCTTCCCCTCCCAATCCTCTTGAATTGTGGAGTCTTCTCTGGCAGTTTATGGTCATGGCCACAACTGGACTGGTGATGATGGGTCGAAGTTCTTGCCCACTTCACAGAACACTGTCACTGCTAGAGCCAATTCCCAATCCCCCTCTGTCCAGGAGATTCTATACATGGCAGCTCGAATCTTTTACTCCCAATTCACTTATACTTTTCCTGCAGTTGGGTGGAAATTTATCCGCCTCCAGTTATATCCGGCAAATTACAGAAAATTTGGTGCAGGCTGGGGAGGATAGGACATCCTACTCAATCGCTTAAGCGGAATCACTTGTTCTTGTTGGGAAAGAAGCGTTGTCAATTTGTTATGTAGAAATCCATGGATCAAAATATTTTCCCAAATGTGTGAATGAAATTGAAAGGTAATAAAATAATCAAACAAGCAACCACATAAAAGTGACACAGATTTACATGGTTCGGCAATGTGCCTACATCCATGAGACAAACTCCGAATTGTTCTTCCACTATATAATGGGATTACAAGCAACTCTCTCTTAAACAAGAGAGGCAACATCAAGAGTATACAATTAAAGGATAACAAAAAAAAAACAATCTCACCGAAGTGGTTGCGTTGTCGTCTCTCCCAAAATTACCTTTGAATATATCACCACCGAACTATTCTTTGTATCCACAAGAGCTAAGTCAGACTCTTTCTCTCTCACTCTCCAACTGTCTCTCACTTGAAAGTTGAATTGGTGGAATGTTGAAATGAGGAGAGAAGTGGGTTTATATAGACTTAGGAGAGGCGTGAAACTAGGCGATAATGAGCTCCTTTCAACTCCCTAAGAGACCTTTCCAATGTCAATACGGCTTCTTCAATTTTCTAGGAGACTACAACAACCAATGAGCATCTCTTCTATTCCCAAAAAGTCATTCCTCATTCCCATGAGGCATTTCCTATTTCCAAGAGACATTTCTCATTTCAAGGAGGCTTTACTACTTCCTAGGTTCATACATCTTGGGTTGCCAAAGTTTTCATCCACTAAGGGGGGAAACCCAACAAATCTCCCCCTCTCGACTTAGGTAGAGGGTTCCACCATACCTGTTGCACTTCTACATTTTTCGTGTTAGTCTCTGGGCAAGTTCTCTGTCATCATATCTGAGCAATTGTCGTCAGTATGAATCTTCTTAAGCTGTAGCTGCTTGGTTTCCAGCACATCAAGTATCCAATGATATCTCACATCAATGTGTTCTGATCTTGAATGAAAGGTCAAATTTTTGCTCAAATGGGTCGCACTCTGGCTATCTCAATGCAGGATGCACTTTTGTTGTTCTTGCCCCAATTCCTATAGGAATCTCTTAATCTATAACATTTCCTTGCACGCTTCCGTAGCTGCAATGAACTCTTCCTCTGTAGTTGACAAAGCAACAAATTTTTATAGCTTTGATTGCCATAAGATAGCTCCCCCTGCAAATGTAATTAAGTATCATGAAGTGGACTTCCTAGAGTCAATATCTCCCGCCATGTCTGAATCTGTGTACCTAATTAGTTCAAGCTTACCACTTCCAAAGCACAAGGGCATTTTGGAAGTACCTTTTAGATATCTGAGAATCCACTTCACTGCATTCCAGTGTTCTTTGCCTGGACTGGACAAAAATCGGCGGACCACACAAACAACGTGTGTAATGTCAGGTCTCATACACACCATTGCATACATCAACCTTCCGATGGCTGAGGCATATGGAACCTTGCTCATTTCTTCTTTCACTTTCTCATTGGTAGGACTCTACATTGAACTGAGTATGAAGTGACTGGCAAGTGGAGTAGCAATTGGCTTTGACATGTCCATGTTGAATCACATTAGTACTTTTTCTATGTACCTTTCCTGTATATCCATAACTTCCCATTCTTTCGATCACGGGAGATGTTCATACTGAGAATTTGTTTTGCCCGTTCCAAATCCTTCATAAAAAAGGATTTACTTAGTGCCATCTTCAGATTGCTAATCTTGCCATTGTCTTGCCCCACAATTAGCATATCATCAACATAGAGAAGAAGTATGATGAAGTCACCATTTGAGAATCTCTTCACAACAACACAATGGTCTGATGTTGTCCTTTGATACTCATGCTCAATCATGAAGGAGTCAAACTTCTTATACCATTGACGGCGGTACTTACTTCAATCCATACAGACTCTTCTTCAATCTACAAATGAAGCCTTTTTTGCCTTCAACCTCAATCCCCTATGGCTGGTCCATATAAATCTCTTCCTCCAAGTCACCATGGATAAAGGCAGTCTTCACATCATGTTGTTCAATCTCCAGATTTAAGCTTGCAGCCAAACCAAGTATAACTCAGATGGCTGTCATCTTCACCACTGGTGAGAAAATTTCTTCAAAATCGATCCCCTTTTTCTGTGCAAAACCCTTCACGACTAGCCTTGCTTTGTACATTGGTCGTGAGCTTTTCTCCTCGGTCTTTATCCTGTACACCCACTTGTTTCTTAGTGCTCTCCTGCCCTTGGGCAATTTAACCAGATTATAGGTGTGGTTGTCATGTAAGGATTTCATCTCTTCTTGCATGGCCTTCAACCACTCTCCTTTTTGCTCATATGCTATAGCTTCCTGGTAGTACTCTAGTTCTCCTCCGCCTGTAAGCATAACATACTTATCTGGAGAGTATCTTCTTGAGGTTTGGCGATTTCTAGTTAATCTTTTGACTTGAGACTCAATACTTGGCTCTGGAGGGTGTTGGACTTGTGGGTCTTCATTAGCTGTACCATTCGCATTTTCAGTTATATCTCCCCCATTATCATGCACCATGGGTGAGGGAGGTGGATCCAAGTTGACAGGATATTCATTGGGCATTCAGACTTCTCACCTTTCTGAATATCTTAAATGATTTGGTCTTCAGAGAATATAACATCTTTGCTCCTAACAATCTTCTTGTTAATTCGGTCCCATAGCCTGTACCCAAACTCTTTGTTAGTGCCCCGGCTTGACCGAGTCTCTGTTTGTCAATTACATGAGTCGGGTACAAGCACTTGCCAAGAAGCTTGAAGACTCAAGATGATCGAGGAAAAAGATCATGCTCCACCAAGCTCAAAGCTCGTCGTCATGGCAATCACAAGAATATGTATATGGCCATAGATGACCCTACGTGGAACCCACACCTGAGAGAGGACTAATAGGCTTAGTTGCATATGTTGGTAATAAACATAAATGCCTAGAGAGGATGCTGAACGGTGAATTGAAAGTGAACTTGGAAACATGAATTATGTTCACTGTCCGCACGACTAGTTTATCTCACCGACCCCTCGGTGCAGTTAGGATCGACTCATCGTGGTCAAAGACTGGTTGGCCAGATTGACATTGGTTCTGGAACTTCGAGCTGTCATTCTGGAAATGCCTCTGACCGACAGTCTCGTATACACCAACCCCTCGATGATGAACTTGAACGACCACTCGTGGTTAACGACTTGTTGGTATAAAAATTATAAGTTCTGGACTGAGAACTTATAAGGGCTCTCGATAAAATAAACATATTGGCAATCAAAGACCGATCGAGAGATACAGGACCGACCCCTCGGCAAAGGGCGACAGATCGTTCTGGGTAATAGGTTTCGAAAGTGAAAACTACTGTCAAGCATGCTTTGCACCAGAATGAGCCTATTGTATGGACCGATCTCTCAGTACCATAAGTGTCGACCCATCAGCGACAACGACATGTCGGCCGGAAAATAATAATGTCGTCGAGGGTGCATTTAATGCGCAACGATCGGGTGGTTGAACGGTAACAAATATGAACTCCGACCCATCGGTGCCATCAACCTGTCGGTCCTGGACAATCAATATGACCATTAAAACTCCTCTATAAATATAAGTGTTGGGTGATCGTTTTACTATCTTCCTTGAGCTTAAAAGAGTTAAACACTCTAATGAATGATCAACACTCTTGAGAAAAAGATCATAAACAACTAATCTTCGGATTATGTTTGCAAGTGAGAAAGAGAGGGAAAGAGAAAGATCATAAACAACCAATCTTCGGATTGAGTTTGCAAGTGAGAAAGCTATAAACTAGAAAATCTTTAATTTAACCAAATTTCCTAGTCACCCACAGATTGTAATTGCTACACAATGATTGAAAGAAGGAGCGTCAACACAACTCTGATGGGATCTTCATGAAGCACACATCAGCAAGAAAGAGTTTTAAGGCAAGTGTTTCTTGGTTCTTGGTTTTTAATTTCCTTTTAAAAACCTGTAACCCGAGAGTGGATTAAAGGGAGGTACCCTAGAACCACTATAAAAAACTCTAGAGCGTCGTCTCTGGCACAGTGGTGGGTGGAATTTCCAGCCAATTGAATGAGATGGAATTCATACTCTAATTGTGAAGGTGTAAATCCCCACATAGTGAATTTGGAGATAGCTCAAGGTTGAGTGAGTCCTAACAGTAGATGTAAGTTGGTGAACCGAACCACTATATATCTTGTGTCCTTGTGTTTGTGGTGTTAGAGCCAAGTTTTTGTGTTGATTGTCTTAATCACATTTGCTAACACACATTTTTTATTGTTGTTTACACTGCATTTGAACTAATCAATCAAGTAAAATTAAAAAAGACCAACGAATTTGGATTGACCTATTCACCCCTCTCTTCTAGGGTCAATCGCATTGTTATAGCTCCTGTGAAAATGGTACTTTCAATTGGTATCAGAGCTAAGTGCTCGTTACAAGGATTTAACCATCCGAGTAGATCCAAGCTACAACACCATGGGAGATGGTCATGCAATATCCAAACCTCCTTAGTTCGATGGATCAAACTATGTCTCTTAGAAGGCCAAAATGAGAAGTTTCTTCATCTCCACTGATTCATCGATTTGGAATATTGTAAAGACTGGATGGCAAGAACCCATGGAAGAAAACCAGTAGCAGAGACCTCAACCGCATCCAAGACTCCCAAACCTTTTGCATCTTGGTCCACTGCTGAGAAAGCTAATCAGACAGTTGATGGCAAAGCCATTAATGCACTAAATTGTGCAGTCTCAGACAGTGAATACAGGAGAATCATGACCTGTAAAACTGCAGAGGAAGCATGGGATGTTCTTGAGAGAACCCATGAAGGCACCGCAATAGTCAAGAGGTCCAAACTTCAGATCTTCCAAAATCAGTTTGACACCATTAAAATGAGGAAGATGAAGTTTTCATGGATTTCTATTCCAAAGTTAGCGACATTGTTAATTAAATGTACGCACTAGGTGAAGGAATACCCGAGGACAAGGTATGTACCAATATTGTCCGGAATCTTATAGAAAGATTCAAGCCCAAGGTTGTGGCTATGGAGGACAATAGAGATGTGTCCTTGATGAACATTGATGATTTGGTTGGTTCATTGCAAACCTATGAACTACACTTTGAACAACCAAAGGATAAATCAATTGCCCTGAAATTTTCCTTAAAACAAGTTAAGAAAACTAAAGAAAAAGAAATTTTTTCGGCAGACAATCTCTCAAGTGATGAAATGGCAATGTTTGCCAAAAAGTTTTATAAAAACTTTGCAAAGAGAAATAACTTGAGAAAAATGAGTAAGGGTGAGCCGAGTAAAAATTACCCAGGAAGGCAAGAAGAAAACAGAGGGAAAAGGAGAGGGAGAGGACATCAAGAAACAAACCTATTACAATTGTGGAGGGAGAGGACACTTCATGAATGAATGTCCGTCAGACAAAATAAAGAAGTCTATGATGTGGGTGTGACCCATGTGAAAACTTCCGAATCAGATAGCGATTCATATGAGAAGACCCAACTAAAAACTCGTGTCAAAAGGTTTCATAGCCTCGATCATTGATGATCATGAAAATCCCACAATTGTGACAGAGGAAGATGAGAGTGAAGATGAGGAAAATCTTCAAGTTTCCTATAATGCCCTGTTCCTTGAGAGTGAGGATGGCTAAAAAAACTCAACAGAGTTAAAAATGAAAAACTTGAACCTCTCTTGTCAAGTGGAAGATTTAAAAACAGAAAAATATCTCTTAATCTCCAAGCTAGAACTCTCTGATAATGAAAACTCAAACTTAAAAGAGATTAATAAAACTTTTCAATAATGAATAGCCATTCAATGTATGGATGTCGAGAATTTGTGGCATCATAATAAAATTCTTGAAGAAGATGTTAAAAGACCGTCTTTGGAAGTTAACGAACTAAAAACTCACTAAGAAAAATCCCAAAACAGGTTTACCTAAGGAGATGAAAGGCTTAAAATGCTCTTTGGTTCGGGTAGACTGTATGGTGATAGGTCTAGACTTGGAACCTCATCCACCAAAGTACCTATGAACCATGGGGAGCTAAGGAAAACAAGTATCTCTCGCCCTTCAACCGATAAGTGCAATTTTTGCCACAAGGATGGGCATTTCAAACGAAACTGCTATCATCTAAAGAGGTAACTGGTGAGGAAAGCACAAAAGCAAAATCAAGAAAAAACTATGCTTAAAAGACATCCACCAACACCTAATCCTAAAAGAAATCCAAGGAAGGTTGAGACAGGGCAAAACTCTTTGATAAGACAAATGACTCATGTCTTATAAAAGTTGATGAATCCAAGCTTTGGTCATCAAAGGTACAATCGTAGGGGTTTGTATGCAACACCAAATGCCACAATCTTTGTACCTAGGAGATAGACCATAAATCATGTTTTGTTGTGGTTTAAGATTCACTTCCATATCTTAGACCACTACAAATGAAGTCACAAGATACCATGTGAGTTCACATAGAAGAAAAATGCTATGACATGAAGAGAGGAACTGGCCACATACAAGTCTAGAATGTACTCTTCTTGGCTATAGTACATATTCTACTTGAAGACATTCCCTTCAAAGTATTTCGAAAAGTATACATTTTTGAATGAGAATTGTTTGTGTGCATGATTTGATTAAAGTCAGCATATTTGTGCGTTAAAATGAATTTATGTATGCCATGATTGGAATAGGATCTCCATCAAGTTGCACAAATCATGGATGATTGCTCTGCAATCTGAACCTGTAGCACCCCCACCCAAAAGTCCCACATCGGTTGGGAGCTTGGGTGGTGGGGGCTTTATTTGAGAGGGGGCAACCCTCCCTACTGCGAGGCCTTTTGGGCCTTGCTATGTGGGCCATGGCCCAGGAACAAAATCGTGCGGGTCGGGTAGGGCCCAAAGCGGACAATATCACGATGGAGTAGGTAGGATCGAGTTGTCACAAGTGGTATCAAAGCCAAGTTCAGCACTCGAACTATGTGGGTCTACTGCCTTCCACTGGATTCATTGGATCAAGCCGGGGACGGCTCTGGGCTTAGGGGTGGATTGTGAGACCCTGACCCAGCCCAGACGGCTAAATCCACTAAGGGCCAGACCCAAGTGAAGAGAGTGGAGTGGGAGTGTGTTTATGTGCTTGAGAGTGAAAACCAAGGTCCCACATCAGAAGTTGAGAAGTTTGAGAGGGGGTTTATAAATAGTCTTGCCCTCCTCTTCCAGCAAGACGCATTTTGGACCCAGACTTGGGCCGAGTCCGATCCAAAAATCGTACGGGCTCGAACGTGTGCACGTGTGTGCGCTTGTGGGCCCAAAGAGGACAGTATCTTGCTGGACCGAGCATCAAGCCCTTTTAATGGGCCAAGCTGTTACAAATGACTTGTGACAACCGGACCCTACCCTATCGTGATATTGTCCGCTTTGGACCCTACCCGACCCTCACGGTTTTGTTCATGGGCCCTGGCCCACATGGCGAGGCCCAAAAGGCCTCACAATGGGGAGGGTTGCCCCCTCTCAAATAAAGCCCCCACCACCCAAGCTCCCAACGGATGTGGGACTTTTGGGTGGGGGTGATACAATCCACCCCCTTAAGACCAGAGCCGTCCCCGGCTCTGTCTCGTCACACTGACAGGGGTCCACACACAAGCAACCAAGTCCACAAATAGAGAGCCCTCACAGTTTGAGTGTTGAACCGTGCTCTAATACCACTTGTAACAGCTTGCCCATAAAAAGGGCTTGAGGCTCGACTCAGCAAGATACTGTCCGCTTTGGGCCCACACGCGCACACGTGCACATGCGCGAGCCCGCACGATTTTTGGATCGGACCAAGCCCAAGTCCACGTCCAAAACATGTCTTGCTGGAAGAAGAGGGCAAGGCTACTTATAAACCCCCTCTCAAACTCCTCAACTTCCGATGTGGAACCTTGGTTTTCACTCTCAAGCACACAAACACACTCCCACTCCACTCTCTTCACTTGGGCCTGGCCCTTAGTGGACTCGGTCGTCTGCGCCGGGTCAGGGTCTCACAGAATCTCTCGGTGTTGTCGACATGTTGGTGAATAGAATGTCGGAGTGATAGACATGTCATTACTGTGCGAAATCAAAGCACTGCTAAAAATGGGGAAAAGTAAAAAAAAAAAAAAGACCTGTCTGTGGAACCGACATATCGGTGAGAAAGAAAGTTAAAATAAAAAGGGGTCACTTTCTGCGAAAGCGACAACACTTTCAAATTCGCTGTCTCTCCTCCCGTGAAGGTCTGTGGTCCCTCTTTCTCCTCTTGTGCCCTAGACCGGTCGATAGGACCTCTCGGAATGATTTCCTATCGGAAATTCATAGGGCTTTTGCTCCTCAATCCTCTAGAAGCCTGATAATAGCCATTTTTGTGATTTTCATAAATCAAGTAAAGCTCAGGTTTCATCTTATCCTTTTTCGAACCAGTGTTTGAGGATCTCCTCCAAGAAAAACCATGCCCAAGAAGACGGCAGCCCAGAGACATCCTAAGCACTCTATAGAGCGAGGTGAATCCAGTTGTGCCAATAAATGGACTAAAAGAACCAAAAGGACAGCCTTTCGGTCTAGCCCTGGGTCAAGTTTTGAAAATACTGTATATATTCAGGAACAACAAGAAACCCAACCTGAGGTAGGAGAAGACCCCATAGTTGACAAAGGTGTCATCTTCGAAGAACGACGAGAGGAAAGGAGAGAAGAAGAAAATGAGTAGAATGGTCGTAGAACCAGAAATGAAGACCGTGTTGACAGTGAAGAGGAAAGCGACGACTCTAAAGACTTTTGGACTGACTCTGACGAACAAGAAGAGAATGACCACCCTTCTCTAGATACTCTGCGTAGAAAAGTATTCCAACTAGCAAGGAGAATAGACTATCTTTAAAATAGTCTAAAAAGCATCCGGTTGATTATCCAGGATCTAGTTGCTGCTACCTCGTTCTCCGATCGAGTTCCAGACACTCCATCTCCTCCTTCTACACCTCCTCAGGATGGCTCTGCTTAGGACAGTTTTTAGAAAAACTATACTTTTGTTATTTTGTTTAAGCACCCATAGTATCCCCCTTAGCAAAAACCATATGCAGTCAATGCACATTTTGTCAAATGCAATGATATGGTTTGGTTTAGTATGATATGTGTATTGTTGTGTATGTATGTAATTTATCTCTTGTGTATGATATACTAACATGCAGGTTTAAATTAGTTGTATTGGCATGTTAAGGAGATAAGGGTTCGAGCTGTGATGCTACACATATCCTTGGAGTATGGGGGAACACAAAATATGTGCTAATTAAATGCTGTCACTGGTCATGACAACTTGTGGAGAAAGGAGAATGCAAGCTTGAAAGCTAAGTTTGTGGGGGACTAGAGAAGAAAAAACTAAGAAAAATAGCTCATAGAATGGGGGAGAAAACAAGAAAAAGCTAAGAACATTAGCTTAACCCAGAAGCCTGATGCACGAAAAGTGCGAATTAAAACAGACATATCGGCAATCAAAGACCGATCGAGAGACACAGGACCAACCCCTCGACAAAGGGCGACAGGTCTTTCTGGGTATCAGGTTTACAAAGCGGAAACTACTATCAATCAAGCGTTGCACCAAAACGAGTCTATCTTATGGACCGACCTCTCGATACCATAAGTCTCGACCCATCGGCGACAACGACATGTCGGCCGGGAAGTAATAATGCCATTGAGGGTACATTTACTGTGTAACACATGGGTGGTTGAATAGTAACAAATATGAACACCGATCATCGGTGCCACCGACCTGTCGGTCCTAGACAGTCAATATGACCGTTAAAACTCCTTTATAAATATGAGTGTTGGATGATCGTTTTACCATCTTTCTTTAGCTTAAAAGTGGTAAACACTCTAAGGATCGATCAACACTCTTAAGAGAAAGATTATAAACAACCAATCTTCGGATTGTGTTTGCAAGTGAAAAAAAGAGGAAAGAAATATCATAAACTGTAACACCCTGGAATTTCAAAGTTATCAATTTATATGAAATTATTCATATTTACGGAATTGCTATTGTGATATAATTGATTTGAATTTAAATGGGTCAATGGTTCAATCAAGACCCAAAGGATGGTAGTTTTGTTTACAAAATAAATAAATGTATAAGATATACTTAAACGGGTCAAAAGTCATAATTGGGTCAAATTTTGTTAAATGGGTCAAAAATGACCAAATTGGACCCAATGGGTCGTAGTTGACATATTTGACTATTTGGTGAGCTCAAAGCTTAATTGGGTTAAGATGAGTTAAATGTTTGAGTTGGGTTTGAGTTGAAATAAATGTTGGAGTATAGTTGAGTGGAAATTATTAGTTGAGTCACATAAAATAAATGAGTTAAGTTTGGGTGAGTTAAATATATGAGTTAGATGGAATAATTGTTTAAGTGAGTGTATGAGAGTGGAGTGGACTGGTGGTAGGTTTTAAACAAAATGAACGTTGGCTGCATGGGAGGTATTACCATGCATGTAACTCCCATTTAAGTGGTAAAGGAAATGGGAGTTACATTTTGAAAATACATGGAAGACGTTGGAGGTGGGAGTGTTATTTCAAATGCAAAGTGTTTACACGTTGGAAATGGTTAGAGTACATTGGTTGGGTCTTCAAAAGACAGCAATAAATAGATTGATGGTTCATGCATGTAACTCCAAGGTTGGAGAACAAATGGGTAGCTGATTAGAGGAGTAACACATAAGAGATTACAACATTTTAAATTCAAATTAGATATTAAATCAATGGGAGTAACAAAGTGTGTTCACACTTGGAAGAGGGGAGTTTTTATTCCAGTGATAGAACTCCCACATGGGACGTTGATGAGGGCCAAATGGGGCTGATTGGAGCTGCTGTTTGTGGAGTTACACTTGAGAGTGGTGGCTGTTACATAAGCCAAAATTTAGAGGCAACCAACAAGGGACGGTGCAGCACATGGGAGTTACATTTCAAAATGAAACTCCCATGTGAGACCTTAAGGAGAGGGGAGGTTACATTAGTCCAACCACAAGAGACGTTGGTTGCTTGGGGTGTCATTTCATAGATGAAAACCCCCAAGTAACATAAAGAAGTTTGATTAAAGTGAGGGAGTTACACAAGGGTAACCTTGGACTGTTTTTGATCAAACAAGGGATTTTCATTTTACTCTCTCTCTCTTTCTTTCTTGGACTATATTATCATCTCCCAAACACCAAGAACAGCAGCTTGTCACGAATTTTGTAATCAGTCTTGGGTTGTTTTCTTTCACCAAATCAAGAGCACACATTGAGCAAAGGAGGGGGGGATCAAGGTTTCCCATCTAAAAGCCAATATTCTATCTCTCTCTCTTTGCTGTCCTTGATTTTTCCAAACACCTAGAGCAGCAGCTGGTTGTTTAAATCAGTCCTTGACCATCAAGGAATCAAGAAGAAGGAGAGGCTAAGAAAGGGAAAGGAATAAGCCGGAGTGAAGATCAATTGGAGGAGTCGCGGAAACGGTAGGTTTTTCGATAAACAATTTTTAAATCATGATCCGGCCATTGGATGGCCAAATCTAACAAGGGTTAGATATTGGATGGAGGTACATGAATGAGATAAAAAGATGGACCATAGGGTTCGGCACCATTGGATGGCCGAACCCCATGGAAATAATTGATTTATTTGGATGGTTTTTGGAAGTTAAAACCATACAAGTATGAGACTGTTTTTAGATGATAAAAGTGGATTAAGTTTGATGTTTTTAAAGGACAAAAATCATGTCAAAACATAGCAAATTTTATATATGTCAAATGGATCATTTTGTGGCCAAAAATCAGTAAGTAGGATAAGAAGATTTACATCAAGGAAACCTTGGGGTTCGGCCATGTGTATGGCCTAACCCCATGGACTGTTTTTGATGGTTATTTGGGTCAAGTGTAGGATGGATTTTTATGTAAACGTAATGTGCTTTGATTTAAGAATAAACTAAGTTTATAAATGGATAAATGGATCTAAACCATAGGCCATAAGGTTCAGCCAATTGGGTGGGCCGAACCCCATGAAATGGTATGACATTTCATGGAAGTATTAAATGGTTTTGTGAGATTTTAAAAGATTTAAAGTGAAGATAAGTTTACTGGTTTTTTTAGGTAACTAGGGCTTGGCTGAACCATATTAATACTATGGTTAAATTATGGATTAAAACCATGGACAATGGTTGGATTAATTACACCAAGAACCATAGGGTTCGGCCATCCATGGACTGTTATGTGGATATATTTGGATTGAGTTTTACAAAATGGAAATCATACAAAGTGATGGGCTTATTGGATGGTTTTGAAAGGTAAAAACATGATAACATTATACTGTTATCCTATGTCTAAATGAGACCAAAAACATGTTTAAAAGGACCAAAACTATGGGGTTTTATGGCTAAGATAGGACGTGGAAGTTTAAGTGGATTTTTGGGACTTAGACTAAGTTAGAATCACATGAGTGAATGCTTAACTTGCTGTTATGTAAATAAGGTTTTGGGATTTCTAGAACGGTGTACAAGTCGTGATCGGAAGACGGTTCAAAGGAAAGGTCGAACAAAGTAAACTAGTAGGTTTCCTACCTTTGCTGTAACCACTATTTCATATGCTGTTTTATGTTGATTTTGATATCTTATATGATTGTAAAGTTATGTTTTTAAATGACATGTTTGCATAGACATCTCATGCATGGCATGGGATGATGGTGTTGTAACCGGATGCCACACTCCGTCGGGGCGTCCGAAAGACCACTGTGGGGTACCCTGATGATGAGAATCCCATCAAGAGGAATCCGGAGGCCACACTCCGTAAGGGCGTCCGAAAGACCACTGTGGGTTACCTTGACAATGAGAATCCCGTCAAGTGATATCTATGTTGAATGGTGATGGGTGGGACTCATTACATGTTCATTTCATACATAGCATGTTTTTATGGAATTTTGTCTCACATGTATTATTATTATATTATTTGCATGTTTTGACTAACCATGTGGTAGCCCTATTCGGAAACACTAATGGGCACGTTGATCTAACGCCCTATCTATATCCTTAGTAGATGATGCAGGGAAAGGGAAGAACGTGGATCGAGAAGGGGACCAAGTACGGAAACTTGGGCGGTTTGAATGAATGGAATGGATTATGAATGGACTATTTTATGGACTTGATATTTGATATATTTGGACAATGTAATTTGGTAATTAGTTATGTTGGCTTATAATAAGTAGTTAAGATAGATGCTATGGTTTGTTTTATGTCGGATGTTTTGATTAAACAATTAGTTAAGATTGATTAGTAATTTTGGAGAATAAGTTATGTACTTTGCTATCTAAGAATGAAAAATTGGATTAGTCATAGGTTCTATTATAACCTCAGTTAGATTTAGACTAAGTTAATTCCGCAAGTTATATATGTACCATGTGCGGATCAGTTTTATGGACTTAGTTCATACGCACATGGGCTTGGCCAGTTAAGGGTCGGATTTAGAAATCCGAACTTAACTCGCGTCGTGACACTCCGCCCCGATCACATGATTATTATATTTAAAAAAAAAATAAACTCTAAAAATTAGAGTGAAAAGGGCGGGGTGTTACATAAACAACCAATCTTCGGATTGAGTTTGCAAGTGAGAAAGCTATAAACTAGAAAAGCTTTGGTTTAGCCAAATTTCCTTGTCACCCATAGATTGTGCTTGCTATACGACAACTAGAAGAAGGAGCGTCGACACAACTCCGGTGGGATCTTCAAGAAGCACACATCAGTGAGAAAGAGCTTTAAGGCAAGTGCTTCTTGGTTTTTAATTTCCTTTTAAAAACCTGTAACCAGATAGTGGATTAAAGGGAGGTACCCTATAACCACTATAAAAAGCTCTAGAGCGTCGTCTCTGGCACAGTGGTGGGTGGATTCCCAGTCAATTGAGTGAGGTGGAATTCCTACTCTAATTGTGAGGGTGTAAGTTCACACATAGTGAATTTGGGGATAGCTCAAGGTTGAGTGAGTCCTAACAGTGGATGTAGGTTGGTGAACCGAACCACTATATATCTTATGTCCTTGTGTTTGTGGAATTAGAGCCAAATTCTTGCGTTTATTGTTTTAATCACATTTGCTAGCACACACACTCTTGATTGTTGTTTCCACTCCATGTGAACTAATCAATCAAGTAAAATTTAAAAGGACCAACGAATTTGGATTGACCTATTCACCCCCCCTCTAGGGTACATCGCATTGTTCTAACTCCCATGTAAAGGGTACTTTCAGTCTTCATTTCCATAGCCCAAGAAAATGCATTCTTTTGACTTGGTGTCGAGCTTCGATTTCTCATCTTTAGGGATATGGACGAACGCTCTACAACCGAACACCTTCAAGTGATCATAAGAGCCATCTTAGACGGTCCAAAATTTGTTTGGCATGTCACCATTCAACCGTGCCGAAGTAGAAAGATTAATCAAATCAACTGCGGTCATCATAGCTTCACCCCCAAAAGGTGTTGGGCAATTTGGCATGAGATAACATGCATCAGATTCTTTCAATGATCGTCTGGTTCATTCTCTCTGCCACGCCATTATGTTCAGGAGTCCATAGAACAGTTTGTTCATGTCTAATTTAATTTCTTCTGCAATAGTGTTTGAAGGATCCAATGTACTCTCCTTCAATGTCGGTGCGGATACATTTCAAGGTCCTGCCGGTCTCCCGTTCAACGCTGACCTGAAATTGCTTGAATACATCTAGCACTTGATCTTTGGTTCTAAGTGCATAGACCCAAACCTTCCTAGAGTGGTCATTAATGAAAGTAACAAAGTATCTTGCACCACCAAGAGTACAAGTGCTCATAGGACTGCAAACATCAGAATATAGAACATCTAAAACATTAGGTTTCCTAGCTGCAGGTTTAGAGTGAAAAGAAATTCTATGTTATTTTCCAACCAAGCAATGTTCGCATTGTTTGAGAGACATACCTTTCACCCCAATGAGAACCTTCTTTCTAGATAAAATCTACAGGCCTTTCTCACTCATATGACCAATCCATTTTTCCCATAGCTAGATTGACGAATCTTGTCCGAGAGAATTCACAAACCCACAGTTGATTTTAGCGTGTCAAGTAGAGAGTTTTCTCCTTCTTTCCTCTAGCTAGCACTAGAGAACATTTGTTGAGCTTCCACTTTCCATTACCAAAGACATTGGTGTAGCCTTCATCATCAAGCATTCCGGTGGAGATCAAGTTGAGACGCATGTCTAGAACATGTCTCACATCTTTGAGAACCAAGCGACAATCCGTATTGGTTTCAAGACAGATTTCTCCCCTTCCCACGATCTTTGACAATTTATCATTTCCCATCCGAACATGACCAAAGTCTCCATTGGTGTAGGATGAAAAGAAGTCCCGCCGTGAGGTTACGTGAAATGATGCACTAGAATCGACTATCCAACATGCGTCTTGAGATGTTAGATTAACACAATTATTATCATAAGCAATGATTACCTCATCTTCGGTGGAAGCAGTAGCAGTGGTGCCTTTGGCTTCATTTTTCTCATTGTTGTTGCGATTGCCTTTTCATGTGACCTAGCTTGCCATAGTGATAGAATTTTAAGTCATTTCTTTGCTTGGACTCGCCCCTTGACTTGTTTCTCGACTTGTCACGGTCGTGTGATTTTCTATCTTTGCCTCTTGCCCGCTTTTCTGTGACGAGGGCCTCTGACCCGGTCAATATTCCTTGTTCATTCCGCTTCATTTTCTCATTAAACATGTTATCTTTCACCCTGGTCATGGTGAGCACACCTTGAGGAGCAAAGTTGCTTAATGACACCACCAAAGTGTCTCTGTAACGCCTCGTCCCACGACGAACCAGTGACACTGACACGTCACGATCTGCCACGTGACAAAAGCGTCAGATTCTAATTCAACAATTAAAATCTCATCGCCAGATATAACAGGGAGGACTAGATTCCTAAGTACAATTGAAATTCCTACTGAAATTTCGGCAAAGTCTCCTCTAAAATTGGGCATTTGGCAAATTTTATTTCCCCTACATCTCATCTTCATCACCTATCAAATTATAGCAATAATATTTCCTTATTAATGACATCAAAATATTACGTACTCCATTTAAACACCTTGGAGTTACGTACTAACCCAAATTACTTATTACAATCCATGGATTCTCACATTAAAATATCTCAATTCTAATAAATTTCTCAAACTCTCTGATAAAGGAAAAGAGTAAAGGGAACTTTGTATGTCATATTCTCCTTTGTTTCAAACATCTTCTTGGGGTTCTTCAAACCCCACTTCCATGGTGTTCCCTGAAATGGTAAGGATATGAACTACACTAGCCTAGTGAGGAAATATATAATAACACACATCTCAACATTATATTTATCAACATACATTTCATTAAAAATTCAAGATATTCAATATTTCACAATAAAGGATAATAAACTCCATGTGACTCACAATCACCAAACAATTCATATGCAAACTACATGATGCACATTCATATGCCTATGTCAATGCATCTCACCACGTGTATCAACACATACGTCCCACGTATCTTATCTCACTACCCACATGTCCCACGTGTGTAACACATACGTCCCATGTATGCTATCTCACCTCTCACACGTCCCACATGTGTTAACAATACGAAACATGCGTCCCATGCATGCCAATACATTCACACCCAATATACTCGTAGGGCGGCACATACGTCCCAGGTATCTTGACGCCACTGCGTTCACGAGGTGGTGAACACGTCCCACATGTACGAACACCATCGTGTTCACAACCTTACTCATGCTCATGCACATGCTCATGCCCACGCAACATATCCACCCATGAATAATGCAACACATTCACAGGGTTTGTACAACCACATCACATAAGTTACATGTGTTATCTTCTATTGCATATATCATATATTACAGCCTGTATTCATATTCTCAAATATCATCTATCACATCATTCTCATTTATCATAACATACCTTGCAATCACATAATTCTCATATATTACATCATGTCATGTAATTACATAATTCTCATACACCAATCATAGCACGTGTTCACATTGTCCACTAAAATTAGTTTTTATCATAAACAAAGTCATATAATCCATGATTCACCAATTAATAAACCAAGCACATCAATAGAGAAATTTAGATGAAATAGTTAAAAATATAAACTATTGTGTGTTAGAACCCTCACATCTATGTGCTTTTCGAATAATCGTTGAGTGTTGTTAATCCGCTTGGTCGAAGGGATCTCTGTGGACATGAAGTTGAATTCAATATTAAAATCTCACCCTTGGCTGATTTCTCGAAAAGGAAGAGGAAACACAAAATACTGAAGTAAAATCAACTAAGCCAACATCAACTGGATAAAATACTTAGGGTAAATAAACAAACGGAAAGTAAATATGAGAAGGGTCTAAGTTCAAGGAGTGAGGTACCAAAACCCAATTCTTTACTGAAATGGTTATTGAATCATGCTTCAAAAGGCCATAGAATTCAAAGAATGTAAGTGTACCGATTGCATTGTGTTACGCCTCATGTCTTGCAAGATTCATTAATGAGAAAGGAGATAATGACATGTGACAATGGCTACATGGCTATTAAATTTCCACCATCACGAGCATGGCTGAATGAGGCACACTTTGAGTAAGATAATTAAAATGGATAAAGCAGGACAGGAGACACCACATTACATCTGCCGCCCAAACAAGGAGGCCTGGACGGTGAAATATAGGTACTTAATCCTTGTAAAATTTTGGAAATATATAATGTGTGGTTGTAAATGGTTTCATTATAGCTGACATTAGCCTGGTTAATAGCCCCACAAAGTAGAGATTAACAAAATGAACTACTCAAAATAAAAAGAACCAAGTCATTTTTCTTTAAAACCAACAAAATCTGTCATTTGCCCTTTCAAGGCCTGCAACTTTGAAAATCATTAAAAGAATAAATTACATTTTTAATTATTTATTTAAAACAAAACCATAAGACTATTGATTTTTTTCAAAGCCCCAGATACGTAAAAGCCGTTGTCTATTTATACACTATATAGTGTTGGAAAAATAAAACATCATAGATAAGGTAACTAATCTAATAGTTGCTGGATTTTATAGAGGATTAAATAGTAGAAATATCCGAAATAAAATTAGCAAATCTACTAATAAAAGAAAGACAGAACAAAAGATAAAATACTTTGAAGGAATTGACTGAATAGGGGCTGATTTCAAGGTCTGAGCAGGTCGCAATGAACAGTAAGGATCTGCTTGACAGAACCGAGGTTGGAAGTTTTGGAGAAGACTGGCTTTATGAATCAACCACTATTTGAAGCACTAATTTGCAGGGATTTGAGGAGAATCCAGTCAAACGGGCAAAGCAATAGCAGTGGGGAGTCAGTGAGACTTGATTTCTTTCGTTCTAGAAAAGAGAAAATCTGAGTAGGGTCGCCATTTTGGAGAGGATTTGACGATGAAAGAGGGAGCGTTGAAAGATTTGAGCGAAGATAGAGGGAACGTTTACGGGGGTTTGGAGATCCGTTGCCTTTTGGTTTGACATCGCGAAGGAATAGGGATTTTGGAGGAAACGGTTGTGGAAAGGAGAAGAAACGAGAGATAGAGACACGGTAGCTCTACCTCTCATTCGTCCAAGTGCACAAGAGCGAGGGTGGGCCGAGTGGGGTCCACTCAAGTCTGTGGGATATTTTTGAGTATTTAAAAAATAATCATTTGTTTATTGATTTATGTTTATATAAATCACGAAGAATAGGGGTCTTGATTGGGATTTTTATAATATAAAAAATATCACAGTTAAAAATAAAAAATTTAATTACAAAAATTGAAATTTTGTACGCAGTATTAAGGAATTTTAAAATTACACACTTAAACTCAAAATGACAGGTCAAGTCATTACAGTCCCAGCTGTTTGGCAAGGAACTGAGTAACAATAATGCTTACTACTCATCATCAAGTGTCATCTTCATGGTAGTCAATTGATTCACCAAGCCTTGGAAGTCGCTCGAGTGTTTAGCAACATTTCATCCATCCTTGAATTTCAAATTCACCAATTGGCGAATCACCAAGGCTTTGTTTTGTGCAGTCTTTCGCTCATACATGACCTCTAATTTTGTCCACAATGAGTGAGTGTTGGTTTCTTGTGCTACGTGATGAAAGACACTTTGATCGACTCATTGCCGAATTTGTCCAATAATTTTTCTATTTATAATCTCCCATTCTTTGTTAGTATTTCTTTCTAGTTTGCCATCATCACCTTGAATAGGCTCATATAATTCTTTGCAATAAAGAATGTCCTCCATTCTTGACTTCCATATTGAGTAATTTGATGATGTTAATTTGATCATTACAGATGACGATTCCTCCATTTCAGTTCACACAAAACCACGAACAATGAAGCAAGCTCCTGATACCACTTGTCGAGAAAGAAGTACTATCAATTTGTTTTGTAGAAATCCCTAGATCAAATCTTTTCCCAAATGTGTGAATGAAATAGAAAATGTAATAAAATAATAAAACAAGCAACCACATTAAAGTGACACAAAGATTTACATGGTTTGGCAATGTGCCTACATCTACGGAACAAACTCCGAATTGGTCTTCCACTATACAATGGGCTTACAAGCAACTCTCTCTTAAACAAAAGAGGATAACAACATCAAGAGTTTACAACTCAAGGATAACAAAAAAGAATAATCTCACCGAAGTGGTTGCGCTGTCGTCTCTTCCAAAATCATCTTTGGAGATATCACCACCAAACTCTTCCTTTTATCCACAAGAGCTAAGTGAGGCTCTCACTCTCCAAGTGTCTCTCACTTGAAGTTTGAACTAGTGGAATGTTGAAATGAGGAGAGAAGTGGGTTTATATAGACTTAGGAGAGGGGTGAAAACCTAGGCCATAATGAGCTCTTTTGAACTCTCTAAGAGACCTTTCCAATTTCAACATGGCTTCTTCAATTTTCTAAGAGACTACAACAACCAATGAGCATCTCTTCTATTCCCAAAAAGCCATTCCTCATTCCCATGAGGCATCTCCTATTTCAATGAGACATTTCTCATTTCAAGGAGGCATTACTACTTACAAGGTTCACACACCTTGGGTTGCCAAAGGTTTCATCCACTAAGGAGGAAACCCAACAGTTCTTAGAAAGGAAAGCTCACTTGATCCTCAAGACGCATCGGTGAGGACTCCTCGACTGCAACTCAATGCTTGCCTTCAATAATTTTCTATTGGAAAAATAACATAATCTTATTTCATAATAATCATCCCTTAAATCTGCTGATTATACCTTCTTATATAGAAAAAAGGTAAACACAAAAATCCCTAGATGTGAGCCGACCCTCGCAATTCAAATTAAAGCAACTTCTAAATATTCAAACTAAACATGATCCTAACATTATCCTAAAGCCAGTAGTATTCGAAAAATATTTCCTAATGCAATTGCTAATTCCTAAACTAGCAAGTAACCGACCATGGAAACTTAATCCTAACATAACTAAATCAGTCAACGTGGTAGCTGGGTTTTATTCCCACAAGGTGTCCCAATTCCAAAATATTTGGCATTCTCCAATCTTCCAACGTTGGGTCTTCAACTTAGTTGGGCTTCAAGTTTTGGCCCATTGTAAAGAGGCTCAGGACCATATGTGCATCAAGATGGGTAGGCCTGATATTAGTTGGCTTCGGCCCACATATGGGTCTAATACACCAAATCTTTCAACTCGGGCCCTCGACCTATTAATTTGCTCATGCACCCGTCTGGATCAACAATAGCATTTTGTTCACGTCCGCAGATGTCCGCATCAAAATTTGGTACCACTAATGCAATCTTTTCCGTCATTGCTGGTTTTATTTACCTAGTTAGACTACATTTCTATGAGATCCAGACTAACATTTTCCAGTCGAATCAGAGGGTATTTAATATCAACATTTAAGAATAAACGTTGCAGGCGAGTCGGACTGAAGAGGGATGGAAGGGAAAAGGAAAAAAGGTGGAGGACAAGGGGTGGCTGGATCGCAGACAACACACAAGGCAGACAGTCGGTGAAAGCAGCGATGGAGAGCTTGGCTAGCGTTAGTGGAGAACTCGGCTGGAAGAAGTAGCCAAGTAGGAAAGAGCAGTGCATGGCGACAATCCCGACGGTGATGACGTGTTCCCATCCACCTTTCTCACTCTCTCATCGTTTGATGAAGGAGAAAGAATGGGAAGAAAATCAAACTATTGATGAGGGGTAGAATAAGAATTCAAATTAAAAGAAAAGAATCCGGTGCATATAAAATGGGATACCCGGTTTCTATAACATTACCCATTAGGAAAATAGCAAATTGAATGCCTAAAAATAGTGGAGAGGACTGAGGTCTTTCATTTCTAAAGGCATCATGAAGTGTTCGTTTTAAATTGGTGATGCCAAAATCGTCTAACACATGTAATGGCCATATCATCAACATTAAAAGCAACATGATTCAACCATAAAGTGAGATGAGAAAAAATAAAACAGAATTATTCATGCTTTGATAAAAAAATGGCATTAACCATAATACTTTAAAATTTTGCAAACTAAGCTCTTGGGACTTGTATAAAACCATAAAGCACATGACAAAGATGACAAACTTGCTGATTAGGGTCAAGAGAAAGACCAAGAAGAAGCTTCATATAGACTTCTTCTTGTAGGTATTCATTGAGAAATACATTTTTGCATTCATTTGATAATGGGGCCAATTTTGAGCTACAATGATGGAAATGAGTGTCCACGGATTTCATTTTTATGATAGGAGCTAATGTTTCTTTAATGTCAATGCTATATCTTTTATGTCCTTTAGCCACCAACCAAGCTTTATATCTCACTACAAAGCCATGATGTCTAGTTTTAACTTATAACAATCCCAATAAAATAAGGTTGGATAGTTGATAGGTAGAATCTATAAGTGGTGATATATTCCAGAACAAAAAATTGTGAAGGACAAGAAAATGAATGGAAAAAAAACCATGTTAAGAAGGTGAATCTTAGTGAAAAAAGGTCAATAAAGACAAGATGATTATCAAAGGTATTTGATGTAAAAGATCTGATGGTAGAATGAGGAACATCCTCTAAGAACATGACATATTGTGAAAATTCTAAGTTTATTAGGAATGGAATCATAGAGACAATATCCTTTATATGAGGAACATCTTGTTGGAATATATTAGACTTAGTGTTAGATTAGGACTTTAAGTTTGAGTTAATCTCTAATTTAGAGATGTATTGTATTTAGAATTATGTTAAGAGTTGAATAATATACACCGTTTATTTCTTTTTCTACATGGTATCAGCTAAAATACCGATCCTGACTTTTGTCTTTCTTCGAAAGTAGTTTCTCCTTGTCGTGGTTGGTCTTCTCTCCCCTTGCCATACGTTTCCTCCTGCAGAGGGAGAGGGAGGGGGAATCTTTAGTTTCGATTTTAGATTGAGTGTTGCGATTTGCTGCCCAACACTATTGTGTAATACTATTCTCGGGGATCTGCAGCATCTTTGATTGTTCTCTGCTATTCTTGGCCTCCCCGGATCATGAGCAAGACTCTCGTCTCTGGACTACTGTGTCTGCTCAACTTTTGTTGTTCGTCCGACTACCAGTTTCTGCTCAGCCAGGATCTCAGTTGGACTGCCCTGTTTGGTCACTGTCTAGATCTCTTTCTACATGGGGTGACTTGTCTTCTCTCCCTCTGCCACACATCTCCTTTGGCAGAGGGAGAGGGAAGGAGAGCAATTCACGCTTGCAAATTTGTTTGCCCAAGAGTTGTCTCTGCAAAATAGATTTGCGTTCATCAACAACTCTTGCTGTTCAGTGCAGAGTTTCCTCTTTTCTACGTTTGTCTTCAGATGTCATCACCTTGCGGTGTCAACAACAGTTCGCCATACGGCATTGCGCTGCCCACTTCGACGGAAATCTCACTCAGATCTGGCCCCGATCTGGGTGTTGCCTGAGTTAGATATGCCTAGTATTTTCTTGATGTTCTTGGACTATCTGTTCTCAACCGTTCGTCTCCAATATGAAAACTCTTAAAAAATCAGATCTGATTTGAAGCCCATACTCCGTCTTTCGCTCAATCTCTTGTTGTCTCTCTAGCGTGCGAACCATGCCGTTTGCCCACATCTTCATCATTTCTTACGTCTGGCCGGGGAGGTTCTATTTCATTTTGGATTCAGCTTTGGAGTTATTAGCAACATCTCATTGTTCTTTGTCCATAGAGAAAGTATTTGTCATAGGAGGTGGCCAGGTGTTAATTGATTCTCTCAATGCACCAAACTATGATGCTATTTCTATTACAGAAATTGAGCCAAGCATTGAACGTGACACTTTTTCGCCCGTGGCATGAAGAGTTTAAGATCTTTCAATCATCATCCACTAATCATGATTCAAACTTGGTGATTTGTTGTTTCTTCTTGTCACGATTTGCAAAATTTGTGCCAAGAAAAAAGGGACACAAATTGTCATTCTCCTCCTATTTTTGGCATTTTTCGAAAATGAGATGGCATGTTTTGGACACATGTCCACTTGTTGTGGAATTCATCCACTCCTTTTATTTCGGGGACTCTGATTCGTCCCCATTGTTTGCTGGCCTTTTATGGCTACAACCTTATTTACTGGTCTTTACAACTTCAGCCATTGTTTACAGGCCTTTTATGGCTACAACCCTATTTGCTGGTCTTTATGACTTCAGCCTTTATTTGTTGGCCTTTTATGGCTATAACATTTTATTTGCTGGCCTTTATGGCTGTAGCTATTGTTTGCTGGCCTTTATAGCTACAGTCTTTTATTTGCTAGCCTTTATGGGTACAAATTGTTTGCTGACCTTTACGGATACAACATTTTATTTGCTGTCTTTTATGGCTACAACCATTGTTTGCTGGCCTTTCCGATCTGATTGATCGATGTGATGGCTTCAGCCTTATGTTGGCATTTATTATGCCCCTGTCTTTCAGGTGTTCACCGCATGTCATTATGCAACCAATCAACGCTGCCACTTCAAAACATATTTGTAGTCATTCAATGCACTGCCTCTTCAACAAAATACTTTTGCAGCCAAACATTATGCTGCTTTTTCAACAAATCTTCGTGGCCAGTTGGTGTGCCACTGTTGCAGTTCACATGTCATTTCTTCACGTTCCAAGCTTCGCGTTCATCCACGCATCAGCTTGCAGGGGCATGTTGGAATATATTAGACTTAGTGTTTGATTAAGACTTTAAGTTTGAGTTAGTATCTAATTTAGTGATGTATTTAGTTTAGAATTATGTTAAGAGTTTGAGCTTGATTGTGATAACCCTAAGGTAGACTAGAGGCTATATAAATAAGTGTAATAGCTTAGAGTTGAATAATATACGCCGTTTATTTCTTTTTCTACAACTCTAAGAAAACACCAAGAGCTTACCATAGAGAGGTTTACTTCTCACCATAGAGAAGATTGGTTCTTTCATTTTGCAGAACTAGAATGAAACACGAACAGCTAAAAATGCAAAGATGTGAATAAGCAGGTTTCACGTTGAAAATGCATTCATTGGGTGAAATTCTAGGGGCAAGTAAAGATGGTATACAATTAATTGAGTAAATACCAATTACTACAATCTCACCCCAAAATTGAGCTAGGAAAAAAATGACAAATAAACATTGTAAGCATTCCAAGGATGCATGTATTTTTTAGGTAGAACAGGAATCTGACCCGGGATCGAAATTGGAAACATAGAGCCGATATTGAAGGAAAATAGAAAAAAAATCCAGCTATTTTTTATTTTTTTTATTCTCTCACTGGTAAGATTATTAAGTTTCTATTTTATTCCTACTTTCGTTTTTATTTAATTCCTAACTATTAGCAATAGGGTTCGCTTATAAATATATGATGCAATTAAATCTGTGATTACAGCTTTATATTCGAGTTTTTTGTCCGAATCATAGATTTCCGTAAATAAACCCAGTGATCTCGATTCGAGTACGATTTGAACACGGAGAACATTCTTCAAATTTAATTAGAATTGTGGAGTACACGCTTAATTAGACAATAAGAAATGTATTAATTAAAAGACACCCCAATTACTCTAATTGGAAATAACTCAACATAATAAATACAAATTAAAAATTATGGCATCAACTCACTGTCTTGGAGAGATGGAGAAAAGAAGCTTCCTACTTTCTTAAATTTCAATAATCAAACTCTGTCTACAGCACTCTGGTGATACTAAATTTAGGGTGGCCATTTAGACACTGTGTTTTTCTGCCAAAAGAAACCGGATTTCAAATTCCTATGTGAAATTATCGTTTTTCCCTTTGCTTTTCTGCACATGTAAAATGCAACCGTGCGAAAGCTCAACCGCCTGAAGACACATATGATCGTTCGAATGGTCTGGGCATTTTGGGCAGTGGAGTAGGATTTTCAAACGAGGCAGTTTCTAGACAGATTTTTATAAACAAGGCATCAAAATTCATTTACTCTGAATTTTATAAACCCCGGGACTGATTTTAAGTGAAAATGATATAATTTTGGATTTCAAAAAATTGTACCCAAAGAATTAAGGAAAATGGCATTCCTTCTTAATTCTTTAGGTACTATTTTTTAAGTCCAAAACTATAACCTTTTTCACTTAAAATTAGTCCCGGGCTTTATAAAATTCAGAGTAGATGAATTTTGATACCTTGTTTGTAGAAATCGGTTGAGAAATTGCTTCGTTTGAAAATTCGAGCCAAACGCACAAATGTTACAGTTGGCAGGGAGGCGGTTTGTCGACCGATTTCTACAAACAAAGTATCAAAATTCATCTACTCTGAATTTTATGTACTTCGACACTAATTTTAAGTGAAAATGGTATAGTTTTGAGCTTAAAGAATTGTACACAAAGAATTAAGAGGGAAAATCATTTTTCCTTAATTATTTGGATACGATTTTTTAACTCCAAATCTATAGCATTTTCACTTAAAATCACTTCCGGAGTTCATAAATTCAAAGTAGATTAATTTTGACACCTTATTTGTAGAAATTGATCAATAAACGACCTTGTTTGAAAAATTCTTCTCCACAACCCAAAACACCCTAACCGTTCAAACGATCATGTGCGTTTGGACGGTTGAGCGTTTAGACAGTTGCATTTTACACGTCCGTGCAAAAAAGTGAAGGGTAAAATGGTAATTCACACCGAATTTTGAAATCCAGTGTCTCTTGACAGAAAAACACGGTGTCTAATTGACCACCCCTAAATTTATAGCATTATTTTAAATAAAAAAAGGAATAAAAAAATAAGACCTAAAAATACCCAACTGGTGAAAAGTGTGGGTCCAATCCACATGTTGCCTTCATCCTATGCCAATGTCGTTTGGGTCTCTCCTTCCTTCTATTCTATTTTCTCTCTCAGTTGCTGCCTGTATACAGTTTTCCGCTTTCAAATTCATCCTGAACCTTTTTGGTATAGACCTGTTTGTCAAATATAGTGTTAAACAATAAGATTTTTCTATGTGATTTTCTTTTTACAAACTCTGCCCAAACAGGGTCTACATAGGCTTCAAACATAAAGTCAATGTCTCCAACAAAATATATTGATGGAAGAGGTTCCACCATTCGTTCTGAGTTCACAACCTCCTTCAAATCTCGAATTAACTCTATTGCCAATTCTTGATTGGCATCTACAGTCTCAGTATGGTATGTCGCTTCAACTAGGCTATCTGCCTGCTTTCCAACCAACAATTTTTCATCTTTGATTGTTGTCTCCAATGAAGTCGGCCAACTAATCTCAACAATTTGGATAGTCTCCAACTATTTTTCAAATGAATCACCGTCCACCTGTTCTAACAGTGCAAATACATCTACAAATTATCAGTGTCAAGATAATAGTCATATATTGGCAAAAGTAGATCTCCTTGGTGGCATCTCCCTTCAGATCTGTTGCCTTGTCTCGTCTGCAGTCTTTTATTTTCTGTGTGAACGTCCTTTTGCTTTTGGGTCAATTCTTCATTCTAATAGGTTTTCAGTGTTTCCTCCATGACTATCAGCACACACATCGTTTTACCCTTCCGCATTTTTGAAATCCTATCTCAAAAGAAATAGAGTGCTCAACTGAAACAAAAATGGGTCCCAAACTAATAGGTCGGTATATGTAAGGACCCGGAGTTTTAATTCCTTTTTTTTTTTATGTAATTTCTTTTTAAATGAATGAAATACATAATGATATTTTGGTCCAAATAATGTGAATAAAATGTGGAATTGAATGTACTTTGAAATATGAAAGGAAAATGGAATTTCCCCTCCAACGATACATCGACTGGTCTATGTGTCGGTAAATTGAAACTTCCCAGATGATGCATCAACTAGGTCAATGTGTCAGTGAAAAGTGAAATCCAAACCCGAAGCATAAGTTCCCAGGAGGATGCATCGACGTGGTCGATATATCGGTGAAAAGCCAAAATCAAACTAATCGACAGATCGACAAAGTCGATGTGTCGGGGTGGTCAGAACGTCTCTAGCAGACACTCTGTCTATCACTGCCCTTATACAAAAATTTATGCATTTGAATCCACCCATGTCGTTTCATTCTTCCAAACACCCATTAAAGGTCTAGGGCAACCAAAAGAGGAAGATAAAAAGAAAGGAAAACGGAAGGAAAAGAAAGAGAGGAAAAAGAAAAAAGAGAAAAAAGGAAGAGAGGAAAAGAAAGAGAGAAAACAGATAAGGAGAGGATACCTGACCACCCCTCTCATTCCCTCAACCTCACCCTCTCACTCACGTCTTATCCCTCAGCTCGACAGTGAACCCTCTTCTCTCTCAACTGACTTCACCTTCTCCGGGGAAAGAAGGAGAAACGAGACAAGGAAGAAGAAAAAATCGAGCCGACAAGGAGCTAAGGAAGTGAGGTGTAACGACCCGCCTTTCTCCATTAATTAAATCAGAGTAAATTTTATTTATTTTTTATACGGAAAAATGACGAATACGTAAAGACGCGAGCCGAATTAAAGTCCGAAGACCCAACCCCTGACTGGTCCAAATCTAGAACATACATGAGTCCACTCACCAAACATTTGTGTATGTGCCAACACAACACTGCGGAAATAACATTTTGCGGAATTATAATATTAAACATTTGATAGCAAAGTTGAAAATTACTTAACCAAATAAATCAAAATATCGAACCATATCCAAACTAGAAGTCATCTAAATTATTACATCAATGATCGTATGAAATTACATAGTTCTATCTAAATTGCCAAAATAAGAGCTATGATATCTTCCACCATCTACGGATCCATCTTTTCATCAAGCTAGATACCACTAGGTCTAGCTTCTTCTCCTTTTCCCTAATCTGTGTTAACATCTAGGGGAAAAATGTAACGGCTTAGTCAACTTGCCTATTAGGAAATTCCAATCACAAAATGCACAAAGTGTGAAATCTCATAATATCATATAATAAAGATAACAATGAGGAAAAGCTCAAAATATAATTAGCACATGTTTCTCAAATACAAGACAAAAGATGTACCAAAGTCTTATAACTCAAAATTATAAAATAATATGCCATGGGTGCAATGCATCAATGATATACCCATCCATTCTCGTATCAGACCATAACAAATCAATTCGAATAATAGTTCTAATATTGGCCACTTATCTCCACAGCATTTGAGGCGGCAACCACCAGGGTACTGTTATCCATCCACAAATTAACCGAGACTATCGGTGGAGTGGGTTCCTCCCTCTACACAGGGGTTTAAGAACTTTCCCATGAGCTCTTTGACCCAATTATGCCGTAACATTCATATCAAGGGACGAGGCCAAAGTCTAATATTTTTATAACATTTTACATGAGTCCAAGCGAGGCCTGGACATTTCCTTTTTGGCTCAGTACCATCAACCCTCCCATTTAACCATGCATGAGGTAATGTGTGCAAACATGATGATAAAACCATGCATCAAATAGTTTCTTTCATCAAATATCATTTCTATATAACATAATGAATTCATAATAAAATCACAGTCGCTTAAATCAATATTTATCAAAACCATTCACATCGTTGTGCTTCAATAAAGTAGTAACTCCTACCTGATCGAAAGTGATCAACCAAAGATATTCACGCGTTTGTTCGAACGGCGTCAGAATCACCCTTGACTCCTTTTGTCCATGTACATATTCAAATCATCATTTATAGGTTATTATCACATACAGTCCTTGTCTAATCTATGTAGATCTAATCCAGACCTAAAGGTCTACTGTATAATTTTCAAAATCTAATAGATTCCATTTACTTTGGTTTTAAATGACAAATACATTAACCTTGTGAAATTGTCTCTGTTTCAGGCCGACATATCGAAACTGTCGACACATCACCTCTGGGCACAGTCGACACATCGATCATCTCGATAAGTCGACTGGATTTTATTTGTTTCAGTTAATATTTTTCTAGTCCCTATCATATATCGACATGGTCGATACATCTTGATATGTTGCCTGACTTGGTCTGTTTCAGTTCATGTTTTCGAACTGTTCTCAAGTTACATGTATCGACCCAGTCGATACATCTACAGTTTCATTGGTTCGACATGTCGAGTAGGCCGACATGTTTTTCTGAGTTTGACATTCGTGTTGGCTTTCTATTTTCAAAGCATATGTATCGACCCACTGTTCTCGAACCATACATATCGATCAAATCGATACATGTGTCCTCTAGGTTTTGGTTTATTTGAATTTATATTCAATCTTTGTTCACAAGCCGATACATTGGTTCTGTCGACGTATCGTCCATGAACTAGTCTTTGTCGATATATTTTTTTTGTACACTTAGACCGATTATCCATTTTCAGTTCAACATATCGATCTAGTCGATACATTGGTTAATGATCCGTGGGCATATCGACAAAGTCGATATGTCCACAGACTCATTCTTCCATCCTCATCATTCCTTTCTGGTCATTTCGAACCGATAAATTGATCTGGTCAATACATTGTACTGGAACTAATTTCATTCCTATTTTATCATACCCAGGACGATGTATCGACCAAGTCGATACATCGTCATAGCATAAGTCCATCACCTTTTTATCTCTTTTGTAGTTCAATCATGGCCAGACCAACACATCGACTTTGTCGATGGGTCGTTTTAGGATTAATCGAACATTTGTTCATTCTGATTTCCATCTCTATCATACCCAGGCCGATACATTGACACAGGCGATGTGTCGTCCTGGATTTCAATTCCATACTTATTATTTTCTATTCACTGGATTCTTGCCCCAGACGACACATCGACGAAGTGGATATGTCGACTGGGTTGAGTAAGAAGTCATGGACCCATTATCCATGGCTTCCCTTTACTCAAGTGTTCATTGTTCCTGGGTTATTTCTTTCCCAATCCACTCATAGGATTTTTCTAAACATTTTAATGTTAACATCTTATCCAAAAATATTATAGATTCGCCTACCTCGAGTGATTATTAGGTGTACTAGAATGGTTGAAATCTAATCTCCCTTGTCTACTTGCTCTTCACCCTCATTACTAGCTCAATTTCTCTGTCCCCTTGCTTGGTCTTTCCCTCCTTTCTCAAAACAGAGGAAGCCCGTGAGAAGATGAAGAGATTTCCCGTCTAGTTGACAGTTGAGACGTGAGTGAAAGGGTAAACTCGAGTAAGTAAGAGGTTTGGTTAAGCACTCTGGTTCTTCTCTATTCTTTACTGTTTTTCCTCTCCTTTTCTTTCCTTTCCCTTTGTTTTATCTTCTTTTAATCTTCATCTCTTGCTATCACTAGACTCTTAATTGAGTCCTTGACAACAGAAGAGTCATTGTGAATACCAATGCATAGAAAAGTGAAGAGTTTGAACGGTGGTAGACAAAGCGCCTGCTGAAGACGTTTTGGCTACTCGACAAATTGACTTTGACGATATGTTGATCCATTTGATTATCTTTTCCCCGATACATCGACCACTTCGATGCATCCTTCTGACAACTTATACCTTGGGTTTGGATCTTAGTTTTTTCTCGACACATCGATCCAGCCGATGCATCTTTCAAAAGCGTTCAGCCTTGCCAACATATTGACCAAGTCGATGTATCGTCTGAGGGAATTTTAGTTTCCCTTATTTCTTTTAATAAATATTTACATTATTTGAATCAAAATCATATATTCCATATATATGATAAATAAATTACATAAACGAAGGAGTTAAAACTCCGGGTCTTTACACAAGGGACTTGCCCTTCATCCACTAGGGTACACCTACGAATCCTTCGAGGAATGTAGACCTATAGTGTTTTTATGTAAACTAATAACACTAGGGTGTCTAGAAAATATGTAAATACGAATATAAAGGACAAAGGAATACATATAATGAATAAGTGAGTAGAGAAGAGTATGGAAGATGAACCCATGACTTCTGACCCAACCCAGCCAACATATCAACTCTATCGATGTGTCGTCTGGAACAAGAAGTCCAGTGAATGGGAACTTCGAAGCATTGAACAGAAGGGATCCAACCCAGGACGACACATCGCCTGTGTCGATGTCTCGGCTTGGGTATGACCGAAATGAAAATGAAACGTACGAATGATGAACTGATCTTGGGACGACCTATCGACAATGTCGATATGTTGGCCTAAGGAACAACATATATAATATGGAACGAATGGATGATGAACTGGTCTTAGCACGACCCATCAACAGAGTTGATGTGTCGGTTTGAGTATGGTAGAACGAGAGATGAAATAAAAGGTGATAAACTAATCTCTAACAAATGTATCTGCCAGACCAACGTATCGGTCTGGGTATGCTGAGAACGAAATTAATAAAACAAACTGGTTCAACAACAAGGTATCGATGGAGTCGATATATCGGCTTGTGAATGCAGAATGAGTATTAACACTGACAGACATGTCGACGAAGTCGAGACATCAGGTATATGCACCAGTATATGTATCGACTAGATCGATACATATTGTTTGAAAACAGAGGACAAATACGAACACTGATAGATCAAACTGAGGAGAACTTCTTGTCATTCTCAACACTTCAGACCAATGAATCCCTATATGTATCGACTAGGTCGAAACGTGTGGAATGAGAACAATTGGAAAACATGAACAAGTAGTGCCAGTCGACATATCGACATTATCGATGTGTCGGTTGTGTCCAGACTGTGATGTATCAACAGTGTCAATATGTCGACCTGAGATATGGGCAGTTTCATAAGGCTAATATATTTGATAATAAATCAAATACATTTGGAGTCTCTTAGACTCTAGAGACCATACAGTTGACGCTTTAGGTCTTGCTAGACCTACGTAAATTAGACAAAAGATTCTATGTGATAATGACATGAAATTATAATTTGAAACATGTACATGGACAAAAAAAACCAAGGATAGTCCCGATTGCGTTTGAGCAACCGCGTGAGTTTCTCTTTAGCTGACCATTTTAGATCAGGTAGGATTTCCTACTTTATTGAAGCACATAAGTGTGAAATTTCTTATCATTGTTATATTTGTATTTTCTTGAAAATATGAGTTTTGAATTATGAAAATGTGATCATTTCAACATGATTTGTATTGAGTTAGATTACTATGGTATTTTCATGTATTGCAAAAGTATAGAATTATACGATGCATGTTTTGTCATCATTATTGCATACATGATCCTCATGCATGGTTGCATGGGAGGTATTTACATTACTGAGCCAAGAAAGAAATGTTCGTACCTCGCTTGGTCTCGTGTATATTGATAATACAAGTATTAGACTTTGGCCCCATCCTTGTGTATGGTTGTTACGGCATTTATTGGGCCAAAAAGCTCCTGCGCAGGTTCTGAAACCCTGTGCAGAGGGAGGAGGCAATACTACACCGATAGTCTCGGTTAAATTGTGGATGGGTAACAGCAGCCTGGTGGTTGCTGCCTCAAATGCTGTGGACATAAGTGGCCAATACTAAGAACTATTGAAATTAAAAGAGAACTATGATTTGATGCATAGGTATGGGATGGCATTTCATTGATGCATGACACCCATGGCTTATCATCATGTGATTAATATCAAGTATGATTTCTAAAGCATGAGATTTTGATATCCAATATTTGAGAAACATATATTTGATATAACATGTGATTTTCCTCCAATATCGTTATTATTATATGTTATATGATATTACACACGTAGTGCATTTCCTTGATCAGAATTCCTACTGGGCAAGTTGACTAAGCCCGTATATTTCCCCTAAATGTTAACACAGATCAAGGCAAAGGAGAAGAGGCTGGACCCAGTGGTAGTCAAGCCTGAGCAAAGTGAAGAAAGAGATGTTTGGAGACTTAGTTGCTTTATTTTGATATTTGGTAGAACAATGTAATTTTATAGGAGTATTTGTTGAAAATGTAATAACATAGATATAACTCATATTTTTGGACTTTGTTATGGTAAATTTGACTTATGGTTTGGGTAATTCCTATCTTTTCTAATGAAGTAATTTGGTATCACAAGTATTTCTGCAAATTATGTTCCGCAAGTTGTGCTAGCATATGCTCAAATAATTAATGAGCTATTTTCTCACGTGTGCTAGGTTGGGCCAATCGGGGGTCCCGTCTTCGGACTCAGACTCGGCTCACGTCTTGATGTCTCCATTTTTTTTCCAAAAAAAAAAAAAATTACTCTGATTTAAGCATTGAAATAGGGTGGGGCGTTACAGTATATGATCCAGGATCTGATTACCACCTGATGCAGTTAAATTTGTGATTAGGTTTAGATTTAGGTTTTTACGCCGAATCATGGATTTCCGTAAAAAAAACCCAATGTTCTGGGTTCAAGTACTATTTGAACGTGGAGAACCTTCTTCAAATTTAATTTGGAATCATGGAGTTCACACTTAAGTAGACAATGAGAAATGCATTAATTAAAAGACACAAAGTTACTCTAATTAAGAATAACTCAACACAATAAACACAAATTAAAAATCAAGGCATCAACTCACCGTCCTTTCAAACATACATTCAAGCCTTTCATCCATTAAAATTCCAATTATAAAAACTATGAATTCCATTAAACAAGAAAATTCATTAGAGCCTTAGGCCCAGGTAGAATTTCTATTTGAAATTCCAAATCTAACTATTTTATACACTCTTAAAAGGAGCCTTAAATTTGAAAAATCAAGTTTAACCTATCCTAACTATATCATACACTCTCCTTGAATTTATCTTAGAATAATTTCCAACATAGATTCCTAAGCAGAATAAAAAAGAATTCAAACCATCACCATGCATAATTCGAAAATTGGAAAACCAAAAATCTAAATAATAACGCCTTAATCTTATTTGATTGATGAGAAACAAATAATTACAAAACCAAAGAATTTTGAATTGAAAATACAAGAATAAAATTCAAAATTACGAACCTAAATCCTAATGTAAAATTCGAACTCCTCTCCTTGAATTCTTGATCTCCAATTCTTCCTACTTCAATGCACACCTTAGCCTCTAGATCAACTGAATTTTCCTCTAACCCAAGGCCTCAATTTATAGAGTTTGGAGGAGAACTCCAAGGGGTAGGACCAAATTTGGCTCAGAATGGCAAGTGGATTGATGGCTAGGTTGAATTCCAAAAAGGAAAGGAGGTGGGCAAATTTGGCAAGGAAAGGAGGTGCAAATTCCATTTTTTTACACATGCACCAACTTGCAACTCAATTTTGACCTACTAAACGTTCGAATCACGAAAACTTCATGAAGTGCAATGTTGTATCCCTTGAAGTCTTGTTTCCAATGTAATAAGAATCAAATCGATCAGACATCTGAGTAAAAATTTGATGAACACTGGAAATTGACTATTTTACCCCTAAATATTAGATAAGTTAGCCATTGTTTTCAGTGTTTTTAATATCATTAATGGGATCTTTGGAATTTTACCGGTATGTTTAGAACATACACTATATAAGGATTAAATGGAAGAAAAATGGAGAAATTGAGAAGAAATCTATTTTTGGAAGCTGTTATTTTTGGAAAGAGATATTCTTGGATTGAACGGAGTTTTAATATTTATTTCACCACAATTTAGGGTTTCATTGTAAACTAATTAGTTCAAATCCATTTATGAGAGTTTGAATTAATTTAGTAATTTTTTATATTATTTTATTATTTTCAAGTGGTGATGTAAATTATTAAATTTTATAAATTGAAGATATGAAGAAATGAAGCATTAAAAATTCAAGAACGTGGAGCTCAACCATGCAAAATTTGTACAAGGCCATGTGGAGGATAGAGAAAGAGAGTAATTAATAAATTTAGAAGAATTTAGAAGGAATATTTTGACACAATTTCAGTATTTTGGCCATAACGTTCCATTCTGATACCCGATTGCATTGATTCTTTTTGGGTTGGAAAGAAGACTTCAAGAGGTACAAATTTATTTTAAGACATTTTGTGATTCCAATGTTAAATATGTCAAAATTGAGCTGTAAGGTGGTACAAGTGTAAAAAATGGGATTTTGCACCCACTTTCCATGGTGTGTTCACACCATGGCCGACTTAGCCCCTTTATGTTCACACCTTGCACGAATTTTAGTGGTTTTTTCAACCTCCTTACCTCCTTTAAGCCATTCCATATTTAACACAAGCCATATTATCCCTCCAAGTGTTCCTTGGTTTTATTTAAATCTTTAGATCCAACCCATTCACTCCACCTCCTTTCATCTATAAGTACTATCCCTCTCTCATTGAGAAAATTAAACTTGGACTACTGATTTTTGGAGCATAGGGAGGAAGGAAAGGAAAACAAAGAGAAAAGAAGACAGTGTGGAATTCAAATTCCACAATGGGTTTCAGGTTGGTGTTTTAACTTCTCATTGTAATTTCTTATTCCAGGAATTCCAAGGTTATGTAATTGTTTTAATTCAAGTTTTATTAATGAAATCAAGACAAACTCTTTAGATTATGGTTTTCTACTTAATATTTGTTGATTGTGAAAGTTTGATTTGATTTTTAATCTCTTTAAGAATGCTTGTTTTTGTTGATGTTTTAAATTTGTAAATCTCGCAAGCGCACGAATCATGTATAGTATAGAGATTCAGTGCGAGGTCAAATCCAAAGGAAAATCTCAAAATATATGAATTAAAATTTCATTTGTGTTCCTTTAAAAAGAATTATTTTCAAAAAGTAGAACATTTATATGAGTTATGTATCTAACTTGGAAAATCAGCAAATAAGATGTGTGAATTAATTGTCCTCGATTAAAATGGTGAATAAAATGATAATCTTAATCATAGTCAAAATTACAAGTTATAAAATTAAAATATCACATCTCCAATCTTTTAATTGAATGAATTTTTTAGAGAGAGAGAGTGATTAAAAAGAAATTAAAGAATGAATGAATTAAAGAATTAAACATTAGATTAAACAAGATTTGGGTTAAAACAACTATTACACAACAAACATGAGATTTAACATAATTAAAAGGCAAATAATTAAATTGCATGAAAATAAATGGCTGAAATTAAATGTGCAGTAACGTAAAAGTTTGTTGTTTGGAATAAACCGTTTATCACCCAAAATATGTAAACAAAATAAAGACCTAGATCTGAAATTAACGTAAAGATCTAAAGTGCAATTCATATTTACTAATAAAACAAGGTCCGCAACTTTTTAATTTAATTAATCAAACCTTAGTAATCATGATTCAACTCTTACAATCAAAATCTTAACTATTACATACGCTCATGTTCAATCAAATAAACAAAGGTTGTAATCTTGAAATTAAAAGTAAAATAATCATCAAAGAATTTTAGAAATTGGATGTTCTAGGATTCTAAATGGATGCTTCACTTTATTAAATGGAAGATTAAATTACAGTACTTAAATATAAAAAAGACAACATGAAAATAAAATTTACAACTCTCACTTTGTAAATTCGAATGGTGCTCCTGTCTTCTTGTCTTTTGCTCCATCCTTGGTCCTCTCAAGCTCCAGGTCAAATTCCCATTCTATGGTGTGCTTAGTACTCTACTTATAGGCTCAGGGTTGGGATGGACGGCTGAGATTTAATCTGGGTTAAGTTGTGACTTGATGGCTTGGATTGGATCTCATTTAGAAGTGGATGGAGTAGATTTTAAGTAGAAAAGGCTAGGGTTACAAGACATACACGAAATTAGTGTAGCTTGGCTTGGTGATTAAGCAATGGTGGAGAAAAAATTAGGATTAAGGATTAGTTTGGAAAGTGGAGTGCAAATCCCGTTTTTCTACACATGTACTATCTTGTATCTACATTTTGACCTAGTAGACATCCGAATCATGAAATATTTTAAACTAAAACGTTGTAACCCTGGAAGTTTTCTTTCCAACGTAACAAGAATGAACACAATCGGATATTAGAGTGGAAATTTATGATCAAAATACCAAAGCTATGTCAAAACTTGGTTTCCAAATCCCATTTTTTTCTTCATTTCTTCTTCCACAGGGCTTCATATGAAATTGGTAAGTGTCTCATTGACTTGTCAATTTTGGATTGCTTGGAGGAGGTGTGATGAGGTGTAGGTGATGTGGCGTGAAGCTAGATGGAATTTTGGGTCAAGTGCATGAAGAGATTTTAGTTGCTTGGGTTCCAAGTTGTTCTATATCTAGGGTTTTTATGAATGAATGAATATGATTGAATGGGGCCTAGATCTAATGGCTCTAAGGTAAGTTGATTAAATAAATTAAATGGTAGGTTTCCTAATGGAGGGTTGTGATTGAAAGGTTGGTCAAGATGGATGATAAAATGCATGGCTTAAATCTAAGATGAGAATGTGTGCATTGGATAAGTAAGGTGGCTCTAGGGTTTTTCTTAGGTTTACGAATGATATGAATGGTTGTGATGAAATGTCGTAAGGTCTAATGATTTAGATGGTTGATGGATGATCTAATTGAATGCATGCATAGGTGATATATGAATGCATGTGATCCTAAGGTAAATCTAGATGATGGATGGGTTGGATAGTCTAGATCTAATGTCAATGCATGTATGGGTTGGATTTGATTGGTGGTTCTAGGGTTTTATCTAATTTTTGTATGAGATGAAGGGATAAGTTTTAAGATGAAGATTGGATTGTGTGGATGACATGGAAATGGATAAGGCTTGGGCATGTGAATGGGTTATGGACTTGGACTTTGGACCTATAAATGAGCACATGGGCCTCTAGTAGATCTTTCACTTGAGCTTGAGGACTTGGGCTTTTGTTGGACTTTGGAGTGCACATTGGCCTGGCCCATCTTGTAATATGAGCATGGACTTCTTGTGGCCTGGCCCAATGTTGGCTTGTGGAGCTTGGTCCAATTGAAGTGGATCTCTGGCCCATTTGATCTTGATTTTCAGTCTTTGGCACTTGAATTGCATGTTCTTTCACCCGGAATTAAATAATTTACTCCACAACTTTAAAATCTAAAATATTGATTAAGTCTAGATTCTCATAACCGGATCTAGACTAACCAATTTACATGAAAAACCTAAAAGTGGCTCGAATCAATTACTAAAATTCCAAATCTTCTATTTTAGACTCAAAACTAGCAATTATCTACTGACTTAGCTTGATTTCATGTATTCACCATTTTTAATCTACAAAGCTAAGAAATTATATTAAATGCAGCAATATACACAGAATTGAGAGCTAACTAGTCCAATAATCAGGGGCAAAAATGTAAGATTTCAGTGCTCAACAGTTTTGATTTAATCATAGAATTTTCAGGTTAAACATTTAATTTTTGAGAAAGTTTAGAACCTTAATTTTCCATTCTAAGACTCTTTTTAAGAGTAGGTGAAGAATTAAGATTTGGAACTTTATGTTGAATTCTTTCTAAGGCTAAGGTTTATTTTGATTATTTCTTGATTAATGGACCTCATGTTTTTCTTAATTAAATTAATTATGAATGAAAAGTTTGAATCAATGATCATTAATAAATGTGAGATCCATGTTATAGGTTTTGATTTTATTTTTAAAATATTGACAATAATGCCTCCTTAATCTTCAATCTAAATTCCATTATAAATATGTACATATGTTATTTTTGTTTTTTTTTTATATAAATTCAAACACTTGAAAATTAGGAACTAGGTTGGTAATTAATTAATTGCATCATAATTCTGTCTTCTAAGTTATATTAAGATTATTTATAATTTTTAGTTTAATTCCACCATCTTAATTGAAATTAGATTAAATTTCGTGTTTTCATGGAAATTAGATTTTTTTCAATGGATAGTTTCTACGTTTAGGTGTGATTTCTATTTTTAGACTTGTTTTCTACTTTTAGAATATTTCTAAATTAAAATTAAATTTCCTAGGTTAGAGAAATAATTACATTTTAAGATTTACTTCTATAATTTTCTTAATTTCTTAAAATATATAATTCAATGGTGTGTTTTTCATGAATATATTTTCTTAAGTTCCGATGGGTTTAACCTCGCACTCTAACTGCTATATTATAAATGGTTCATGCACATGCGAGTATAAATTTAAAACACAACAAAATTTATAGCCAAAATACTGAAGTTGTGTCAAAACATTCGTTCTAAGATTCATTCCAAATTCATCTTTTAATGATTATCCTCTCAATTTTTTGGACTCCACACGAATTTAACTTGGTAATTTCTCCCCACTGTTTTCATCTCTTCATCTTGGACTTCAGGCAAGGGCTTTTGGACTTTTGAATTTGAACTGGACCCATTTTCATCTCCACAAATGTTATGAATTTACCACAATTAAAATTCAAATTCCAAAATGATTAGCATCAAACTCTCATAACTGGATTTGAATTATGGTAATTTACAATAAATTCCAAATTTATGTGGTAAAATTCACACACTTTCCAAAATTAGCTTCATTGGGCAATTTCCTGCATTTTTTTCAATTTTCACTTATTTTCTTAAATTTCTGCATTTTTATTGCAAAACTTCAAAATCACATTAAACATATAAAATATGCAAAATTCAAGGGCTATCTACTCATAATCCAAGGGTAAAATAGTCATTGTCCAGTGTTCATCATGTAGATAGATAAGAAAGTTGGGATTTGACACCATGGTCTTGCAAAAATTTAACAAAGGAATGGACAAATATTGCGCGCCCCCCCACCAATATCACTGCACAAAATTTGATTTTTACAAACAAAATGAGTTTCAACCCAGTTGTAAAATGTGTGAAAATGAATGTATCAGTTAGAACTCAACTATTTTCAGAGATTGCACTGTCAGAGAACTTCATGTTTGTTGGGAATTTTGCTCTTCTGGGTGTTTAGTCTTTTTTTTTTCGGAAAGATTATTATGCTATTAAGAATAGATCAGGATGAATTTCTCTGAACTGTGTCATTGGTAAGCTGTAGGAGGTGAAAAATGGAAGTCCAGATGAAGTGAGTGCTCCTCGTCCTCTGATCATCTCTTTGTTCATCTTTTCTACTAGCCGTGTATTAATGAACTGGCATTTCTTGTTCTTTCAAACCCAGGAAAAGAAACTTTATTTGAAGAAAGCGGTTGCATCAAGATGTAGGATGCCATAATTTTGTTGTTGTTGTTTGCATCATTTTTGTTCTTGTTAATTAATCAATTGATTCTTTGTTGCAGGATCAACCAAGTTCAGAGAAAGAGGAGTAGTGGAGTAGCAGATTCAAGAGGGATTTGGAATTTTTGTCCAAGCGTACAACCTTTTACCTATTTTTTTTTTTTTAAATGTTAGTGAGTTATGCACCATTTTCTTTGAATTAATGTTTGTCGATAAATGTAAGTAGAGTAGTTGTCATTTCCATAAAAATAGTATTATAGACATATGAAAAGTTTAGCAATTTTAGTCAAAGGACTACAAAAATTGAAAACAGTTTATAGTGAAGAGTAATACGAGGGATGTCAAAATAGACATGTTTAATGAGGGGAAAACATCAATTCAAAATGTTCATATTTAATTTAAATACTCGAAAAAAACTCAGCTGATTTAGTTTAAGTAAATTTGATTCGACTAAATTTCAAGTTTAGAAATTCAATTATCTTTTTTCAATGTTCTTTTAAATTTAATTAATTTTTCAACTTGATAGAATTTAAATGAAATTTGAATTTCAAATTTTTAAACTCTGGTTTAGGTTTAGAATAAAATCTGATTTTTGGGGCTAGTGGCCTAAAAATTAAGGTTAAAAGTTTTAATTTGGCTCCGATGGCATTGAAGTAGCACTTAGGGCCATATGATAGACTAAATGGACAAACGGGCCTTTATCGGGCAGCAGACAGCCCAATAGCTGAATTGGGCCGAGCCGGATCTAACACTAATCGGACCCTGGATTATCGGGCCAGGCCATAGACTGTCCGATTATTCTATCAGGCCAGACCAGACATGAGTCCTGAGTCCGTTTATAGATAAAATATTTTGATATCATTTCAATATCATCGAGAGTGTGTCCTCCTCTTGTTTACAACACGTCCTAATATATAATTAAAAAAAAAAACTTAAACTAGACTTGGAACGAGACTTCGACTAAAACTATAACACCGATTGGCAGTGTCCATATTGAATTAGGACACTGACTGAAAACAAAATTAAGAAACCTAAATTAGCAAGTTTAATAAATTTGCAAAATAAATAAAATAATAGTAGTGGGGTCCCTTTATGCGTGTCCTTCATCATTGTCAGTCAATTTATTTCCACCTTTAGCACTATTTATGGGGTGATTGTTATGTATATTCTTTGATACATTCCAGGCACGTTATTTCATAGCATATTTCTTTCCTCAAAATCGTCTTTAGAACTTTCTCCTTATTTTGATGCAAATTGGGTTGGTGGCGTGACTGATTGTCACTCCACCACTGATTTTTTTGTCTTCCATTTTTATTATCTCACCTTATGGAATAGCAAAAATGCATGATTTTGCTATGGTCGATAATGCTACCAAAATCATTTGGTTTAGACATCTGTTACAAGACGTGTATCATGATAACTTCCTTCACTCCTATGTTCTGTGATAGAAAAGTGGATACATATTGTTCACAATAGTATATTCCATGACAGCACAAACACATCAAGATTGATTGTCCTTACATTTACCAAGCATTTAATTGCAGGATGCTCTCTCTTTCTTTTATCTTCATAAATTTACAAACTGCATACTTTTTTCACAAAATACTATATTACCACTATCATATTGAGAGTTTAAGGGGGAGGGAGGTGTACTGAGATAATGTTCCACTTGAATTGTGGATTTGATAGACTTGTATTTGAGTTCTAAATAAAGAGATGTAGTTGGTTAAACTATATAGCAAACATGGTTTCATGTAAGAGTGTGTATATATAGCATGGTGGAAATAGAGTGTGACAGAGTGCCAAATTGTTACAATGAAAATCCTTGTCCCTTACATCAAGTATCTAAGTAAGGAGAAAATAGGTTCAACTTAGGTGGAACGCATCTGAGAAGCACTTTAAAATTTTAGAAATAGAGAAGTAAAAAATCGTCATAAGTCAAAATCCTATCTATCTGGGATCGGCTTTAATATGTTCTTCTCCATCCATCTATAAATTTCACATAAATAGAATATCAAACAAATAGCTCAAGGGACACAAGATGGTATTGAGGTAAACATGAAAACAGAAAGCCAGTCCTACTCCTGCAAGCACAATGTCAATGGTAGCCACGAATGGTGGAAAGCTCCAGTTTGTCACTAGAATAAACCCTTGGCAAAATGCCAACACAGTGTACACCACTGAGTTGAATAGCATTGTGCTGCCTACAATACCCTTCACAGGCAATCGCGCGTAGAATTCATTTTCATCGAACTGACTAGTACAGATTGCTAGGAACATACCAAGTGACGTCAACGCGGAAAATAATGATATTGCGACATACTGTATAAAAGGAATGAAACCCTCCTCGTGCAGGAGGACTGGGAGGCCCGTATTGCTGTCGTTGCCGCCGGGTGTGGTGAAGACTGCAGCGAACATGATAGTGGCTGAAATAGTAGACATGATTATGCATACATTGCACGCTTCCTTGGTCCACTTCTCTCCTTCTGTCAGTAGATCACGGTGGCTTTCTTTAAAAACTTGTCCAGCCTTTTTCTTATTTTTGTTTGTGAGAGAGAGAATATGTTTCGGGCATAACTTCTTTACACGCTGCATGATAAAATTGAAGTGATCATCTTCATAGTTCATCTTATCTGTACTAAGAAAGGGACTTCTTCACAAGAAAGATTTCCCCCATTTTCACGCATTGCCCAAAATCAAACCACATCAAGGATTTGTGTAGAAATGTCATCGAGCAAATCAAAGATTGCTTGTTTCTCAAAGCAGCATTTTGAGTGGGCATTTTTTAATGAGTTCATACACGGTCAGCGGTGACAATTTCTCACTTGACCAGTAAGCTGAAATCAAATAAATTTGGATTCGAGTATTTTCTAAAAAAAATATTAAATTGACTTGATTTGAACCAAAACAGTCCAAACCGGGTTGGGTAGAGAAGTCCCTGATCCAATTCATTTTGACCCTAAAAAAAAATATATTTCCTCAGTGAAATAGTTTTAGCCCATGTAACAAACTCTTAAATTTGAAGATGCTAGGCCTTTGCCTCCATCCGCTCAAATGAGAGAAAAGCCTTCCCATAGTAATCTGTTGCTCATGTCTTGAAGGAGGTTGTATATATTCAAAGTTTTACTTAATGCCCTTGTACTCGGTGAGAGAAGGTCTTCGAGTTCTTCCTAGTAAAAAAATGAAAGGAAAACCTTCCTTTTTCATTTTATAATTTTTATTCATTTCAATATTTGTTTTATATATATTTGACTTGAGTATAATAAAATTTAACTCAGATTGATTTGAGTCGAACATCAAAAGATTCAGCTTCAAATGAGGGAAAATTTGTTTTTTCACGTAGACAATACGCCCTGACCCCGACGTGACTTAGTTTCCTTTTTAATTTTTTCCTAACGAGTGAACTAGTCTCATCCATAGGCTCCGTCAATTTTCTGAATTCTCCAAGTGGGAGAAAATGGGAAGTATTTTCTTGACTGTAATCCCAATTCCCAAATGGTTGATACCATCGTGTTTTCCCCCTTGGAATTCAGTAGTTTGAACTAGTTCAAACAAAGTTGAAGTTTTTGGAACTAACTCACGTTGGGTCCTTGGTTACAACCTAACCTGATTGGGTCTGTAAGAAAAAAAAGAGTTGAGACACAATTTTATGGTCAATCCCAGCAGGATTTCATTCTAATCCAACCCAAGTAAGTCACTATTATTTGTCCAAAGTGTTTTGTTTCTGAAAATGGACAAGGACATTAGTTTTTAAAATAGCAAGAGATACTGGTGTAGTTTTTCACCACTTATATGTTAAAAAGTAGAGAAAAACATAAGTTCAGTGTCCTTTGTTATTAAAAAAAATACTATTGTTCCTATCAATTCCCTTTCTTCTCACTTGTAGTTCCCTAACTATAATATCAGAGTTTTGAGATGAAATATATCAACAAATACCTGGAACCATATGGTCTCCCATTGCATTTGATGGGCTGGCCCTTTGGCATGTGGTGGTCTATCTTTTCCCAAATTGGCTGCAAGATGCAATACCGTGTTACCATTTGCATCGACTTCCACTACCATCTTAGCCATTGCCGTCTTCTTTTTCTTAAGTAGCTCCAGTATACAGTTATGCCGATGTTCTACCGCTAAGTGCAGTAAGGTCTTCTCATCTTTGTCAACTGACTCTATGGACTCTGGGAAGGCTTCAACTATCTTCTCCACCAGCTCTAAAATGCCAGATTTCATCGCAAGAATGAGTGGTTTCTCTGTACTATGGCCATCTCTCCTTCCATCATCTTCATAATTCCGTTTAGCCTCTTGTAATATCAAGAGCTCGGCGAGTTGTAGTGCTCTTGTGTGTTTTTCTTTTGCAATATAAACAGTTTTCAGTCCTGGACATGCTGCATTAATATTTTCATTTTTCCCAAACAAAAGAAAAAAGAAAATGTGAGTGCTTGAAGCTCAACATTAGCCAATTTGGTCATGAAAAATGCAGGTTTATATCAATGATCCAAGCCGTTCATTAGGCAGTCAAATGTGAATAGCCTTGGCCTAACAATCAGGACCATGCACTCATCTTTTGTTCGACAATTAGTATCATCATTATTAATACTTCGCATATCTTGTTTATACTTGTATGTTATTTCACTCTTAAATCTATAATATCACTTCTTGCGATGTTTGGACCAATCTTGGCTCATGCTACTTAGGTCCCCTACAAGACCCCCTACACTTGACCAGGTGTAAGTCAAACAATGACGTAACCCTTTTTATTGAACTTGATCCAATTTCCACCCCACCACACTATATGCATTTTTTTCATAAAATTGAGTTGTACTTGTAGGTCTGTGTACATCTCTCTCTTGTGAAAGTCTCTTTGACATCTACAACAGATGCTCGTCATACAATAACTTTGTTCATTGACCACTTTAAGGTCGTTAAAAGGTTGACAAAAACATCAAAATCTTTAAAATTGATGAAACGTGAAAATTAAACAGTTTAAATATATCTCTCTAAAATTGATGAAACATGAAAATTAACCAGTTTAATTATATCTCATCTTAGGTTGGCCCAGCTCAACACTTATACTCTAAACCTCCCAACTAAATCCCACGAGGCATGTGACAAGTCATTGAAATCTCAATAGAATGTATACACATCCATAAATACTTGATAGCTTCTTAAATAAACAAATAAATACATAAGTATATATTTATATATTTACTCTTAGGATGTATTAGTATGATGATAATACTATTTTTGACATAACCAAGCCATGAGGTTCTAGGGACTCAAAATTGTATTATATGTCATTTGAGCATGAGGTGAGGTTTAGTAAGCTTTCAAAATCGGAAAGAAAAATCTCTTGATGAGCGTTTAGAAGAAATTAGTTTGATTTAACATGTATAACTACCAAATTTAAGTTAAGTAAAATAGGTAGTGGATCTATCACTTATTGATTTTATTTCGTTTAATTAGATAATTAAACATTTTTATATCAAAATTGTTTTTATTAACATATCAATAATTTATAGTTTATTGTGGTGAAGTTAATTATATTCTATAAATTAATATATTATTGAAATTAAAATTGAGTCACAAGTGTTTATGGCTTAAACATTTCAAATTAGGATTTTCATTAAGACGAAAGTGTAAAATCTAAACTATTAGCGACCTTTTTCATTGATAATGATAGTATAGTCATAAGGCATATAAATTTAATGATTATAATTTTAAGAACAACTTTTTATTTGGTGACTCATCAAACATGGACTATTCGACAAGACAAGCCTAGCCTTAGGCCTCTGATGCTGATATTAGACCTGACAAACTTGATGGAACAAAATTGAGGAATTGGCTCTCCAAATCTATGCTCAGATCGATGGAGGAAGAGGGTCGAACCTTGAGTGCCATGTCAACAGCCATGTCACCACCTCCATCCATTGGTCCCACTAAGTACCAACTCATCAATCAAGAACAATATCTATTACCTTTTGAAACCAGAATGGAAAGAAATCAATTTAGCAATTGAAGTCAGTTGTTTGTTACCACAAAATAGAGTATTGTGTTATTTCAAAGTAGCAAGGAACCCAAAGTTAAAGGAAGAAAATCAACTCAAAAGGAGAAGGAACCCAAGAAGAAAAGTCATTGCCATGACCATTTGATCAAGAACTAATGAGGGCATCTTGCCTATCTGACCTATTGGTTTATAGTCGAAACTTTTTTAGTGGACGTTGATATAGCAGAACAGATTGCCATGGCTTACATGGACTATTTTGATCGAGGTTATCCTAATAAATCCCTTAATTTTGTTAAACATGGCGCAGTTAAGCATAATGAGTCAGGCCAACCTGTTACGGCCCAATCCAAGCTTAAACAAGCCAACCAAAATTCCCACATTCTCCAACTTAGTCCAAGCCCAATTCCTTCCTCAATTGCCAAGTGTCAACACCAAGGAGAGTTCTCCAAATAGCAAGTGGAGAATAAGGAAAGTGGAGAAAGGAGGTGGAACTATGTAGGTGGCAAAAACTCCATATGGGATTCTCTCCAAATGGCCACTTGCATTCTTAGGTTGCTTTATTTGTTTGTTTTATTTTTATCTTTTAATCTTAGTCATCCAATAAGCCACATGGCAAGATGTAAGATTGAGATGGAATGGTCTAAATAAGGCTACATTCTATTTTGAGTAGGTGTTTATTTTTAGAGTTTCTTAGAGATAAACTTCCCTTCCTTAGTGTGGTCGACCAAGGCAAGGGCAGTTTAGTCTTTTTGTTGGTTTTTCTCTATAAATACCCACATAGTGTAATTCGAAAAACACACCTTGGAATAAAATTGAAGTTTTCTTTTGAGAGAGAATTCTCTTGGACTCTTTGGAGTTGTGTTTTTTTTTTTTTGAAAGGTTGGACAGGGATCTAATTTTCACCCATTACAAATATGTACGAGTTCTCTTTTAATTCAATTAGTCTCTTCGGTTTTCATAGATTAGATTGTGCCTTGTTTGAATTTACCATTGCTCTCTCTTAATTAAGCTTCTGCAATTCTTAATCATATTCAATTAGAAGAGGCCAAATCTATAGAATTCCATCGACTAATCTAAATTTCGGGGAAACTTGTGGAACTAGTTCGGATATTATTTGAGAAACTCCTTACCAGGGAAGAATCATTTTACGATTCGTAATCGGCTTCATGGGTCTTTCAAAGACCGTACTGATTTGGTCAGGGAGATGTAAAAATAGCACTCTGAAACCACAAGTTTGCTGGCGGGTTCTCACTGAATTCAACCTTAGGCCTGCATCAGTTCTTATCAGTGATTCAGATTGCTTCTAATTGGAATCAAAACAATAATCTTGGGAAATCATCTTCACTTGTAGAATTCTTTTAGTTATCATTCAATCACACACTTTTGATTCAAGTCCTTGAAGTATTTTTGTTTAAAAAAAGCCTTTGGACCTGAATTTTATTTGGACATTATTGCTATGAGCCGCTGTATTTGAGATCTGAAAAAACATAATAGTCTCTACGATAACATTGTGTTGCAGAATTTTCTGGGAATGATAGGAGATTCCAAAATTTCTCAAATATTTACAGCATATAAATCTTCTTAAAAGGATTCCAGAAATATTTTATATGCCTCAAACCGAGCTTCCTAGCCTGAGATATTGCAATTTTATCGAATTGTTACAAACTTCTTTTCTGAGAGTTAATCTGGGAGTCACCTTTGGATTGCAGACAATATTTGATCGACCAAATCACGTTAAAAAATTCTAACTTTTTTACAGTGGTTAGATCTCTCTGTTAACTTGAGTGTCACATATTATTTTGCATTATTCCGAGATTCCGACATCGAGATGTTTTTTTAGTAGACTAATATCAAAAGTGTAGAACAACTTGCAAAATTATTTTTGATCTATGTTACAATCATTCTTTGGCTTATCAATTCGACTTCAAAACTTCTCAAATTTGGAGGATAGTTAGATCTTCCTCTACTTTTTGGAAATATAACGATCTCTCCACTCCGAGTTCTATATCTCTAGTTACAATTTTTTCATCATTGTGCGCAGAAGAAGGCTGAGCAGAAATAGATATTGCAGTCCATGTAATTTCATTGTGTTGCAATATTTATTTGATATTATTCGGACGCAAAAAAATATGAAACTTTTACAGTTGGTCTATCAATTAGTTATCTTCTAGAGGTTAAAATTTCATGACTTTCAAACTTTTGTAACTTCGGTTGTGGAATTTATCGTGACAGCATCTAGGATTTCTAAACAGCAAACTGCTTGTTGGTCGATTATAGCAACTGGGTAACAGTATATTTTAAATTTTTCACAGCAACTTGATTGTATCTGTGACAGCATAATTTCCATTATTTGCTGGTTATTTTGTGTGATTTTCCTTGAATGTTATCACTGCTATATTTGTTGTTCGCAAGAAACACTTTCCCAATTTCAGGCTCGTTTGCTCTTGCGTAGACTTCTATGAAACATGGTTATAATACCAGGCAAAATATGGGCAAGAATAGTGATATCGCTCCTCATAACAACCCTCTACTTGGTCAGACCAATAACTCACATTAGGGCGACAGACAGCTGCAGCTTTGGCTTGACAGATGGCTACCATGTAGGCTACCATGAACCACCAGGTGGCTACCTTGCATGGTTTCATGCAACAACTTGTCCATGATAGGGGCGATCATCCTCCTCCAGACGATCTCACGACTCCATTCGAAGATCACATTCCGAATCTGGTGGCAGTAATGATGAACATCGAAATGAAGATGGCAGACAACACAACCAGCGCACCAGAGATGTCGAATCTTCTCCTATCAAAATGGATATTCAAGAGTTCTTCGGACACTTATGTTGTGAGGTATTTCTTGACTGGTTAGAGACCGTAGAAAATATGTTTGAATGTGGGAATGTATAGAAACACAACGGGTCAAACTCGTTGTAATGAAATTGAGGGGTAGTGCTTTGTCTTGGTACAGAAAAATTAAAATTGAGAGAAAGAACATAGGTAAGGCCATCATCCAAACTTGGATAAATTGAAGAAACTCATGAGCAGTAACTATCTACCTCCAAACCATGGAAAAACCATATTTTCCATGTAGAAAAAAAAATCAAGCAGGGAAACAAGTTGGTTGTGGAGTATACAGAAGAATTCAACCTTCTAATTACCCGGAATAACATATTAGATTCTGATAAGTTTGTGGTCCAACGGTATATTGAGGTCTCCGTCCTTCCATCTGTGATCCTATGACAGACCTAGAAATTACTCATATGGCTGTTGCTTACCAAAATCTCTCAAGTTTGAACACATTGAAGGTCAAAGAAACTGTAACGCTCCAGTGCAGAGAAGTACTACGAACTCCAAGTCTTCAGTAGGGGGTTCATCATCTAAGCCCGTTCAAAAGTCAATTCCTCAGGTTCCACCTGCGGAACAACCGCAGAAATCACAAATCAAGCGCTTCAAGTGTGACAGGTTAGGACATGTGGCTTCTAAATGTCCAAATCACCATGTGACCCTAGTCCAAGATGAAGATCCAGAGGATGATGTACAGATCGAAGATGTAAATGAAAAAAAGGCTTCCAGTGGAGATGACGTCATTTATGGTGACAATGAAGGAAAAAACTTCATCATCCAGTGGATTCTCATGTCTCCAAAGGAACAATTGGAAGATCATTGGCTACGCACAAATATTTGTAGAACTAAGTGTACTATCATGGGTAAATTGTGTACATTTATTATTGATAGTGGATCTAGTTGTAATGTTGAGCTAAAGAGGTGGTAGAGCGTCTTTAGTACAAACCATGGAGGCACAAAATATCCTACATAATTTCCTGATTCAAATCGAGGAATGACGTCAAGGTCGAAGAACAATGCCTTGTTCCATTTTCTATTAGCAAGTATGTGGAAGACGTATAGTGGGATTTGGTATCCATCGATGCTTGTCATGTGCTATTGGGTCGTCCATGGCAATTTGATTGGAAGATTAAGTTTCATTTCTTCAAAAACTTGTATACCCTCTTGGAAGACAACACCAAGTATAAATTGGGCCCTATGGAGGATCTAAACTCCCTGAAAAGCTGAAGGGTCGAGAAAATCCTCTTAACTTTTCAACAACTACAGAATGACACAAGAGGTGATCAAAGCGAGTTGATGCCTTGGTAACACACAAGGACACACCTGAGTCACCTATCCCTCCAACGGTGGAACCTTTGTTGACAGAGTTTGTGGAGGTATTTTCTCAGGAGCTATCTCCTATGCAAGATATTCAGCATTGTATTGATCTCATTCCAGGTGCGGCCCTACCCAACAGGCCTGCATACTAGATGCCACTAGCAGAGTATGCAAAGTTGAATAACTAGGTACAAGAGATGGTAGACCGAGGCTTCATCAGAGATATCTTAAGTCCATATTCAATACCAGTATTACTGACACCAAAGAAAGATGACATTTGGCAAATAGGTATTGACAGCTGTACCATGAACAAAATCACAGTTCACTACAACTTTCTCATTCCACAGTTGGCTGACATCTTAAATGAATTAGTAGGATCTGAGGTCTTCTCCAAGGTAGACCTTTGCAGTGGGTATGGTCAAATCTGTATTTGGCCAGGTGATGAGTGGAAGATGACTTTCAAGACTATGGAAGACATGTTTGAGTGGTTAGTCATGCCATTTGGACTATCCAACGCTCCTAGTACCTTCATGCAGGTTATAAACCAGACGCGACGCCCATCTATTGGCAAGTTCGTGGTTGTCAACTTTGACAACATACTCATCTACAGCAAAACAAATGCGGAACACTTAGACCACCTCAGAGCAGTATTTGATCTATTACACAGGTAAAAGTTTATGAATCCTAAGTAGTATATTTTTCTACTAACAATATCAATTTCTTGGGATACATTGTTTCTGCAGATGGCATCAACGTGGATCCGTCAAAAGTTTAGGCAGTTTGAGATTGGACATTGCAAAAGACCATGATTGAGGCCGTAGCTTCATTGTGGTAGCCTCATTCTATCGATGCTTCATACGGGACTTCAATACCATCATGGCCCCATATAAAAACTACTTCAAACAGAAATGTTCAAGATACTCTAGAAACAGAAAAAAGTTTCGAGTCCATGAAATTGAAGCCCTCCACTACTCTAGTGCTTACACTTCCAGACTTCTCCAAGCAATTCGTGGTCGACTGTGATTCTTCTCATGTAGGCATTGGAGGTATTCTAAATCAAGATCATAGGCAAGTAGTATTATTCAGCAAGAAGCTAGATGGACCTCAAACTCATTACATCACCTACAACCTAGAGTTCATGGCTATTATCGAGTCATTGAAGGTATGGCAACATTATCTTATCACTAAACCCTTTGTTTTCAGAGCACGGCACACCAAATGGGTTTCCTATCTCTAGGAGTTCACTTTTGTGATGCAGCACAAGTCAGGGGGAAGTATAAGGTAGCAAACGCCTTCATCCGTCAAGCTAGAGTGTTGGCAAGCCTAAGAGCCCAAGTTGTGTGTTTTGATTCTTTAGCAAACTTATATGATCAAGATGCAGATCAGTAAAATTTGGACTAGTGTGCAGAACGAGCCCAAGAATGGATGTCATAACTCCAATGGTTTCCTATTCAAAGGCTCCAGACTTTGTGTTCCAGTTAATTATCTTCAAGAAAATGGCTCACGAAATTCATGGTGGCGGATTAGCAGGTCACTTTGGTTGTTGCAAGGCATTGGCAGCATTAGAAGAAAATTTACATTGGCCAAAGTTGAAGAAAAAAATGACTCGATGCGTCAAGAGATGTCATGTATGCCAGATATCTTAAGGCTCAACCTAGAATTTGAGCTTGTACATGCCTCTTCGAATCCCAGCAAGTTGTGTCAGGATATATCCATGGACTTAGTATTGGGCCTCCCGCAGACCCAAGCAGGCTTTGACTCCTTATTTGTGGTGGTTAATCATTTGTCCAAAATGGCCCATTTCATCCCATGCAGGAAATCCGTAGATGCATCTCATGTTGCCACTTTTTTTTTCTGTGAAGTAGTACGCTTGCACAGTGTAACCAAGTCTATTGTTTCAGACCGGGGCACTAAATTTATGAGCCACTAAAAGTCCCTTCCCTTGGTGCTAGAACACGATTGACCCTAGGGGGAGCGGGGGGAGGAATAGGTCAATCCTAGTTTCCATGGAGTTTACAAATTTCTTGATTATTTGAAGTTTAAGAGCAGCGGATATTAATCAAGAGATTTGTTTAGTATGATAAATGTTTTTAAATTACTCAAAATGACCACACTAATTTTATACCCCTTTGCATATTGCTTGATTATCGATGCTTGTGCACAATGTGTAAAATAAGATAATCAAAATGCAAAATGATGTGTGTTGAGAAGAGTACTTAAGTGCTAAATACAAACACACAATGATCAAACACCATAAGATCAAAATTTATAGTGGTTCGGTTAGCCAACCTACATCCACTGTTAGGACTCGTTCAACCTTGACTTATCCCCAAATTCACTAAGTGGGGACTTTCATCCACCCACCACTACGCCAAAGACGACGCTCTAGATTTTTTTATAGTGGTTCCAGAGCCAAGTTTCCTTAATCCACTTTCACGTGACAAAGGTTTTAAATAAAATTAAAACCAAGAAGCACTTGCCTTTGAAGCACTTTCTCGTTGATGTGTGCTTCTTCAAGATCCACCCAATGTATGTCAACGCTCCGCCTTGTAGCCATCGTAAAGCAATCATAATTCCAGGGTGACTAGGAAACTAGTTCCACAAAATCTTTCTTAGTTTATTATCATTTCCCCTATCTCTTTTACAAACTCAATCCATATGATTGGTTGTATTAGATCCCCAAGTGTAGGCACAAGAGAGAGTGTGATCCTTTTGTTGGCCCTTGTTTAAGCTCACTGATAATGATGAGGGTCCAACCGGTTTGTCAAAGGATGCCAATTGGTTGCACAAAGATTGGTTTTTATAGACACGATAACCAATTTCAGCAACGGTCATATACCAATAGGTCGGACGCACTGAGGGGTCAGTGACTTAAAATATTATCACTCAACAACCAGACCGTTGCACATTAAATGCACTCCCAACAGTATAATTCTTTCCCGGTCGACATGTTGATGTCAATGATGGGTAGACAGTCATGGCACCGATAGGTCGGTCCATACGAGAGGCTCGGTCTGGGGCAACACCATGCTGATAGATTTTCAAGACAGAAATTAGTCTTACCCAAACCGACCTGTCGCCCTTTACCGAAGGGTCGATCCTGGTACCCTCGATCGGTTTAGAACTACTGATATGTCTATTTTTTCGAGAGTTCACCTAAGTTCTAAGTTCAAGAACTCATAAGTCTTCATCGAAGAGTTGTTGGCCACGATGGGTCGTTTTAACCTTTCACCAAGGGGTTGGTGCATACGAGACTCAATCAGAGGCACATCCAGAATGACAGTTTTATGATCCAAAACCTTTGTCAATCTGGCCGACTAGTCTTTGACCACGATGGGTCGATCCTGTCTCCGCCGAGGGGTCGGTGAGAACGACTAGTCGAGCTGACAGTGAAATCAAATACATATTTCCAAGTTGGGTTCCAACTCACTTTCAAGCTTTCTCTCTAGGTTTTTAATGATTTTACCATTTGTTCAACTAAGCCTAGGAATGATCCTCTTAAGGTGTGGGTACCACCTAAAGGCATCTATGGCTAAATACCTGTTTTATGATTGGCAAAATGATGAGCTTTAATCCAGTGGAGCATGATATTCACCTCGAGTCTTCAAGCTTCTAGTAAGTGCTCCTTCCCGAGTCATGGAATTGACAAACTTAGGGACTCGAAAAGCCAGGGCACTAACAACAACTTTTGGTTATGTCTTTGGCGTAGGTTGGGAATGGAGCTCAAGTTTAGCAGAGCATTCCATCCCAGAAAGATGGCCAAACTGAAGTGGTCAATAGGTCTCTTTGTAATCTACTTCAGAATATTGTTGGTAGCAAGCTGAGGCAGTGGGACTCATTCTTACCGCAAATAGAGTTCGCCTACAACAGTTCGTGGAATCAAACAACCAAGCACAACCCATTTGAGGTTGTGTATGGCTTTAATCCATGCTCAGTGTTGGGATTAACACCTTTACCTCTCAAGGGTACTATCAGTTAGTCGGTAGATGATAAAATTGCTGAGGTTCAGAAGATACACAAAGATTATTCAGCCATGATCCATGAAGAAATAACAGGTACCAAGTAAAAACATAGCAGGCGACTTATCAAACTTGATGCAGTTGATTTAGTTTGGGTTCATCTTGGGAAAGAAATTTTCCTATAGGTCAATATAGCAAGTTGAAGTAGTGAAGTATTGGGCCTTGTGAAGTTATTTGTCGCATCAAGGACAATGCTTACAAGGTGAAACTGGCAAATGTTCTAAACATATCCGGCATCTTCAATGTTCATGATCTGAAGCCTTATCATGGTGATGAGCCCTTCCCGACTAACGAACAACACAACTCGAGGACGAGTTCTCCTCTGTTGGGGGGAAATGGCGAGGCCATCCAGCCTACATGGCCTATTGGTTCATAGTCAGACTTTTCTTCAGTGGACCTTGATCCAACAGAGCAAATTCCCATAGCTTACATTGACCAATTTTTATCGAGGTGATCCTAATTGAAATCTGTTTAATAAATCCCTTAATTTTGTTAAATGTGGGCACTTAAGAAAAATGAGCCAGGCCAACCTGTTAAGGCCCAGTCCAAGTGTAAACAGACCAACCACATGCCCATAGTCTCCAAATCCGTCCAAGCCCAATTCTTTCAAGTGTCAACACCAGGGAGAGCTCTCCAAAGAACAAGTAGAGAGTAAAGCAAGTGGAGAGAGGAGGTGGAACTATGTAGGTGGCGAAAATTCCATGTGGGATTCTCTCCACATGGCCAGTTCCATTCTTAGGTTGCTTTATTTGTTTGTTTTTTTAATACCCCAACTCAATTTAGAGGTTAATTTAGATTAATTAGAATTAATTAAGTAATTTTTCGCCGTTATTTGTGATTTTTGTTAATCCAATCGTGAAGATTACGGAATGAGGTTTCCAACAAATCTGAGTTTAATCCGATTCGAGTCTGATAGCTCTTTTAATTAAGTTTTAAAGGTATAATGGTATTTTACGAATATAATAATATTATTTTAGGCTTAAAACTTGGCTGCTCTGGAAACTTAGTCATTTGACCTTGTTTATTTTTGTAATACCCCAACCCAATTTAGAGGTTAATTTGGATTAATTAGAATTAATTAAGCAATTTTTATCCGTCATTTGTGATTTTGTTAATCCAATCGTGAAGATTACGGAATGAGGTTTCCAACAGATCCGAGTTTAATTCGATTCGAGTCCGATAGCTCTTTTAATTAAGTTTTAAAGGTATATAGGTAATTTACGAATATAATAATATTATTTTAAGCTTAAAACTTGACTGCTCTGGAAACTTAGTTATTTGACCTAGTTTCACAAATTTTAGATTATGCATTATTTTTAAATTTCGGACTTAACGGAATGCCAATCTCAACCCAATTCTACCTATTTATTTCCTGTATTTTCTTATGTGGTAAAACCTCAATTTTATAGGGAAGACAAAGTCCTAAAAATATACAGAGAGAATCAATACTCGATCTGTATCATAACAAACCTTCTTGTACTTTTAAATTTCCAAAAATATTAAGTTTTGATATTTATTTTACACCGAGAAAGTTGGGTCGTCGTTTTAACTAAAAATCTTATTTCATTTGGAAAATGTGGTATCAAAGCATGGTTCAAATCTCGGACTATGCGTATGGGCAGAAGTAGAATTATTGCTTGAATTATGTTCTATCTCCTTAATCTTTTAAGATTGGGTAGATGGAACTCTCAATTAAATTGAGATTAAACCCCCTTATTTGGGTAAGTGATGCGATTTCAGTATTTGGAAATGACTATTTCTTGTGGAATTGGAATCGAAAGTTGTTGAGAGTACTGAGAGGCTCTGAAATGGGTTAGATTTGATAGAGACCGTAGAAGAGATGATTGGTATGAGAATGCGTGTATGTGTACCATTGTGTGACAGTTTTATTTTTACCTTTTAATCTTAGTCAATCAATAAGACACATGGCAAGATGTAAGATTGAGTAGGTGTTTATTTTTAGAGTTTTTTCGAGAGAAACTTCCCTTCCTTGGTGTGGTTGACCAAGGCAAGGGCAATTTAGGTCGTTTGCTATTTTTTCTGTATAAATACCCACATAGTGTAATTTGAAAAATACAACTTGGAATGAAATTGAAGTTTTCTTTTGAGAAAGAATTCTCGTGGACTCTTTGGAGCTGTGGTTTTTTTAAAGGTTGGACAGGGATCCAATTTTCACCCATTGAAAGTACGTACCAGTTAACCTTTAATTCAATTAATCTCTTCGGCTTTCATAGATTAGGTTGTGCCTTGTTCAAATTTACTATTTCTCTCTTTTACTTATGCTTCCGCAATTCATAATCATATTCAATTAGAAGAGGCCCAATCTATAGAATTTCATAGACTAATTTAAATTTCTGGGAAACTTGTGCAATTGGTTCGGATATTGTTTGAGCAGTTCCTTACAAAGAAAGAATCCTTTTATGATACATAATCGACTGCATGGGTCTTTCAGAGACCATACTCTGAAACCGCAAGCCCACTCGGGGGTTCTCACTGAATTCGACCTTAGGCCTGCATCAAGAACAAATAGAGAAGAAGGAGGGAGGACCGATCGCGGCTCGATTACCAAGCAGAAAATTCCCCATCACCCAGGAATTGACCGAGCTACCAAGATTGAGCAAAGGATAAAAGAAGTAAAGAAAAAAGGAGAAAAGGTAGGGAACAAGCGAAGGGGAAGGAGAGACAGCGAAGAAAGAGAGGGAGAAGAAAGTGGAAAGAAAATCAGTGATGAACAAGAGAATGTGGAAAAAAAAAAGAAGGAAATAGAACCCAAAAAGGGAAGAGAGAGATAGGCTGAAGAACCAGAAATGAAGACCGATAGAAAGGAAGATAGAATCACGATGAAATCAGAGTCGAATATGGTGAACAATTTGGAATTATTTTCTTTTATCGTTATAATTTCCTTTTCTGAGTTGAGAATAAGCCTATAAATGTAGGCATAGGCCAAGCATGGTAGAAGCTTCAGTTCAGTTTATTTGAGCTTTTAGCTTGTTTTATATGACTTAGTTTTTTTTGAGTTCGTTGAATTTAATTTGACTTTGTGTTTTTGAATTGAATTTAATTCAAGTATTTGGTTTTAATTTTTACATTGTAAATTTAACTTAATGTCTTCATTTTTCCCATTCTTAATTCAATTATAATTCCGTAACCAAATTGATTCTTGGAAGGTTCAATGTTTGTCAAATTGAACTAGTGTCGGACTTAATTTCCATGAATGCATATGAATTGTTTTATGACATTTAATTGTAGATCTAAATTAATTTTTTAATTCATTACATTTTGAATAAATTTCCACATTTTTTTTGCTTTCAATTGAACACCTAATTTTTTCGATGAATTTTGACTCAGTCAAAATTATCCTGTTGAAATTAGTTTCATTTTTATTTTCTTGGATGATGGAGAGAATTGAGAGTTGGTTTTCCTAAGGTTTTTGTCATTGAAATCCTTGATTTGGCCTAAAACCCTAGAACTAAAACTTCTTTTAGAATGGCGGCCTAAATAAGTCTTAAAAACCGATGTTGCCCGTCATCAGCTAGTTACCAGAACCGGAACGGAGCTGAACTAAGTACTTGTTCGAGCCATAGTTAATTTTGTATCTCCTCTGTTGTAAATTATGTGACCAAGTCATGAACCTTCCCTCTGGAAGTCTGATGAAGTTGTATCAAGCTCGAACTCTAGAAGCTAAGAAATTGGAAAGCTTCTCTTCACGAAGTTAATTCCAATGTATGCCAACCAACTCAGGTAAAATGGACCCTAGATGACATAGAAAGGCCCTTAAAAGCCACTTTGTACTATGAAGTAGCCACTTGGAGCTTCGGAGCTCCAAACAATAGCCATTGGAACAAAATTCTATAAATATCTAGCTCACTCCAAAGGAAAATGAGGGGGAAATGAGGGAAAGAAGAAGGAAGAAAAATACTAAATTTTGAAAGCCCTTTTCCACACTTAGGAAAACTCATTTTGGCTAATCAAAATCACACCCTCTCGCATTCTAAGCTCTTCATAGGCAAATCACGAGCTTTCAAAGCTCTCTTTGAATGTGAGAAAGGAAATCCACTGATTCTTGGGAAAAGATCAAATCCATAAGAATATCCTTACCTACCCTAGATTCTCCATCTCCTAAAAGAAAAATACTACATTTTGAGAGCCCTTCTCCACATTTAGGAAAACTCATTTTTGGCTCATTAAAATCATTCTCTTTTACATTCTACGCTCTTCATAGGCATATGTTGAGCTTTCAATGCTCTCTTTGAATGTGATAAGGGAAATCCTCTCATTCTCAGGAAAGGAACAAATCAATAAAAATATCATTACCTAGCCAAGACTCTCCATTTCCTACATTTTGGTTGAGCATTCATTGGAGTATTTCAATCACCAAGAAGTAAAGCTTGGAAACAATCTTTAAGAATGCTACAAAGGTTGTATGTGGATTAAGACTGAGTCTCTGAACTACTCAAAAAATTGGTTGTTGGTGTTGGTGGAATAAGCATGTGGGACTGAACCACCTAATTAAGAGAAAAACTAGGGGTGTTGGTGGAATAGGCCTGTGTGACTACACCAGCTATAAAAAAAAAAATAGTGTGTAATTGTTTTGGGATGTTTATCCTTTTGAGTGGTAAATTTCGGAAAACCTAAGTTTTCATTGATGCGAGAGTGGATGTAAGTTTAAGAGGAACCAAACCACTATGAATCCTCTTGTACATATTCTTTTTATGGTTTGAATGATTTATTGTGTCATGATTTTATTTGCATGCATATTTGATGGACTGGTTTTTTATAAACCCAGAATTTTTGCATACACTCTTATTCATCCTCCCTCGAAGACTTGGCATTGCTCTAGCTTGCACTTACAATTGATATCAAAGTAGATTACTATCTATTTGACATAATCATCTAAAGTCGATCCATTGCTAGAACAATGTCTAAAGGAAGGAATTTATGTTATGGAGTAAAATTCTTAAAATTAGGTCCTTTTATATTTCTTTTCTATTTTCTTCACTATATGTTGTTTGATGGTATCTTGTGAATGATCTCTCTTAGTGTTCTTTATAGTTTTTTTTTTTTGGCAATATGTATCAAATATTTATTTTTCTAGTTAAATCTTTATCAAAATCTATTTGAGATCGCCACTATATCCCTTACACTCCTCTCTTTAGTATTTCTTGAAAAACATGTCAATTTATGACAAACAGGGGGAGTAGTAGTAAAGGGGAGACATGGTGAATTCAAGGATAAGATTTTTTATATTGTTGTTAATGTCAGAAGGGGAGATCACGTCCCACCAAAATATGTCAACATTTATTGCATGTCTATTTTTTTTACATGCACGTTCTAAGGGGGAGCTTTCGCGAAATTGACAAATAGGGAGATTTTTAGAGCCACAGTTAAATTTGTATCTCATGTGTTGTCATTTCCATGACCAAGTCCTAAACCTTGCCTCTAGAAGATCAACTAAGTCATATCAAATTCGAAGTTCGGAAGTTGAGATATTGGAAGGTTGATCTTCATGAACTTAACTCCAATGTATGCCAACCAACTCAGGTAAAATGAATCCTAGATTGACCTAGAAATAAAATCCTTAGTTAAAATTGGCATAAATATTGGATTTCTCAAATGGTTGAAAATAGACATAACTTTGAGAGAACACTTGAAGTATCTAATTAATTCCAAATTTGGTGAAAAATTTAGGAGTGGATAGATTATCAAAGAGCATTCTAACGAGCCCAAAAACAACCAAATCTGAGTTTTGTAGCTCAAGATATGACTCTTTTAGTGAAAGGGTGTAGGCTGCGTGAAACAAGGTGATCAATGCTTCGATGAAGATCCGATGAATAGTCAACGGACCTCCGAACTAAGATCGGATCATATTTCAATAAAATTACATTTTTCATTCTGAATCTCCTATAACAGAATCTGATGAAGATCTGATGACCATCCTTTGGACCTCCGAGCTAAGATCGGATCGAAATCCAATAAACTTCATTTCTCAGTCAAATTCACTTGTTTCTGATCGGACCTCTAACAAAATCTAATGAAGCTTCGATGAATTGATTGGAGCTCTGATAATATTCATCAGAGATCCGATGACTAGCCATTATGTGCAGTCAAACTAGCCGTTGGGAGGCTCGGAGCGCCGAAGCAAATGACCGTAGCACCGAACAGTAGCCGTTGGAGCAATAATCTATAATTACTTGGCCTGTTCCAAAGGAAAATGAGGAAGAGAAAAAATGAAGAAAAATACTAGATTTTGAGAGCTCTTCTCCACACTTAGGAAAACTCATTGTGCCTCATCAAAATCATCCATTCTCACATTCTAAGCTCTTCATAGGCATATCACGAGCTTCAAAGATCTCTTTGAATGTGAGAAGGGAAATCCATTGATTCTAAGGAAAAGATCAAATCCATAGGAATATCCTTACCTACCCTAGACTTTCCATCTCCTAGAAGAAAAATACTAGATTTTGAGAGCCCTTCTCCACACTTAGGAAAACTCATTTTGACTCATCAAAATCATTCACTTGCACATAATAAAATCTTCATATGCATATCTTGAGCTTTCAAAGCTAAATTTGAAAGTGATAAAGGAAATCCTCTCAATCAAAGGAAATGACCAAATCAATAGAAATATCCTCACCTACCTTAGACTCCCCATCTCATACATCTTGGTTCAGCATTCATTTGAGTATTTCAATCACCAAGAAACAAAGCTATGATATGATCTTCAAGAATGCTACAAAGGAACATCAAGGTACAAAGAGGAAAGTGTTCTAGTTTTATTTTCTTTTAAATCATTGTATGTGGATTAGGACTGAGTGTCCAAACCACTCAAAAAATTGGTTGTTGGTGTTGGTGGAATAGGCATGTGGGACTAAACCACCTTATCAAAATAATAATAATGGCGTTGTTGGAATATGCCTGTGTGATTGAACCACCTTATAAAAAAAAATGTTTGTAATTGTTTTGCGATGTTTATTTGTTTAAGTAGTGAACTTCAGATAACTTGAATTTGGATTGATCCAAGAGTGGATGTAGGTTCAAGAGGAATCGAACCATTATAAATCCTCGTGTGCATATTCTTTTTGTGGTTTGAATGATTTATTCTGGTATATTTTTATTTGTATGTAGATCTGATGGATTTGTTTTTTATAGACCTAGAATTTTTGCATACATTCCTATGCATCATCCCTCTAGTACTTAGCATTACTCTAGCTTGCACTTACATTACCAACTTCATCAGTTAGTAATTAGAGCCTAGATCTTGTACCGACCTGATGGATTGGGAACATTATTTCTTTAAACGTGCATTGATTATCTTGTTTGGAAAGGATTTTGTTTGGATTATCTGCACTCGAGTCTTTCATACAACAATAATGATATAAAGAACAAGATAGAACCAAGAAGGAAAAAGATGAATTGCAGACCTCAAACAATATATTGAGGAATTTGAAGTTAAAAATCACAGAATGCGAAAGAAGATGATTGCAGACCTCAAAAGGAAACTTGAAGAGGATTATCTGCACTCGAGTCTTCCATACAACAATAATGATATAAAGAACAAGATAGAACCAAGAAGGAAAAAGATGAATCACAGACCTCAAAAAATATATTGAGGAATTTGAAGTTAAAAAATCACAGAATGCGAAAGAAGATGATTGCAGACCTCAAAATACAACTTGAAGAGGATTCCGCAGAATGAGACAGATTGAGGATGAGATCTAAGAATTCTAGATCCTATTCTTCAAAAAGAAATAAGAGGAAGAAGTAGATCGCTCGTGAGTAATACATGGAGTAAGCAACGGTTTGGGTACCTCAACTTCATTCTCATTTTTCTTTGAAAAATGTGTAAAACATGAACCTATTGTTGATTATGAAACTCCTAGATACGATGAATAACTACTCTTCAGCGAGGACATTTTATTTTCTGCAGTAGAGGATGTACATGAGTACTTTGATGCCTATAAATGATGATTATGGAGACACTGAAGAGTTCGTAGAGGTATTTTCATTATTAGAATAGGTGGAGGATGCATCATTATATCGATAATTGGAGATTTTACATAATAAGGAGATGACAGTCAAGGCTGACACTTTGATGGAAAGTGAGCAGACATTTCACTCATTTCAACCTGAAGACATGTCTTGGCCAAAGAGGAAAGCATGGAAGACATTCGACTTCCAAAAGTTCAACACTTAAAGTCAAATTTCCTTCAAGAGGAGAGAAGTGATAGTAGATAGATTCTAGTCACATCTACGTCCACAACTATAGAAGAGAAAGTGATTGTAAACTAGTAAATATTGGTGGAACCCTAATTTCCATCAATTCATCATATTGAGGATGCTAGATTTATATGGGAACCCTACATAGATCCCATCTTTATCCCTCTCTCATCGGTTCCTTTCTCTCGCTGTCTTTCTCTCCTTTTTCTCTCTCACTGCCCTTCCTTTCGGATGCCAAATAAACCCGGTCGAACTAGTTTTTCCTGGTTGCCAATCACTGAGTCTTTCATCCTTTCTCTCATCATTCTCTGGTAAGATCAAGACATTGCTCTTTATTTCTTTCTCCTTATTTGCCTAAAGTTGAGTTGTAGTTTATTATAGTTGTAAAATTAAAAATAAAAATAATAAAGTTCATCCCACCACCCAGTCAGTGACCATCGATTAACCTCTCTTTTGTGTCATTTTAATTGAAAATTTCCTATAGATGTGAATCCAATTAAAGAAATTTCTTTTACCTATGTGTTATTGTATTTATTTTACATGAATTAGTCATTTTATCAATTAAAATGATATTTTAGTAAAACTTGAATATAAAAATTTAATTAGTATTCTGCATCTCAAAAAGAAAGAAAAATAGATTTTAGATAATTTTTTATTATATATAATTCAAATTTTAATTAAATATTTATTTATAATAATATCTTAAATACCAAGAAGGCCTATCTAAAATTTTTGCCTTAGGCCTCAACTTGTGTCAAGCCAGCCCTGGTTGCCATGACCGTTTGGGCAAGAACGAAGAGCGAAGAAGGAATGAGGACTTGTCGCTGCTCAATTTCCAAACAGAAAATATAGCGTCCCTAGGAAGTGACCGAGCTACCAGGATCAAGCAGAGGAGAATAGAAAGAAAGTAAATACAAGAAAATGAAGGGAATATGCAAAAAGGAAGGAGAAGAGAGAAAATAAATAAGGAGAAAGAGCAAAGAAAGAGTGATCCCAGAGAGAAGGAGCGGAAAGAGGAAAGAAAATCAGTGATGAATAAGAGAAGTAGGGAAAAAAAAAAGAGACGCCAATAAAGGAAGAGAGAGGAAGGTTGCAAAACCAGAAGTGAAGGCCGAGGGAGAGGAAGATAGAGTCACAACCGAGTCAGACTCAGATATAGTGAACAATTTGGAATTTTTTTATTTTATCTTATTTTATTTCCTTTTTTGAGTTAAGAACATGCCAAAGTCAGGCATAGGCCAAGCATGGTAGTAACTCCAGTTTAGTTGAATTATCTGAAGTGTTAGGCTTTGTTTGAGTCTCCTTAGTAATGTGAGTCCTACTTTGGTTCTTAATTTTTAATTTGTTTTTTTTTTTTTGTTCGAATAGAGTTTAATTTTAAGCATTGGTTTTTTACTTTGCATGGTGAATTTAATTTCATGTCTTACATTCATTTTGAACCTTAGTTAAATTACAATTCCATAACCAAATTGGGTTAAGAAGGTTCAATAATTGATAAATCGAATCAGTGTCGGATTTAAGTTCCATGCATGTAAATGATTATTTGATTTGCATCAAATTGTGGATCTCAATTAATTTCACAAATCATTGCATTCTGAATACAATTCCACGTTCTTTTTACTTTATATTGAAATGAAATGTTTAAGAAAATACCATTTTTATTAATATTGGGAATTAACCATTTTTTCTTGTTATTATTGCTAAAATCCAATACTCTCATCTTCTCTTTGCAGATGATCTGCTCCTCTTTTGCTCTGCAGATATTTCCTCTGCTTAGGCACTAAAGCAACTGCTGGAGAATTTCCATGACTACTCTGGGCTATCCTTCAATCCTTCAAAGAGTCAAATTTTTTTCTGGATCGACTGCAAATCGTGCTGAGATTATGGAATTATTTGGCATGGGTGAAGTGAGGCTTCCAATCTCCTACTTTGGTCTTCCTCTCTTCTGTGGTAGGATCCACAGATCTAATTACGATGGACTCCTATTAAAGATTAGGAAGAAAATCAGTTGTTGGGCTGCCTCTTGTCTGTCCTTTGCCAGTAGAATTGAACTTCTCAAATTAACCATCAATAGTTGCCACATCTACTGGGCAAATGCCTTTCTTCTTCCAAAGTATTGCCTGGACTCGATCAACAAGCTTATGCAGAATTTCCTCTGGGGCTCTACACATCAGAAGAAAATTCATACAATCACTTGGTCCAAAATCTGCTCTCCCAGAGCAAACAGTGGTCTGGGGCTGAAGTGTGTCTCCTCCATTAATGGGACTTGCTTGATGAAACAATTCTGGAGCATTATTACAGAGGTGGACAATCTGTGGTTGAGATGGGTCAAGCAAAAATACCTGAAAAACAAATCTATTTGGTGTATTAAATTGAAATATGATGCCGCCTTCTCCTACGGCGGCATCAAGTATATGGGTGCTTTCTTGGAGTGTATAGCTACAAATTTGTAAGGCTTTTATATTGTTCAGCTTCAACAAGAAGAGGTTTGTCTGCCCCTGTTGATTTCCATTCAAAAGGTCTTATTGTTCTTGTTGAGGAAGAAGATAGTTGTAAACCACCTCTTGGTTTGTGAAGATATCACAGCAGGGCTATAAATTCTATTATTTCCAAATTTTTGCCAGTGCATGTGAAGATTACCAGCTGCAAGAATTCCACGGCTAAGACATTCTCCAACTTATTGTTCAATTTCGGGAATTGTTCAGCTATTTTTGTGGACGTTGTAGGCCACCATCTCTGATGGTTGTTTCTCTTCGCCTTTTTGTTCCCTTCTTTCGGTTGGGGATTTTTTTGTGATCATTTACCTTCTGGGTAGGTAGTATTTGACTGCTTTGCCCCCTTTTTGTAGGCTGTTCTACCTTTGGTTGTTCTTCTGCCTTGCCCGGGCTGTGGGTTTCTTGTATTATTTTGGACTTTTCCCCCCTTTGAATGAATAGCTAACCCATTACATTCAAAAAAAAAAAAATACAATAGTATCGAAATAATCAGTAAAAATTTGATAATAGCAATATAAACATCATTTTTTTTTAACATTTTTACTTTATAACTATAAGTAATTAAGTTTTTCTTTTTTTTTGATAACTTAGATTACAATAGTTAGCAAAGAATTTATGTGCCATTGGATGGCATTTTATGATTGAAGAAATGTTAAATGAAGAATTATGTTTTGTTTTATTAGATAATTAATAAAGTAATTTATTTCTTATAATATATTTGTACTTTAATCATAAATTTATTAATGTTTATTTTTATTTGATTAATATATTTATTACTATACATTATTATTTTTTAATATTATATTTTCACAAGTTTTCCATTAATATTTTGATAAAAACCCCTAAAATTTAAAATATTCCAATATTACTAATTAGTGGATAATACCTCAAAATGATATGTGTAACTATTGTATATATGGCAAGTGCACGCTCAAAGTTGACCCACCTTACAAACGGCTCAACCTTTGCACAATTTTACCACATTTCATGCATTTGAGTTGCTTCCTAATCACACATGACACATGATGACAGTCTCGGAGACCAAATTCTCACCTGATAAAACATGTTTGTTTCCTGCATTGAAGCACAGATTAAAAAAAGGGTTAATCTTATAACAGATCAATGCTTATAGGTATTAATCTACACAATAAAATTGTCAGTTTGAGTCGTACTTGTCCATTTGTTTTAGTTAAAAAATTAATATAATAATTTACTGGGAGATTTTTCTGTTTTACTCCTGATTTTATTTTGATGTATTAAAATGAGAAATTTCCCATTTCAGATGCACCAAACTAGTAAAAATGTCGATGTGCAAATTAATTCCTTTGTTAAATTTATGCAATGAGGTTTGATGGAAGATAACTTGGACATAAACTCATTCAAACTTCAATATATATAACTTGACCTATTTTTGGGTTGGCAAAGTTGGCTTAATTTGTTACAGTAGTCAAGGCCCACGGATGGCATACCTGATATCAAATGGTCCTTAAATCTCTTCTTGAAACCAAGAGGGTGTGAGATTTCTCACTCTCGTGATGTAGGCACGTAAGCAGCCATTGGAATACCTACAGACATTTCCATTATGATCAAATCTAAATTATCATAAATTAAGGAATTTCATTCTAATACGGACAAAATTTGTTAGGAGACACGAGATGAAGTGAAATTCCCATTTTACTCCTACCGGTATACTGTTCATCAAGTAACGGTGTACCGATATGCAGAACAAAGTGTTATCGTACACCGATACTTGATGAGCGGTACACTAGGTAAAATGAGAATTTCACTCCATCTTGTGTTTCCTCACAAATTTTTCTAGGATCACTAACCTAAATTAAACCTATAAATATTAATTTTTTTCACAACCATCTGCACTTTATTTTTTGGGCCCATTTAATAATAAATTGGAATTATTAAAAATGTTATTTTCTTTGTTATATTTAGATTCATTTTTTATTGATATCTATTTTATGCATCTTCGTTATTAACATGATAGATAGAAGTATTTATCGAGTGACTTGTTTTTCTTACAAAATAAAGAGTTCGAATATTTCAATCAATTTCAGTTTTTATATTTTAATATTCACCATGATGATCCAATTATTTTATAGAGGGAGTAGAATTTATGCATGCACAATTTATCAATATCTATTGCCTCAAATTAAAAAATTTAGATAATTCAAAGGCATATTCGTCTCAGTAATTGCCATGTTATAAAATCTAAGAGAATAATTTTGACCTAGTAGACCTTTCTAATAGATAAAAGAAGGGTAATGATTTGGACACTGTCGATGTTGATAAGTGGAACATCGAAAATACTGTTTTCCATGCTATGCCCTTTCACTTTATTTGTCAGTTCGTTTCCTCTCCTTCTCACCTTTGCCAACCATTTCAGGTAGAAAGGACCATAGGTTTAACTAGAAAGACCCTGAACACATTTAAGTAAATTGGTATTTAATTGTTGAATTTTTGGAGCAAAAATCAGGTCTAAATGTTTTTGACCTGAAACAGGGCTTCGATCCACTGACATTCAAGATCAGCGAACCACTTCAGGATCGAATGATACCTCGGTCCACCGAAAAATTATCGGATCAATTTTCTGATGTTGGTATTTACAGTAAAAAAATTCTGCTTGAAATTGATCATCTGAAGTTCTTCATCGGGCATCTGATTGTAGTTCGGTCGACCGACTGCATCTCCGGATAAAAAATCAGAGGCTGTCATTGTCAGCCAGTTTTCTAGGTTCTATGGCTATCATCGGCGAACCAATGGAGGTTCAATCCTCCGATTTGTGTCATTGGTGAACTGACAACTAGCCATTTGAGAACTTTGATCCGCTGATGTAATTGATAGGTGAACTGAAGAGTGAACTGAAGAGTAGTCGGTGGTACGAATATATATATATATATATATATATATATATATACATATATATATATATATATATATATATATATAGCTCATTTTTCATGGCTAATTGATAAAGATTAGTGGAACATTAACTCTAAATGGCTCCTAGACTTTAGTTCTTTCCATAGTAAAACAATTTTGAACCATTAAATAACATTCCTAATCACATTCACAAATGTTTATTGGATAAAGTTTGAGCTATCAAAGCCTTTTCTTAAATGTGAAAAAGGGGAATCATTTTTTTTTCTTTGGAAGAGGACAAATTCCTGAACCTAAAACCTATCTACCCTAGACCTAACCTCTCCTACTATTGGTTGTGCATTCCCCTGAGGAATGCTAACATCGAAGACCAGAGCAAGGAGGCAACTACCAAGAACACAAGCAAGATCAATCCAAGAGCTGCAAAGATGCGAGTGTTCTTTTATTTTTCATTATAAATTGATGTATGCTAGATTAGATTGGGTGATCGAACCCTTGGAAAAAATTAGTATGTATTGTGTTTGGGTGTTAACCCTGTTGAGTAGTAAAATTTTGGATAACCCGAGTTTGGGTTGTTCCGAAAGTGGATGTAGGTTCAAAGTAACCAAACCACTATAATTCTTGTGTTCTTGTTTTACTTTTGTGGTTTTTTTTTGTGATATCATTTTGTTATTTGAACATTTGTTTAATTTAATTGTAATAAACGATAAAAATCTAAAAAAGGGTCCTACTCAGCCCTTTCTACGACCGTGGTTCTTCTAGCTTTGACTTGGAATTTTCAACATTTCTAAATGATGTGAACATCCCCTCTAACTCAGACCCAAGGGAGGATGACCCAACCCAATTCGACTAGATCGATGAAATTGTGCTCGAAGTCTATTTCTGGATCGACGGAGGCAAGAGAGGTCCCACCGAGGATGCAATGGCCCAACACTAAAATAATTTAAAAAAAAATAAAATATTATTAAAATATTAAATCCGTGTTTGCACGAAATTAGGTTTATTTCACCTCCTTCCTCTTCCGAATAGCCAACCCTTCTTCCTTAACAGTAAACCCTTGCCTCCTCTACCATCCCTCTATTGATTTTCACCCACTAAAGGCTTTGGATTCAGATTTCGTACGCTTGAAACACCCCTTTGCACGGTTCCTTCTCCTCCAAAGGTAAGATCTATAATCCTTCTATTTTACTTTCTTCTTATTTGGTGAGATCTTAATGGGATGTGTTGAGAATGGAGTATGTGATGGCTTTTAGGCCTTATTTGGAGAAGAATCCATAGAAGTAATTGGGGATTTTTGTTATAGAACCTTGTTTGGGTATAGATCTGAATTGAAATTGAGTTTTGAACACATGGGAAGGGAAGTAAATTGGGTAAAGGGTGTATGCATGATTTTGGAGATGATTCATGGGAGGAGATTTTGGGATTTCCTTAAAATTGAAGGGATTAATCTAAATTAAGGGTGAATCATGGGTCTAAATTGGAGACACTGGTGTTTAATGTGTTTTGGACCAAATCTATGAACAAATTAGTGATAATTTGTATTTATGATTGTAATTAGAGTCATCTAACTTCGAACCTGACGTTGTTCGATCCGAAGACCAACCCGGATTAGAGTAAATATCAAGGTGAGGATTGCTACATACATATTGTATGAATGCATGTATGTTATTTCATTTATTTAGGGAATGCATTGTGTTATTGAGGTGTTTAATGCATGATAAATAGGATGGATGTATCCTATGTTATGCATGAGATGTTATTAATTCCCTATTATGTGATTTGTAGCATGTCAATTATCTTGTTATGATGATATAAAATTTGTGATAATTATTGGAGACCCTTTTAAAGGGCTGAGATGATTTATTGATGAAATTAATTAGATTTATGTTGTGAAAAGAAAGTAATTGGACGTAGGATGTTAAACCACCATGAAACGGATTGAATAAATTGCAAGGACTACGAATATGTGTAAATAAACCCAACGTGTGTATCACAGAGGTTGGTGTGTAGTCCATATCCCTAAAATAACCCAATATGATAATTATGTTGAATGTATGAAATGTAATGGAATGTGCTATGCTGCTATCATTTTGAAATTATGGTCATTATGTGACTATGACATATATGTTGTATGTGTAATTGTGAATATGATCACTTTTGTATTACTCACTGATCTGTACCTAGGAGGTTATCTAGGATGTGAGTATGGGACATTATGTTAACAGACATGATGATATTGAGAATTAGTAGTATTGTGATGAGTCCCAAAAGAGTTTATAGGACATGATGATGTACCTTTCTCTTTCGTGGGCCCCACTAGTATGAGTCTACATTCCCTAGAGGAGGTTGGTGTGAGAGGATAATGGTTTTGTTTAAGGAACCCTATTAGAACGGTAGCGTCGGCTATGGGACTTGGTCCTGTAGAGTTGCCGTTCAGGAGTATAATGCTTCGCGCTATAGGTCACTCTCAGGGCTATTTGTGGTTGTCATTGAGGAGTATAACCCTTCATATGCTTCACTTTGTATGTCGCTCTCATGACAATTTTGTACACTTGGTGTACAGTACGCGCAGGGTCAAAGACTCGTGAGCCTATGGGGGCAGTATTAACTTAGTAAAACGCATTGCGTAGGGTTAGATACTCATGAGCCTATGCGGGCGGTACTGACTTAGTAAGACGGATTGCGTAGGGTTAGATATTTGTGAGCCCTACTTGGGCGATACTAACTTGGTAAGTCGTACAGGTCACTTTAGAGTTGACTTAATCACTAGAGTGGTGAAGAGATGCTGAAATAGATTATCTATGTTGTATGGAGATCTCCCACTTGTAAGTTGTGGCCTATGTTCCTCAAGAGATCATGATGTTTGACAACCCGTTCCATAGAGGTGTCCTTGGGTGGACATTGTGTTCATGTTGATGAGATTGGTGCCCTTGGGTGGATATTGTGTTCATGTTGATAAGATTGGTGTCCTTGGGTGGACATTGTATTTATATTTATGAGATTGATAGCATAACCTTATTTATATTCCATTTCATACATTATTATTATGTGGGTGAGTGAGTATGTGGCATGCATATTTCCTCACTGAGTATTGTTTGTACTCACGTCCTTCCAATTCAAGGAAATATTGCACCGGCTGGGTCCGAAGGGCCCCAAGGAAGAGCTTAATTTATCTTGCTGCTTTATTTGCCCTACATATTGATTTAATTGATTTAAGTTGGTGATGTTGTTTATACCATTTTATTTATTGTAGATTTGGTTGTAATAAATTCTACAATGTTTGATAACATTTATGGTAGAGAATTTATATCCCCTTTGAGATATTAATGGTATTTGAGTTCATTTATGATCTCGGTGATTGAGTTGTGAGTACACGTGTGTTTCCCGCGTGTGATATTCTAAAACGTAAAAATTATTTCGCGTCACATGTCTATGTTTTAGGTCAGGGCGTGACAGTGAACGACCATATCGTCAGAAGATTGATCTCGCAGAATTAGGGAAGTTCGGTTCAACCGACAAGTCATATCGGTCCGACCAATGGTCATCACTTCGACCGAAGGAAGGAATCAGTGCGAGTAACAGATAGCACAATTGATTGTTTGGAAAGTTTTCTCTAAAGGTTCGACCGAAGGTTGTGATAGGTTTGATTGAAGGGATCGGTGCGACCAATGGAGGTCATCGGTCCTAACAACGAAGATCAGTGCGATCGATAGTATTGATCGATCAAACCGATCGTTCACGAGAAAAGCAAGCAGATCTGCAGATGAACTTAGGAAGCGGTTTTTTTTTTTCTTTTGGGAAATCTTTTCTTTCTTACAGTTTCGAAATTAACCTACTTTCCATGTTTTCTCAAGAATAAGGCCTATAAATACAGTGCTAGGCCCCCATTTGTAACTCACCATAATTTGAGATGAATAAAATTTGAAGCTTGAAGTTTTCTTTGAAGTTTTCCCTAGGCTACATGTGAGTTCTTTGCTTGGTTCTTTGTTTTTAATTTGATATTGTGTTTCAATTAAATTTAATTATTTGGAATTATTTTTTGAATGGTGAATTTAATTCATGTCTTCCATTTATTTTCCACGAGTAATTAAATTTTAATTTCACATTCAAATTAAGTCTTAAAAGGTTTAGTGCTTTCAAATTGAAGTAGTGCTGGATTTAAATTATCCTATACTTTCGATTCGATTCAATAATCTAGAAGAACAATTCTATGTTCAATTTGAACTCAATTGAACACCAAATTTCTTTGGTGATGTTGATTCTGCCAACAATCCCAACGAAATCATTGCCATCTTTCGTTTCCTTGAGTGAGAGAGAATGCCCCTCAAGATTTCGTCATCGAAATCCTAGATTTGGATCCCAAATCTAGATCTAAAATTTATTTATTTTCAAAATAAAAAAAGAACAGAAGAATATACAAACAACAGATAAATAACTGCATCAGTTGGTAATAGGAGCTTTGATCCTATACCAACCCGGTGGTTATGGACACCCACGTTTCGAGATTGAGCACTATACTTCTTGAGACCGGTCTCTTTAGATATTTCAACATGCTGAGAGGAAGACCAAAGAGAATTCTAATAGTCATGGAAGAAACACCAAAGACCTGACATATTGTAGAACTGACTCAAAGATTGGAGGAATAGAAAATTTAAGACTACATGAAAGATTGGATAGGCAGATCAACAGATCTAGCAGAAGAGATGAATCTGACCTAGAAACAGCAGATTTGAATCCTCTTCACCGGAGGAAGAGATGAAGAATCCGTTCCCTAGAATTCCTAGACAGCGAAAAGAAATGGCAGAAAAGCGACATCACCAGGAGGATGGTGACACATCTTTTGGTGTTTAACTTGAAATTTCTGAATTTAATGGAGGTATGTATGGTGAAATTTTGTTGACTGGTTGGAAAACGTAGAAAATATATTTGAATTCAAGGATATGTTGGATCCAAAGAAGGTGCAGCTGGTAGCAGCACTACTCAAAGGCAGAACCCTATCATGGTACCTAGGATGACTGCTTGCGGGAAAACTTTCCTTAAGTTGCGGAGGGGGTGGACAATGTCTCCAACATTAGTTGTCCCAGGGAGAGAGGTTGTAGTTGATCAATCTGTGCGATGCTTCTAGAGGAGGTTTGAACTTTATGCTAGTGCGGGGGGAGCAAGTAGTGGTCTATTGCTCGAGATAGTTTGAGGTTAGAGCAGCCCGTTTGTGTGACATTGTAGTTCAGCCACGGTCATATGGCAGAGTTCCGGGAATTCAGTTTTCAAATGGAGAGACATTCAGACTATGAGATTCTATGGTTAGTGGCAGTGGGCCAGACAGCTGAACAGTAAGATCAGATGGCGGTCTTGAGTTCCAAGACATGTTGTTTGTCCTTCAGTTGGAGCAGTGTCGTGGGGAGGTACTCCCACACTTTCACCATTTTTAGATTTGGAGTCTGGGTGGCAATGGATAATACTGAGATTTTAACAAAAAAGTTTGTCCGTAAGAGAATGAATATTATTATCAATCAAAGTTGAGTATGAACCACTTTTTGAAGACAATTAGAGATGAAAATTGGTCAAATTGATAAAATCTTAAGTTTAAAAAAGAAAGTTTTGATTAATCACTTTATAGGTTATATCACCTTTTAGATATTTGAGAACAAAATTGTTAAAATGGATGAATTTTCAATTTAGAAGAAAATTGAAACCAATAATCACATAATTTAAGGACAATATGGAGCAAAATCACTAAACTATATTAATCTTTAAGCTAAAAACTAATTAAAATTTATCCTATGATTGACGTCACTTGAGGGCATATAGAGAGAAAACCATTAACGTATATAAATCTTTTAGTATAAAAATAATTATTGAATAAAATATCATATAATCTGATCCATCATTGGAAGATAATTAGAGGAAATATTTGTTATAAATTGATTTAGAATAATGGCCCAACATAACATTATTCTATTTAAAGGAGTATGGGTCTCATATTCATAATTCGTTTATTAAAAAGGTTAGACTAATCCAAATTCTTTTTGAGTTAGTCCATTTATTTTATTTGAAGATACTATGGTTTAGTTGAAAATATTTTTATAGTAGTAAGGATATTTTAAGAGCTTTTTAAGCATTTTGTACATTTCTAATTACTTAAAAAAAGGTTTAAGTGAGTGAATGAGATGGTTTAAGGGTCACTTCAGGTCATAATCAAGTTGCAAAAAGTGAGTAAATTGATTTAGATTGAGGTAGTCTATTTATTTCATTTAAAGATAATTTGATTTATTTGAAAATATTTTTACAGTATTAAAGACATTTTAATATTTTTTAACGTTTTGTACATTGGATTGGAAATGGTACTTTAAGAAAGGTTTGAGTAAATTAGATAAGGTGGATACGCGTAAATGGATAGGCCCATTTAAAATATAGATAAGTGTTTAAATATCAGTGGACCAATTTCTTAATGTAAGTGTGGAGAGAGGGGGTTCGACCCATTTAATAAACGGGTAGAGTTTAGGTTAGAAGGTAGGATGAATGAGTAGAGTAGATTCAACTTAAACCAAAACCTATTTAAATTATTGCTACGTCTAATCAGAATAAAAATAAATAAATTTGTAAAAATATTTAGAAAAATTATATAGTTTCATGCACATTCTGAAGATACTCTTTGAGGAAAATTAAAAAATAGTTGAATTTCAACTTTAATTTTTTTAATCATCATCTTATTGAGAACTTTTTAAGAACGTTTGTAGAGTACAATCACCCAAGTAAATGGTTTTCAAGTAAAAGAAACAAACAAACAATCAAAATCTATCTTAGACTACCTTTTATGTCATTTGAAGAGCATATTCTATAGGAACTAAGAATTGTCATGTTTTAAAAAATTATAAAAATTGACATATGATTTAAGCTACCAATCAATAATATAATGAAATATTTAAAGGGAACTATAATTTCACATTTTAAAAAAATATAAAAATTATGATATGATTTAATCATATTATGACATATCATAATAATTCTGTAAAATAATCATTGATAATGATACTCAAACAGTTCATCTGTCATAATAATGTATCTGGGTACTATATATATATATATATCTTCATTACTAATTAATTTTAGTCGTTTATCTATCTTGACTATATGTAAGTTGTTCATCTTTCATAATAATATTTTTTTCCTTATTTATATTCATCAACAATTTAAATCAATCTTATAATTTGATTAAATATTTGAGTTACTTAGCTGTCATAATCATGCATTAAGACCTATAGTATCTCTAATCTGGCAGTGAAACTGTATATTTATTTTCATTAGCCTTTTGAATGTATTTTGAATTTTTATAAGATTATTCCTATGAAGTTGGACAAATAAAATTGATGAAATTAATATTTATATTATTTATATACTGCTAAAAAAATATTAATATTATTTATATAATAAGTAAATTATAATTTAATAAAATTAGAAAGAATCGATGTAAATTTATAATTAATTTTATAGAAGATGATATCCATGAATAAGTCAAATCATGAACTCATGACAATGTGAAATGCCACATCTTATAGGTATATGTAAAATACATAAAATATGCATCAACCATTTTTCCGAGAGAAAGGGTGGATAAGGGGTAGAAATATCCACATAGTTGATATTTTGGTCGATATGATGATATCAGCAATATCATTATATTAGCCGATATATAAGTGATATCAACTTCTTTCCTTTCTTTTAAATATCGGCCAGTATTTTTTTAATTAATTTTTTTTTTAAATGAAAATATCGGCCGATATTAACCCGTATCAGTCGAGATATAGATTGGACCCATATTCAATATTGATTTTTTTTAAAAAAAAATCGATATTTATGATATCGACCGATATTTGGCCGAAATATATTGACCAGATCGGTCGATATCACAATTATACAGCTGATAACTATCGTATTGATCGATATATATATGAAGTTCAAAAATCAAATATATATCGATCGATATACGTATTGGCCGATATTTAATGCTACGAGTGGGAACATCAAACTTTACTCACAAGCGTAAGAGACGATAGCTATGGTTTCCAGGCTTAGAATAGATGGCAGCCCCACGTAGCGACTGGAATAAATGGTCCTGCTCTTGAAAGAGGAAGGAGACAGGCTGAGGAGGTGAAGACCAGTCATTCCATGCTCGTCTCTATCAAATGCCAGCTCTGGACTAATTTCCATAATCTCTATTGCCAAATCTGCTTTAATCAAACAACACCATCTGATCACAAACTAGATCCACCATTTTCTATTTTTATCTTAAAACTCCGGAAAACTATTGGTAACCGCTTTGTGTTTGGTGAGGTAGTAATTTTTAATATGGAGATCTAATCAAGTTATTTAATTAAATGAATATCATCTTCTTCAACTAAGGAGAATTGCGTCGCAAGTGCGTCTGGCACATTGGTTCACCTTCTTATGTTACTATTTCTTGTATTTTTTTTTTCTTTCTTTTAAGTTAGTGTAGTTGGAAGTTCACTCAATGAACTACTGGTGGATCAAATTTCAACAGAAAAATTATATTTTAGTCATAGTAAAAAATTTATTAGAAGTCTTTATTTTTTAAGATAGCATGATGAAATTTATTTTTACGATAACATAGCTAAGATTTTATTTTAAGGGTTAAAGTTGACCCAAATATAGTTTATTAAATGAACTTTTAAAATGTATAATTAGCACTGCATCATACATTTATGAAAGGCCCAACTTTCGGCTCAAAACTAAGGATTTTATGGCTTTTTTTTTTTTAAATCCAATTTTTCACATTTTTTTTTCTTTATCATTTGTAGCAGCTATCCATCTTTGCAAAATCATAGAAAATTTTCAAAATCTTATTTCAACATGTTTTTCAATTTTTTTGCTTTAAGATAATCACATTTTAGGTGGTTTTTCTTTGGAATATTTTAAATGAAAGCATATTAGAGGCTTATTATGAACTATTTAGAAAAACTCATGATGAAATTCAGGCAAAAAAGAAAATGCTCATTGAAGCCTTGAAGGTACAAGCCCATTGGAGCAAACTTAAGCTCGTGGAAGAGAAAGTCCAAGAAAATAATGTTTGGACTTTGAAGACCGCTTTTAAATATAGCTTTTGATTATTATGAAAAATGAGATGTCTCCACAATTTATCAATTTGAATGACATTTAGTGGAAAAAAGTGAATTTTATTGACCGAGACTATTTTCACATAAAAGAGTGTGGGACCTACTCCACATGGACCTAGAAACTGGAGCTTGAATTTCATTATTTTCATGACTATTTTTTAAGAGTTTTTTAGTACTTTTGTTTCCCAAAATAAGTCTTATACCAAAGGGTAAGTAGTGGTGTGGGATTCTTGTGGAATTGGTTTTCTTACATCTGCAAATACATGTAATACGTGGAGTTCTTTTTATCTCTTAGACTTTGGTTCTTCCAAAAATAAATTCAGATAGACGATGTTGGCTCTTCTTCTTTGGATCTTTTCTACAATCCTAAGTGTTCGTTGGTGTAACACATCTTCATCACAATGGATCCTATCATTGATTAATATTATACCTACATCATTACCTTTGCATAATTTTATTGAATTTTTGTTTAAAGGAATTCTAGAATTGAATTTTTTATATTACTTTCTGATGCAGTAACAGATCTGCTTTTATTTTTTTGGTTTTTTATTTTAAAGGATAATTTTTTTATCTGGATGTAGGATCCAAATCAAGGACTTAAGGATGAAGTCCTAAGGGGCTTCTCTGAATTAAGACAATCACTCAAGAGAAAAGAATGATGACACTAATTTCAATGGGATTGTCAGTAGAATCAACCTTCACCAAATAAATTGAGTGTTCACTCGAGTTTAAATCGAACGTAGATTTGTTATTCTAGATACTTGAATTTAATCAAAAGTATGTGAAAATTTAAATGCAAGATTAATTCAATTTGAAAACACTGGATCTTCTAAGACTTAATTTTGATCAGAAATTAAAATTTAATTACTCATAAAAAATAAATGCGAGACAGGAATTGAATTCACCATGTAGAAAATAATTCCAAATAATTAAATTTAATTCAAACACAAACAAATTAATTACAAAGAGCCAATCAAATATTTACCTCTAGTCTAGGGAGAACTTCAAACAACGCTTCAAGCTTCAAATTCTAGTGTTTACAAAGGGTGGTCTAGCACTGAACTTATAGGCCTTATTCTCAATAAAACAAAGAAAGTATGCTAATTTTGAAACTATAGAGAAAAATAAAGCTTCCTACGGGAAAAAAAAAAAGTTTCCTAAGATTCCTCATGGATATGCTTGCCTTTATCGTGAACGATCAATTAAACCGATCATGTGACGACCCAATCCCAACACGATATTGTTCGTTTTGGGCCCCACCTGGGCCCACACGGTTTTTCTTTGGGCTCAGCCCACCAGGCCAGGCCCAAAAGACCTCGTGTTGGTTTGAGGGGTTGTCCCCTCTTATAATCACCCCCGCCACCCACCTCATGGGTGATGTGGGACTTTTTCCCACACCCCCATGTGGGTAGAGTTTTACAATCCACCACCCTTAAGACCAGAGTCATCCCCAGCTCTGTCACGTCACATTGACAGAGGGTCCACACAAGTAGAGAGCCCACACAATCCGAGTGTTGAACCATGCTCTGATACTACTTGTAGAGACCCAACCTCCAACACAATATTATCTGCTTTGGCCATCCAGGTCTACACGTAGATTCTAATCACAGTACAACTCATACAGAAAAACATAGGATGGCAGAAACATAGATGTCTTATTACATCATTAAAGCAATGATTCAAATATACGAAGTATTATTATAATCCTCCATAAATGGGTAATTATCGAGCACCATGAGTTTTCTCTATGGTGCACCAACTTTTAAAGGAAAATTCTATTTCACTATAACTTTTCTTCTTCTATCTCTTCCCTCTTTCAAAAAGATAGAACAAAATGGTCTTTTCCTTTTAAAAGTGGTGCACCTATAATGAAAACTCAAAATACACGGATCATTATCCTCCATAAATTTCACCGATAAATAATATTAGTTCTCATCCAATGGAGAACGTAGGGATCCCATATCCCTATGTCAACAGCGGGGTTTCGTCTAACCCCTCATCAAGCAAAGTGCTTGAAATCGTAAGAGAATGAGCTAACCAGTGCAGTGAAGATAAACAACATACAATAACATGTTATCAACCAAGAATGTTTAATAACCTAACTCATGTTATTAATCAATACATGCATCTCATGATTAGCAAGCAGCAAATAACATAGGCTTATAATGCAATACCCAAACACACTGTCAAAAATAGCATGTAACTCAACGCACACACGCTAACCCAAATGCTAGTCAACCCAAGTCCCTAACACGGGATTCTACACCATTCTTATTCACTCTACAATGCTAGTCTTCACGTATTTAACATGTGGAGTCCAAAGCCTATTAAGACATGCAACGTGGGTCATCCTGGAGTTACAACATGCGACCCAGTGCCTATTGCGGACATTCGCAGAATCATCATCGCAAGTCATGACCCACTACAACACACATCTCATAATCTATACTACGAACATTTGAAGAATAGCCCATCGTGAGTTACAGCCCAGTGCTTCACACAATCCATAATCTGCACTGTGGATATTTGCAGAATAATCAACGGAAGTCACTGCCCAGTGCTTCACACAATCTATTATCTCATACACATGTTGGAGCATGCAATTATATTAGCATTTCAATCCAACAAAACATGGATATCATATATATCTACATATTACAATCCACTCAGGCATATTCAGTTTAACAGTACTATAAAATATCCACAAAACCAATGTTGTTGATATCATTAACACTTATTAACGGATATTCACATGGTTTAATATTATTTTCGCATTGCAAAAATCACTATCTCGTCCATACTGCTAACATATTCATGTTTATATAGCCAATATCATTATCACATTCACACAATTATGTACATCCATGTTGGAGACTTGTGTTATAAAATGTTCATTCCAACGTTCACTATATATCAATAATGTCATGCACATGACTGGGCCCTACAAGCGGTTAAACGGCTAGGCCTCAACTCCCAGGTACGTGTTCGTACTTACATTCAGTGTCTAGAAGCCAATTATTAGTTCCCTAACGTGTAAGTGATACCCGTTACCGTTCTTTGGTCCCATTCAGTCAAAATGTCCGTTGGTACTTAGTCGAATTAAAAATGCTTTAAAAGCTTGTAAACAAAGGGGAAGGATCCCAATTTAAAACCAACTTTAAAGAACTAAAATTATCCAACTAAACTACTTTCTAGCCGGACTTCTAATGCCTAGTGTCGGAATTCCGACTAGCATTGGTTGTCTGATAGTAGAACGTCGGTCGCTCGATCAGTGCTTAACAGCATTGGCTCGAAACAAGAACTGGAGACTTGGAGAAAAAGGAGTTTTCTTTGTTTTTAAAACTTGAAAAACTTAACTCTACTTAGCATAATTTTGTAATTAAAATAACCCATTAAAATCAGCTTTTCTAAAAATATGCAGTTAAAATGTGTCTTCGGGTCGGACGTCTAAGTAACACTGTCAAAATTTCTCATATATCGGTCATCCAAAAGTTTGCATCGATTATCCGATCACTATCAGACTTCTGATATCTAGTATCGGTCATCCAATTAAAACCAGATATTTCCAGTTCGACCGTGAAATCGGAGGAAGAATAAGGGAAAAAGGAAAGGGGTTATTGAATCCGCTTTCAAATTTTAACCTTACAGAAAGTTCTTCAAATCCTCTTAAGCTTATTGGAAAATTAAAACATGATTCTGATTAAAATCAGTTGAGATTTAATCTACCCAAATAAAACTAGAAAAACAAAGTTCGTGGAAAAAGAGACAGAAAAGTAAGAATTCCTATTTTTAAATTCAAAACCTCCATTTATAGTTTTAATGCTCTCCTTTAAACATAATCCCTTACTTAAAATTAGCTTTAATTTCAATTTAATTAATCAAAGTGGGAAGGGGAAGAAGGCACCTTTGTTGGATCAGGAGAAGGTTCGAGCAGTGATAGAATCTATACAGATCTAGCCTTTTGAATTAATTTTTTTATATCTTTATCTCTATTTTAAATTTTCACTCATCTTGTTATTTGAACTTTCTCTTATACAGATGTATTAGATTTAATTATAAATAAATGATGTAATCTCTAATTTTGTGAGAGAGACCAAGCATTATTTTCACATGATATTAGAACATGGTTTGATCATAAGGTCGTAACTCATATTCAACATTTTTTCTCACCCTTTATAGGTGACAAATTTTCGGTAGAGGGAAGAGCCACACGACATATAGTTTCAGTCCACTACCCAACCACCATCACCTTCTTTCAGTCCACCGCCTACATTAAAAAAAAAAGGAAAAAAGATGTCCTTTTCCACCTTGACCCTAATTTCTCTTTTTTAGGCCATTCACCGCCTGTTATTTCACAGCCAGTCAGTACGCTTCCCATTCAATAAGTTTCCTAGTAGCCAGTCAGTGTGCTGCTAACCCACTCACTTCTTGCAGTCAATCAGTGTACTGCCGGTTCATCCAATTCGCAGTCAATTAGTGAGTTGCTCTATCATTTCATCTTACCAGTCAGTGTGCCATGTTGCATCTGTGATTCCTGTCGTTTCCAAGCTTAGTGTTATTCCATGCATGCTACAATTTGCAGGGGCGTCATAGAATATATCCAGATCTAGCTTTTTGAATTTAGATTTTGAATTTAAATTTATTTTATCTTTATCTCTATTTTAAATTTCCACTCATCTTGTTATATGAATTTTTCTTATCCAGATGTATTAGATTTAGTTATAAATAAATAATGTGATCTCTCCTTTTGTGAGAGAGACAAAGCATTATTTTCACAAGTAACGAATGAAGAAAGAGTAAGAAGAGAGCTCGGTACTTGTTGCTCTTGTTTGAGGGATCGAAGAGAGTAATGCAGATTAAGAGATAGAGTGAGAGCTTGTGAGAAGGGAGGGGAAGGCTTCAGAGAGAGAAAAAGACCGTCTGAGTGGAAGAGAGAGTGTTCATGAGAGTAAAGTGACTGGTGAGAAGGACAGAAATCCCAGCTTTTTAAGATTTTCCAAGGGACTCAGTCGAGGAAGAGGGAAAGGTCTCCAGTGGCAAAGGAGGAGAAGGTTGTGGGCTTAACGGGCGAGAGTGGGAAGACCAAGAGGCTTATGTCTTAAAGCAAAGAACAAACCTGCTGGGAGAGAGACAATATGTAACGACCCATCCCGTTACGGGCACGTTAAAACTGATACAAACTCCTAAAAACAATTCAATACAATTTCGGATACTTTTTTTTTTTAAATGGGAGACACCGCTCCCGCAACCCACACTAACCATAGCAATCCATTAGTAAATCAAAAACCGTAAGCATCAATCATGATTACGAATTATAGCATCATCCCATTATTACTTTCATCCAACTTAATGAAATGTATACATAATTCAAATACATCAGAAATCCTCAATTACAAGATGGGACCCTTACAAAGTACAAAACAACAACTCTACGCCCAATGTCCCAGTGAGGGTCCCGCCAACCCTCCCTCTGTGAAGTACCTGTGAGGCAAGGGGGTGAGCTCTACATGCCTAGTGAGGGTAACACATGCATCATAAGTCATCAAGCATACACTGCACATAATCATATCGACACATCAATGTCTAGGATGTTTACATGCATGACCATACAAACGTGTGCCCTACCCCTAGCACATGGGCCCACATCAGCCGAGCCTCTAGGACATCCTCTAACCAACCCAATGCAACTCCCTTATGTGCCCAAACGCAATAGTCCACCCATCCACGGATACGCAGACTGATCCTCAATCAGATCGGGGTCTCTAGTCCTCACTAGACCTATGACCTTGTCATGACAACCAGCACACATACCACGACTCACTAGAGTCCTAAACTGATTACCACACGGGAGTAACCACCTCTGCAGTCTCAACGAACTGCCAACCAAACTCATCTATGGTTTCATCAACCAAGCACCAGAGTCTCGATAGTCAAACCTATAACCTTGGAACCCATATGCTGGTCTCCACATCACTGGTGTATCCACTTCTCACAGAGTTCCATAGGTCTTCTGCAGAGTGAGCCGGCTGAACTCACTCGTTAGGCGCCCATAAATTCCTGGTGAGTCAACACCCACAACACAAGTCTCAACCATGAACCCCAATACCATAACCGTGGGTAACACACTACCACATCGCACCACAGGCTGTCCCCACCAAACAGGTGTCCTAGCCTGGAATACCATACATCAGACTGTACCCACCCTGCAGGTGCCATAGCCTGGAACATCTCATAGCACCATCCATCGACCCATGAGCGGGCGAGCACATCCTCAGCCTACTCGGTCATCCGGGGAATCACAAACCATACCAGCCGGAGCTGTCCCTCACCGCATGGTCCCTCGACCTAGGCGAGCACCGCCTCAGCCTACTCGGTCATCTAGGGATCACAAACTATGCCAGCGGGAGCTGTCCCTCACCGCTTCGTCCCTCGACCTAGGCGAGCACCTCCTCAGCCTACTCGGTCATCTAGGGATCACAAACTATGCCAGCAGGAGCTGTCCCTCACCGCTCCGTCCCTCGACCTAGGCGAGCACCTTCTCAGCCTACTCGGTCATATAGGGATCACAAACTATGCCAGTGGGAGCTATCCCTCACCGCTCCGTCCCTCGACTAAGGCGAGCACTTCCTAAGCCTACTCAGTCATATAGGGATCACAAACTATGCCAGCGGGAGCTTTCCCTCACCGCTCCGTCCCTAGACCTAGGCGAGCACCTCCTCAGCCTACTCGGTCATATAGGGATCACAAACTATGCCAGCGGGAGTTATCCCTCACCGCTCCGTCCCTCGACCTAGGCGAGCACCTCCTCAGCCTACTTGGTCATATAGGGATCACAAACTATGTCAGCCCTCACCGCTCCGTCCCTCGACCTAGGCGAGCACCTCCTCAACCTACTCGGCCATATAGGGATCACAAACTATGCCAGCGGAAGCTGTCCCTTACCGCTCCGTCCCTCGACCTAGGCGAGCACCTCCTCAGCCTACTCGGTCATATAGGGATCACAAACTATGCCAGCAGGAGCTGTCCCTCACCACTTCGTCCCTCGACCTAGGCAAGCACCTCCTCAGCCTACTCGACCATACAGGGATCACAAACTATGTCAGCGGGAGCTGTCCCTCACCGCTCCGTCCCTCGACCAATGAGCGGGCAAGCACGTCCTCAGCCTACTCGGTCATCCAGGGATCACTTCACCCGTCACACATTCGGGTATCGAAACCGCAAAGGGCTTTTAAGGTTACCTTGGGTGAACCAACATTCAGCCTGATGGCCTATCTAGGGTTAACATAATTACTTCCCAATTAGTCCTTATCTATAACTCCCAGGCACCTTGTTCCCTAAATCAGACCATGCCTCTCTCATAGGTACTTCCGGGAAATACAAGACGGGCCGACCATTTGATCCATGCAAGGGGTTACGACTACCCATTTCCAATCACAAGGGAGTACGAATCCCAACCACGCATCCACTGCGCGGTCCCACATAACATCCTCACTCTAACTACCCTACAAGCTAGGGGGAGTCTCTAGATCCTGATATTGCCTAGTACCCATGCCTCCACCGACATCCCACATACGTCAGTTATATGTATGCACAATTAACTCTACACTTATACATGTTATTAACATAGTTCGTCACATAAAATCAGGTATATGTATCACCATTTATCATTGGTTGGCATGTTAGCATCCAAGCATGTTATACCGTCTAGCAGTCCAAACTAATTATCACATAATCATATGGTATATTATCAACAGAATACATCGCACTATAATCAGACATATACCAACACATACTACATATTCACATGCTGGCATCTTAGCATATTATCAACCAAAATAAACTCCAATCATGTCACCACACAATCAATCAATTATGACCCTAAATAATAAATTCATATATGCCTCTGCGATCAGATACGAATACATCCGGATGGGGACCCGCCACATAATAGTATCAACAGTTCCCTTGCCAAGTGGCTCGTAATACTGGGGACCCCCATTCGCCGCATTCCGTACCCGTACATCTAATATAGTAGTAATATGCATAGATGCATGCTAAAAGCGGTGATGAGTTCCCTCACCTGTGTGTGTCCTTGAAATCCAATGCGAGAAAACGAGTCTGAGGGTTGAAGGGGCTCAGTCTGTTGAAACGAGAACACAAGGGTAAGTAACTGGGCAAAACGGGTCAAACTAAGTCTGGACTACAAAAGGGCCCGAAAGCGAGTCGGGTCCAAACTGGACTGAAGTGGGCCCGAAACTAAAAACTGGGTCCAAACTTGGGCTGAGCTCGAAACTGAGCCCAAAACTCGAGACTATGTTTGAAATTAGGTCGGGCCCGAAACTGGGTCGAAACGGGCCAGGCCTGAAATCGGGTCTGGCCGAAGGTGGGGCTGGACCAGGATTGGGCTTGACTGGGCGAACTGGGCCTAGACCTAGTTGCCAGGCCTGGTAGCAGGGCTTGAAAACTGGGCTCAGGAAAAATGGGCCAAGTTGGGCTTAGGTCACCAAGGTCCAGAATCGGACCCAACCGAATCAACTCGGCAGTAGTGAGTTGGCTCGGTGATCTGGGCAAGAAAGAGGAGAAGAGGGAAGGAGAGAAGAAAAAGGAAGAAGAGTAGGAAAACAAGAAAAGAAAAGGGGAAAAAACAATGGAAAACCAAGGAAATCCAGGAAACCATGGAAAATCAAAGTAAATCAGAGAAAATTAGAGAAAAAATGGAAAAGGAAAAGGAGATTCGAAGAGAAGAAGAGAAGAGGGGTCATGGGGTACCTGGGCTCGGTTGGAGAAGAATCCGGCAGCTACACGCAGAGGAATCCTAGCAGAGTGGCAAGGGAGTTCGGTCGGAGCTCAAAGCGAGACTGAGGGAGAGGGAATCGCAGGGAGGGGAGAGAGATGAGAGAAGCGACGGCGGCGGTTAGGTTTAGAGAAGGGAAGGAAAGAAGATGAGGGGGAGGAGTTGTTGCGGCAACACTGTAGTGCGAATGGGTTTCAAGGGAGGGTTAGGTTTAGGGTTTCCCTTTTTTTTAAAAAAAATAAAAAATAAAAAATAAAAAGCTTTAATTTCCAATATATATATATATATATATATATATATATATATATATATATATATATATATATATATATATATATATATATATATATATTTTTTTTTAAAACTCGAAGAAGTCAAATGACAAACGTCGGGGGAAACCGTGTGATTTTCAAACTTTTAATTATGACAGAAAATTCAATAACTCAAATTTACCAAATTGCCCTCTGAGTCTCCGAACTCAAAATAGGGCAAACCAGGACCCACCACGGGGCCCACACTTACCCCACTGCTACCAAGACCCTAAAACTCCGAAAAATAGATGTCGGGTCATTACACAGTAAATACAGGGACCTCTAGAAACTCAACTCAGATGGTACCTCCACACAATCTAACCCTTTGGATAGACTTAGGGTATTAAACATGGGTTGCCTAACAATTTTGGTTGAAAACGGACACTTTAACACACCTGATTTAAATTGATTTTGAAGTTCAAAACATTTGAATAGTAATGGTTCAAAGGATTGTTGGTTAATTCGAAACATAACGTTTAAAAGTCACACCTAGGCAATGCTTTTCGGTGGTTTGAAACTTCCGGTAGTTTCTATACTTCAAAAAATGTTTGTTAAACTGAGTTTGTCGAAAATGGAAACCCGGAGATAATTACAATTGAGGGTTTTCAGATGCGTCACACTAAATGCGATTTTTAAAGAAAACCAGGGCAACTCTAAGTGGATTTCTAACTTTCCTATGTTCTATTAATTGGGGGAAAGAGTGTGTGAAGTTTCAGTGTCTAACTACTGAAAATCCATGATTTAGCTGAAAATCAAAGTTTGAAAACAATATTCATCAATTTTTGGAATTTATTTTAAAACAAATCAGATATTCCATCGAGACCGAAGCCACCCTTCAGTCGTCTGATCAAATTTCTCCAAAAAGGGTGCTCTCTAGTTTTTTATCTAAACATATAGTCAGTTGTCTAAAAGATCAGTTGTCTGATCGGTCTAATCAGTCGATCGATCACACAATAATTCATATTTGAAAGGTCTATATCTTGAGTTTCTAAACTTAGATTTGGCAAAACTTGGGCTCGTTGGAAAGCCCACCAGGAGATCTACACATCTAACAAGACTTTTATCGAGAATGAGAGTCCATAAAACTCCTTGAAATGCATGATCAAGGGCCAGGTCATTTCATCCTCCCTTGGGTCCGAAGTCAGAGTTGATAGCCGCATCATTCCCTCCTGGTTAGGAAGAACTCGTCCTCTTGTTGACCCGATCAACACGAGCTAGGAGGAAATCGGTTCTCCTCCACCTACGTCTTCTCCTATTGACGCTGAGATCGTTGTTGCGACCTTAGGCTGGTACGCATCTTTTCTGAATGGCCTGTGTAGTCTTGTCAATCACAAAATCTATCAACTGAGGTTGATTGTCAGTACGAGGTGTTAAAAAGGGGTCCACGTATGGTTCAATGGGATGAACCATATCCTATTGATTTGTAAGTAATTGAACCAAATCTTCGATTGGCTCATTTGTAGTGTGGCTTCTTCGAATTGCTCCTCTATTGTCGGCCCTGCACCTTGTTCTAATGTTGTAAACACATCCACAAAAGAATTAGTGTCTAGATAATCATCGTACACTGATGTTGGTGGTTCTGTCTGTTGGCTTGATGATGGAATGTCATGTCGCTCAATATATCCCACAGTCTTCTCTTCGGACTTGAGTTGTCCCAGCTTGATCTTCGCCCCATCTTTGGTGAATGAATAAATATGTCTTCCTACATCGTGTGTTACATCCCTATCATACTGCCAAGGTCTTCCCAACAATAACTGACATGTATCCATAGGTATGACAGCACACCAAACTTCATCAAAATATTTATTCTCCAAAGAAAAAGACACCACACACCTTTTACTCATCGGCATCTCATTACCTTTTTTGAACCAAGAGACACTGTAGGGTTGAGGTTTCTTCTATTAGTGCCACAGTTGAATGTGTGAACCCCTGGTGTTGTCAATTTCGTGTCAATAAAGTCTAATTATAAGTCCTTGTGTGCCTTTAGAAGATTGAAGACCAAAAGTATACACTGTGGAAGGCAGAACAGTAGCTGAATTTGGTGTATTAGATGAATTCCAACCAAGTCAAGGTAATTGAACATAATAGACTTCGGATGACCTAGGACTTACCTCCTGGTTAGGGTTAGAATCATGCCCAATATTGGTTAAATATAGTTTGGATTCTAAGTGTTTAATCCAAAGTTTAGATCTTTGAAAAATTAGATGTTTAGAACTTTGAAGGGGCTACTCGGTCTTTCGAACAGTGGATAGTAGTCCTGAATAAAGTTCTGGAACTTCAGTCTTTCGAAGTATTTGATCGGTCTTCCGAAGTTGTGGTTCGGAAGTCTCTCCAGAATGATGATTTTTCAAGAGTATGTGGACTTGGTCTCCAAGTAAGATCAGAATTCCAAAGTTTTGGTTCCTTATTCTGAAGACTAGCCAGTTAGAGGTTCATGTACTTGAAGTTTTCTTCAAAAGACCGAAGACTAGCCACTTGAGCTAGTTGGCCTGGCTATCAAGGAGTTGACTCTGTGTTGTCAAAGCGCTTTGGTGTTACTAAGTGGCGCTTCGGTCTTTCGAAGTGGAGTTCAGTCTTCTGAACTTAGTAATTGAAATTCTGAAGTTAGTAGTTGGGACAAATTATTTAAAGCTTTTTTCGTCAAAAATTTTGAGAGAAAATCATTAATGTGAAGAGCGAACAAGAAAGCGCCTACACCTAATGGCTTAAGCGTTGTTGCCATTTCCTCGTTGACCCATCATGTGAAAGGTACACTATTAGAGTGAGTGTGTCCGCCGGCTCTAAGCTCCATTCCTTCAATTGACTTGGGTTCAGTCGAGATTAAATCCCATTAACTTGTAGTCCAAGAGGGTGTCAGAGGCATATGAGGTGTGGGCCAGAAACATTGTGTGAATCCCCTAAATTTTGATTATTAAACTCAGATCCGACCAGATCTTAACATGAAGTCAAAGATCTTCATTCGAATATTAGATTATAATAAAAAACATATAAAATATTGATATTATAAAAATTAAATATTTGATATCGAAAAAAAAAAAATCATATAATCAAATTCTAATTCTAATACCAATTGTTAAGAATTTGACCAATACACCAAAATCTTAAAGAGGATGGAACATGTGAAATTGAGACACTTATCAAATCCTATGGACTTTGCCCAAACCTCAGGCTGAACCCTAAGCACGTGAGAAGCAATTAATGAATCTCAACAATCTCTCTCATTTTTTATTAATCATACAACATGACACCGTCATTCTTTTTCCATTGATCTCATCTTATGGCCAACCACTCTCTAGTTGCCTTCGTTAGAATTCAAACATGGATCTAGTGTTTGCTTTTATACCAATTGTTAGAATTTGTTCATCTCAGAATATATAAAAATTATCTGATCTAGATTACATGAATTGATCACAATAATCAAACATGAATTTGAATAGATTTTCAGCTATAACGATGAGCATGATGATGGTATGAAGCCATCTAGTTGATATACACATTGAGACTCTTCTAATTGATGAATTTGGGACACCTCAAAAAGCCACCCAAATTGACCTACAAATTTTCTCTCTCCCCTCCTCTAAACTTTAATCATGAATATGATAGAATTCGTGAGACTTGTATTACAAGTAAAAAGAGGCATTCTGATCCATTCTGAATCTCTATTTTTAATGTTATGATTTCTTTCCATAATAAAACCTGTAAAAATAATCTATATCCCTAAAGATTGTCAGTAAATTAATTTTCTAAATGGAATTGATAAAACTTAGATTTCAAATTTCATTAAAAATAAAAATATCAAAATACTCTATATTGACAAGTGGATCCACTAAAGTGATCCATCCAGCACTCACATCACCATGGAAGTCTAAGGAGAATCGGATGGAGCAAATGATGGGGATGATAGGGGGTTTTGATTTAACTGATGGGTATTTTGAGTTTAGATCAAATGGGATTCTTTCTATTTTTTTTTGGATTTTTTAATTTTATTGCATAAATTTAAATTTTTGTTAACGTCTTTGTTGATTGATTATTTGAATTATTATCTGTTGTTTTATGTTTTTGAGGACTATTTTTTTCTAAATTCATGGGAATTTTCAATATATAAATTTAATTATTGATTATAAAATATTTGATTAATTATATAGAATATAATTCAAATAAAATACGGCACACAAGTGTAACACGTTTATCCACAAATATATTTAGTAAATGCATATATAACGTATTTACGCAACGGCCAAATCCATCTCACTTAGAATTCACATAGGTAGCATATTAAAAGATATGCTTAAATTACGTATTACTAAAACAAATTCATTCAATATTACATAGTTACATTTTAGCATAAATCCAATAGGATAACATCTAATACAATCTATTTATTCAATAAGTTGTATTAGTGTAGATAGCTAACTTGATTTAACTTTGGCGCATGAGAAAAAAAAATTGTCTAAATTTCAAATCTCGATTTGCATTTAGGGTTTTGGACCATCCAAAATGAAATAAGATATCTTTCAAAAATATCAGAGATATTTATTTGCGGTAATGCAAAATTTTGGCCAAATGAGTGAAACTTTCATCTATGTTGGCTGAAATTCTGTCTATTTTGGAAATTTCGTCTATTTTGGAAATTTTGGTCTTTTGCTATTCTAATTATATACTCTCTCTGTCTCAATTTAATTGTGTTATATGGATTTTGAAATTTTTCCAAAATAGTTGTCTCATTTATATTGGAGTGGCATAAAGTATGTTGAAAATGAATTAGATCACACGGAGTGTTAGCCTTATATAAAGAGTTCCTTAAAAAATACAAATATTTCAAATGGGACAACTAAAATGAGACGGAGAGAGTATTAGTTCAAATGATTAGTGGCATCCGAATTTTGGTAGGAAATTTTCTAATCTCTATAGGAACCAAAATAGTTTTATTAAACCCAAAAAAGCCTTGCCACCACATACAATCTATGTCAATTATATGGACCATAAATTCAACAAAACATGAGTACCAAAAAAAATGATCAAGCAATTTACTTTACTTTGATTATGGTCAAATTTAAAATTTTATTTAGTATATTTTGGTGTTAGATGTTATTTTAGAAGATTTGTAAAAAGTGGGCTATATACTTTCGAAAATTTTGACTATTTATAAACAAAATTTCAGCATAAAATGTGAAAGATCACTTAAATGGTAATTTTATATGTATGGGTACGTGGAATACTATTTTCTATGAGATCACTAAATTTGTAACTATAAAAGTTGAGAAATTGCAAGGTAGATTAAATATAATAATTATTATAACTATTATAAAATAAATTTTACAAATGAAAAATAATCGTCCAACTGGTCCAAGTAGTGGAAATTGCATTTTAGATCATTTTCCATTTTCTTCTATTGTTTTTAGTGACAATTGACCTCAAAATCTTAAAAGTCGAAAGAATAACCTATTATAATAAACATAGTAAATTAGCGAGGAATACTAAATTTAAGTTGTTGAAGTAGATGTTTGCTAATGACTTATTGAAAAGCTCAAGTATGTAAATCATTTTAGTATTTTAAAATCAAATGAATAAATATAAATGTTAAATTTTATTTTATTGTATTTTAATCAACGATTGATGAGTCCATAATTTTTTCCTCACGACAAAAGTGAAAGTGATGATGACAAAATAAAAATCAAAAACTGAAAATTAACCATACCATAAAATTCAGCCACAATGGCCGCATGCAGAATAGTGGCACCGTCGTTCCTCCTCGTCCCATTCATTCCACGGCGAGAAAGAAAGCGGAGCATCTCCTTGCGTCCATACATGGCAGCCCAAAATAGGGGCGTCTCTCCATCTTGATTGCGCCTCTCTACCAAACTCCCATCCTTCTCTAATATCAACTCTGCCATCTGCACATTACCTGTCCTGGCAGCCTCATGGACCGACGTGTTACCTCCCGCATTTGCCGCTATCCGGACCCTTCTCCGGCAACAGCTCAAGAAGCTCGCTGACGACATCCACTTCCTTCCCCTCTTACAGCAATGTGTATTAGGGTGTCGCCGGTAATGGTTGTCGGAGCGTCTTCTGCTAAGTGCGGCTGCCTCTTTAACTCGTTTATTACACTTTTCCACTCCCCTTTAATTGCAGCTCTCAGAGCATTGAATTCAGCCATTGAAATGGCCACGGTCAATCTCAATGTACCAGACATTTACTTCGTCTCCCTGCAAAGTGCACCACTTGCAGAAGTAAAGAACAAACACCGGCCAAACCTCTTCAAGTTTAAATTAATTTTTAAAATTGATTTAGCGGTATAAAATCTAGCCTAAAATATAAGAATTTTGAATTCAATTCACTTTCAACACAATAGAATTACTCACTTATAATTCTACTTGATATATTTAAATAGAGAGATTTACAAATAGTTCAAAATTAATTATACAGTAATTGAACACTTTAATTTTAAAAATAGTGATTTAAATTTTCATCAAGAAATAATTGAACAATAAGAATAACTAGAAATCCGTTTTTTATTCAAGTGTTCTAATCATATTCGTGCAAAAAATTAGGATAAACCAAACGACTTTGTGATTGATTATATGCTTTAAAGAAACGATTGTTGACTTAAAACACTAAAGGGCAAATACCTCTCTTATTTTAATATTCATTTACTGACAGAGCTAATAATGGTTATGTGCATTTTGAAAGGGGACCTATCTTCTGTTTTCAATACTTTTTTTTTTTCCACTTTGTCCGTGTCCTTTAATTATTTGTAATGACATGTTCGCCCGAACTTTGGATCTTGTGCGCTTGTCGGCAGCGACCCATTAAATGAGACCACGATAGGTATGTTAAAATAGTATTAATATATTCTTATTAAAAATTATTATATTTAAAAAGTTAATGAGTGTCTAATTTGAAATGATAATAATCTCAACCATCAATTTTATTAAAATAATTTTTGATATGCAATATATTTTAAAGAAAGATCATTACTCCAAATCCATCATCATTATAATTAATGAGTTCTACACTAAATATTGTGCATCTACACTGAATATTGTGCAGTCCTTTGAAAAGGAAGGGACATCTTTTGAAAATTCAAAGATACTTAAGCTGCATTTGGATGAAAGATAATTTTTGTAGGAAGTGGGTAACTAATTATCATTATCCTTTATTTCAAAAGGATTTTAAAAAATAGAATTAGAGAGATAAACAAAGGTAAAATTAAGATTTTTTATCATTTCTATTTAGTTACCAAACAAAGGTAATGATGGATAATATCTTATTCCCCTTACACCTCCCTCATCCAAATGTAACCTAAGTGTCTTTGAATTTTCAAGGGATTTCCCTACCTTGTCTCTCTCTTTGCTCTCTCTCTCAATATACATACCCCCACAAACATCTACTCCCGTCAATTGCATCCTATCTAATTTCACACTAATTTGACTTTTAAATCTTATTGATTTAATATGATAAATTTTAAGGTTAGATAAATACGAAATTTTGAGAGTCTTAAAAAACGTAACTTCCATTATCTAATGTAGACAAAATTCTATAGATATTATATAGAGGTCAAGACTATTCAAACCCATCTATCTATATCAATCCAATTGAGCCCATCAAGAAGTTTGCACCTAGCTTGTTGAAAATTTGTTAGCTGAAAACACGATTATATATAGGCAGGTCTAGCAAATGCCCATGGTAAAGTGTGTGAGTATTCTAACAAGTCGGTCTCAAATGGCGGGTTCTACTTGATGATCACTAAAATTATATATGTCGATAATTTTTTATGGACTATCAATTTGTCAAAAAAGTGACCTATAAAATTAGCTAAACTTTGGATTTTTAAGATTGAAAAATGAATCATTTCATAAATATTTATATATAAGGAAGTTTTGTCGTGCGATGCTAGTAAAGAGTCTTCGGTCTACAAAATCCTTTCGATTGAGTCATAGTCACCCTCTCAAACAGTGGTGCATGTGCATAGAACAAGGTTTTATCAGTCGGGCTTGGGATCAAACTCAAGAAGGATCGATACTGAGTCGTATCAATAGTACAACTCGATATTAAGAAAAACTTAAAAGCTTTATAAATTCTAAAAAATTGAGAAATTAAGAATCTAAATTTAAATTAAAACTACTCAAATATTCAATATATAAAATGTGGATTTAAGTATATTAGATGTTGATATTTCAATATATAATGCTAAATGGAGAATGTAGAATTTCTTTTAAAATTTTAAATAACTCATACTCCACAATTTAGAATTTGATACTTCACAATGATTAGGAATTTGTTCTTACTCCTAACAATTCATAACCACGTGGTTGAAAGCTATTTCCATTGTGATCCATGTATCCACATGGGAAGTCATAAGAGTTCAGGCTACTAATTCTCCACTAATTATTTACTAATTTATTGATAGAACTAATCACTTCAAATCTATTTCGAATCAATTTCAACGAGTTGCATCAAGTTTATATTCGAATTACCCATTTAATTAACTAAATACTTAGACGTTCAGCTATTTTAAAATATCAAAAGAAAATTAAAGAATAATATGTCTATGAATCTTTAAAAAAATAAGAAATTGGTCTACTAAACTTTTATATAATAAAATATTTAAAAGATTAAAATATCTACACGAGTAGTAAAAACTTGATGGATAATAAATTTAGCATAAAAATAATATTTCAATACCGTAATAAAAATGAGAAACATGAGAGGATGGTGCATGCATGTGCCTTTCATAAAAACGAATAACATCAAATGGATTAGAATAACCAATTTAAAGATCTGACCCATACTATTTCTAGCAAAGATTTAATCAACCTGTCTTTGAAACTTCACCCACTTCTGATTTCCTTTTGCTGCATGCTTGCATATCAATGACAACATTTTCTTCATGTAATGGCAAAGTTAGAGTTGAATAAGAATGAACTGTTTTTTGTTTTTTTTTTTTTTAAATAAAATCTTGATCTAAATTTTTTCTAGGATCTTACGTGTGTGGAAATCATCCAGACTTGCGGATGGAGACATGGAGTAGTCTATATTGGTCTCAGTGAAATTCACTAACGAAAATAAAAGCTGATACATGAGTCTTAAAAGGCAAGAGAAGAGAAGGGAAGAAAACAGGAGAGAGATCGTAAGAAAGAGAGGAACAGAGACAATGAGCCATGGATTTGAGTTAAAAAATTGAGAGAGAGTACTTTTTGAGTTTAGAATTTTAATTGGAGGAAGGTAAGAAAACAACAGGGAGTTGAGACAAGCTGAAAGACCAAGACAATGAGAGATAAATATTTTAATTAAATTCTTTAAAAAAAAAAACGAGAGAAAGACAGAGTACCTCGGTGACAAAGAAGAAAGTTCGGAGCTCTCACAAGACCCCGACAAAGAGGGGAAGGGCACACTTTAGGGTTTGCCCCCACAATGTGAATTTATAGATGAGAACCACTTGCATCTTAGTTTGCCCTTAAAAAAAAAAAAATGTAATCTCATGGAAGGAAAGTTAAACGGGTAAATGGATAAACCCGATTATCCCACTGGATAGACCCGATCCAACCCTATTTAAAATGGGTTTAGGTAGATCCAGCTCGATTGTTATATATGTTATAAGATTTAGACTTGTACCCTCTTAGTTCAGTTCATCTATGCAGCACGGATACTTTGAAACCCTTCGAGTATTGGTGTCGGGTGCGTATCAGGCTCGGATACGTGTCGTATACGCACTCAATTAATTAAATATTTTTTCAAATACAGATACACCACCGATACGCCCTGATACATCACCGATGCGCGTAGGTGTGCGAGGAATATGACACGTGACATGGTGCGACACGCCTAGTGTACGAGGAAGAAAGGAAGAAGAGAAAGAAACAAAGAAGGAAAAGGGGAGGAAAAAGCTTAGAATAAAATACTGTGATATCTCTTCTTCTTTTTTTTTCTTCCTTCGTTTTTGCCATTCATTTTTCCCGCAAAACCCTAAACCTCTTCAGTCATTCATGCTGATTGAGTGCTTGCAACACTGTAAAATCCAACCCTAACTCTTTTGCAGTTTCATGTGTTGCGTGACAGAAGAATAGAGCGGGTGCTAATCGCGGCCCTTCTTATTCGCGTGCCTATTTCGTTTCCTACCCTTTTAGCTCTCGTGCATGTGCGTAAGAAGACAAGTTAATGGCTTTATTTTTTTATTGATATTTTCAAGTCTTATTTCTCTTTTAATTAAATACAATTTTTCTCTAGTTTTTCACATGTTACTTTTTCTTATTTTTTCTATTCTTATTTGAAAACCCTTTTTCTAATTTTTGTATCTATTTAAAAAAATAAAAAACTCTAAAAAATGATTTTTATTTTTTAGAAAATCTTTATGTGATGAATGTCATTTAGGTATATTTAAATTTCTTTGATTTATTTGTTGATTTCTTAAATTTATTAATACTTAATATTTATATTTAAATCTATATTCATATAATTAATTCTATTTAAATTTTGCATTTATAAGATTGACATCCATATCTATATGGCAAGTCAAAACCAAAGTATTCTTTGGGTTGTGCTGGGAGAGTAGCCGCCTCTTCACTCTCTTTCAGCCGGTTCGGTATTGGAGAGAGGTGCGGAAGGTCCTCCTTTGACTCGGGGCATTTCGCCACTTCGGATGCAGACACACTTTTCTCGTCCTGAAAGAGGTAATGAAAGGGAAAAACCACATATCACATAACATAAAGTTTTACGTGAAAAATTCGAGAGTGAAAAACCACGGTAAAGGATGTTGGAGATTAAAGATTAATTAAATGTAAATTATCAATCACACAATCACATGACACAATATTTATGTAGTTCAGTTAGAATGCCTATGTCCACAGAACGAGATCAAATCTACTATATAGAGAAATATATACAGGAGATTAAAATATTTCTCCCTCTCAAATCTCCCTGTCTCTCACTCTCTCTCTCATCCCTCTTTGTGTTTTACACAGGAGTACAATAATAGATAGAAGAAGAGGAACTTAAGCAAAGGGTTAAGTCACCATACTGGGCCTAAGCCCAGTAGACCCATAAGTGGAGCTGGCCCACGACAAAAGAGAGATAATATTATTCTATACTGTCAAGTGATTACAGTATGTGTATTTATAAAAGAACAGAGAGGAGTCCTAATTGAATTATGAAACTTATTCTCACTTAAATTTTCTCTCCTCATTCAACACCCTAAGTCAAACCGGTTCGTTGTTGCATGTATAGCTTTCTAGAGTAGAGATCTAATAACGCATTCTAGGCAAGATTAAAAGAATAATTTTTTTTTTAATATTTTATATTAAATATAAACAAAAAATAAATAAATAATCAATAGATTTTTTAGCCAAACACGTAAATCTATAACATAAATAGATTGTGAATTAAATCAGAATGGTATTAACAAGACATTTTATGGTGAACTGCTTCGAATCTTTTAACATGATTGGCTAATAATACCCAATCCTCAATAGAGTTTGAAACAACTGGAACTCTGGAAGTCCCCCTGATGTTCGTTCACCTTGCTCTCCGGCATGTTCATCCCTGTTCAACTTTGTCAGAAGTCAAACATCGGAGATAAAGCACATACCGCTGCTTTGATTCTATAATTGAGTGACTGCCCTTTCACATGACTAAACCGGAGATACATCTCATGGTTTGTCATGTGGCAGTCAGCCATGAGCTAAATAGTCAAATATGTCTTGGATCTAGGGACAAGGAGAACTTTATAGAATTTTTTTTGTCTCATCACGAGGGGAATCTTTTTCAAGTTCTTAATAAAGAATGGGTTTTATTTACTAGCACAATGGCTTTGGGGGGTACAACTGTGAAAATTAATTTGTCAGCTAATATGGCCACTAGAGATGTGATGAATGATGAATCTCAAATGTGGATTAACGTTTCAATTCCTCATCAATCTTCTTCAAGTATTTTTGAAGACGAGATTCTGTTACGGGCTGGGTGTTTTAAAACAAAAAAAATCCTAATAAATTTAAAAAATCACAAAACCGGATGTTTAAGGTTTGAAAGTGGGAATTAATTTTTTCCTTTTAAAATTGAAAATTCGACGGGAAATGTGTCAAGTCAACTAAAAATCTGGATATTTTATAAATTTGATTTTTTTCATTATCATAAAAATTCAAAACTTACATAAAAAACCAAAAAAAAAAAAAAAAAAATTCAATAAAAATGAATGGTCAATCTGATTTCAAAATATTATTTAAAATCGAGAAATCTCGGGATATCGAAAACCGATCGTTAATGGAGGACTTGTGCAGGTTTCTACGTTCTTCAATAGTATCTAATTGAGGAAGATGTGTGTGTGAAGTTAGGGGATCTAATTTGTAATTCTAAATTAAACATTTTTCAAACAATAAACAAATAAAGTACAAAATTACCAAAATACCCCTCAAGCTCAAGAGTTCGGAATTGGGCAAACTTGAGCTCGTTTGAAAGCCCACGCAATCAACTACGCTACTAGATCTCGTCAACCGATTCAAAGATTTACAAATTACCTCGAAACTTGAAATCGTGGTTCAGGTCATTACACCTCTTCAGGGGATTCATCATCCCAACCTGCCCCCAAAGTAGCTCCATAAATCTTCGGCTATGGATCAGACTGACAAGACCAAGTTGAAGTATTTCCGATGCAACAGACTTGGTAACAGGGCGTCTAAGTGCCCGAATCAGCATGTGAACCTGGCCCATGAAGAAAGTGACAAGGAGGCCCTATAGAATGGAGACGACATCAGTGGCGAGGAGATTACTGATGAATAAACTGGTGAAAGTTTATCATTCGACGATCTCTCATAGCTCCTACGGAGCAAGTGAAGGAAGAAACGCCTACGCAACATTCAAGCATGCAATTTGCTAGGACATATGGCTTTGAATAGTCCAGACCAACAGGTGGACCTAGTGCATAGTGATAGTGATGTGGCAGCTGCAAAGATTATTGCAAAATGGCCCTTTGACCCATATTGCATCCCAGTGAGTTCCTTAGGGGACAATCTGGCCCATGAGCTACCTGCCAGAGGCCTTGCAGGCCATTTCTGGTTATCTGTGGAAGCATTTAAGGATGAAGTTCAAGTTTAGCAGTGCATATCATCTCTAGGCTGACACACACACAGGAGGTGGGTAATAGATACATATTTTGGGGAGTTTTTGTAGTAATTTTAGTAGATGAACATGGATCATCCACGTGTCATCCTAGTAGACGTCTAGTGTCAATTTAGTTGTATTTAATTGGTCCTGTAAACATCAAATGGAAGCCACTTGAGCATGACCATTTTGGAATGCAAAATTAGAGTTTTAACTTCATCTTTTGTAAATTTAGCCAACCACAAATCTCCATTGCTTGTGGTCGACCAAGGGCAAGTCAGGGCAGCATTTTCCCAGTTTTGTATTTTATTTAAAGACCCATAGCTTGGGCGAAATTCACCACCAATAATAGAAGAATTATTCTCCTCCAATTTCCAAAAATTGTGTGTGGACTTTTGAAATTTTCAAGCTTGGGCTTGAAGGGACTTCGGTCAACTTTACTACGGATCTTCAGATTCAACCCAGGTTAGTATCATGAATTAGTTTATTCATTGTTTTATGCTTGAATTTTTTATGAGGGCATCAGGCCCAATAATTCACATTCAATGGACTCTTCAGTGGACCTTGATCACATGAAAGAAATTTCATTGACTTTCATGGCTCAGTAAGATTGTGGCAACCCCCATTAGACTCTGTCTAATTATTCAGTTCACTTTCCTAGTCAGAGCCCAATGACCCAGCAGACCTTGAGTGACCCATATCAGCCTATAATAAACCAAAATAAGCTTGTTAAGCCCAAACCCAGTCCTTTTAAGCTTGACCCAACCAAACCCACTCCACGAAAGCCCTTGGCCATCCGTTCCCCTAAATGTTCTCTATCACATCCACCTTGGTTGTCGCATCATCCAAAACTAAAGGGGAATGGAGAGTTTGCAAGAGAGAAAGATGAGGACACAGTGTTGGCGAGTTTATCTGCTGAAGCGGATTTCTACATGCTATTTTTGTTTGCGTTTTCTTAGACTAAATCACAACCATTGGTTATGATGTATTGGAAATTTAGAAAGTTCCTATTGATCAATTTGTAAGAACATGGGTTGATTCAAAATTAGAATTCAATCCTTGTGCAATTCTTTCCTCAATTTCTTAGGATTAGAACTAGAATAATTCCATCTTAATGTGGTCGACCAAGGCAGATATATTTCAGTCTTTTTAACACCTTTTTCTCTATAAATTGACTTGTAATTTTTGAAATTTAGCAATTCAATCAATTTTACAATTTTTGAAGAAATTTCATCCCTGAGTGGAGTTGAAGTTTTGTAAGGCTTCTCAACCTAAAGCCCAGACTTCGGTCCAAAACAAGTAAGTACTATGGATTTTTAATTCTTTTGCATTAATTGGCTTTTTAGATTAAGAAATTTAATTCAATTTTCAATCACCTCTTTTAATTGTAATTTCTATTTCAATCATTAGTTAAAAGAGACCTGAATCTAAATTCCAATGAAAATACATTAGAATTCCTGGGAAACTTGTCGTTACAGGTTTGATTCCATCGGATCCTTAAGAAGGGACAATCATTTCATAAATTTCGTGATTGCCTGCAAGGGCTCCATAAACATGAACGTCTTCGTATCCATTATACTATCATGCTTGGGTAAAATTGTTGAAATTTGCCCCACGTATACATTAGTTTTGATTATGAATTTGAATTCAATTATTTTCTTTTAATTTCATTTAATTTTTAAATCCATTTAAGAGGATATTGATGCAGACATCGGTGACAAAGAAGACGAGATTTTGGCTATCGGGTTAGATTTTTATGAAAAACTTTCATGGGAAGTCCAATAACAACAAATGCTATCAATTGGGCCAAGGAATCCAGCCCAAGAGTTCAGTTTGTGCTAGGCCCAAGGATAGGCCCAGTGGCCAAAGAGGATCAGCTGACTACTTTCATTCGGTGGCAAGAAAGCAATTCTAATTGAATTGGGACTTGTGGTTGTCGGCTGAGATAACTTAGGTAGTTGTTATTTACAACATGTAGGGGTTTTAGTTTAGGAATTGCTTTCATTAAGAAGTTGTTATTTTAGAATTTTTGGATGTGATTAGGGAGAGTCGGCTCCTTTGTTTAAACTTAAAACTTTCCTTTTTTATTTTTATTTTTACAGTCGGTATTTTTCCTTATAAATAGCCTTGTAATAAGCCAGATTGGACACAAAATTTTATGAATAAAAATCAAGTCTTATTTTCCAGCAATTTGTAATTGCTGTGGAGTCTATCTGCTGCGTTGGTCAGCGTTTTTATCTTTGGTTTGTCCCCAGGTTCAGCATTAAACATAGGATTATTGTCTTTGTTAGAACCCAGGAGTACAAAGGCATATCCAACAACCATCGTGGATTCTCTGTTTTCTTCCCAAGCAAACCGAGTGGTTTTCTTTGTGAAGATTGTGTGCTGCAACTTATTGCAGATTTATTTGGTAGATAGTTGCCGCCCAATTTGCAAGTTCTCTGGTGATTACAGCTAGCAACCAGGTGACTTTTATCTTACTCTATTCAAGCACACAAATTTGGGGTTCTGCTCGGTTCATCCAAACCCAGGCTGCAGGTTTTTTTTTTTTGCTAAAATTCCAAGTTGTTTTGTGCAGTCCGCCTGAGATCAAATTAGCGGTAGAAGTGCCCAGAGATACTGTAACACCTCGGATTTTCATCACTTATAAATATATTGGATTGGCCTATTTAAATTGTGAATGAATGGAATTTGAGATTTAAATAGTTGAAATGGACCTTAAATTGGTAAGGAATTGGGTCAATTACCCAATTAAGGCCCAATGGATCATAGGTAAGTTTGATTTTAAGTAATTGAGTAAGTGTAAAGAAATGGGTCAATTACCCAATTGAGGCTCAATGGGTCATAGGTGAGCTGATTTTAAAGTAAATAGGTAAGGTTAAATTAATTGGGTCAGCTACCCAATTAAGATCCAATGCATAAATCCACCTCATCAAGTGAGGTGGTATGTATGTGAGGTGGCATTGCCATGTGGCATGCATGGAAGCCAACTAGGCAAGGAGCCACATCATCAAATGATATGGCTAAGATGAGACCCACGTGTAATGTACATGCATGGTCGGCTAAGTTATGGTTGACTTGGTCAACCATGAATGAGTTCAATTGAGTTAAATAATGCTTGAGTTGAATATGAGTTAAGATGGGAAGATGAGGAGACTTTCATCTCAAGGCGAGTTAAGTGGGAAGATAGAGAATTCCATCTCATGGAGATAAAACCTAAGGAAAATCATTAGAAGGCAAAGAGGCTTAAGCCAAGAGTCTCCTTGGTTAAACCAAGGGACTCCTTGGTTAGACAAAACTTTAAAGAACGGAAGTAGAAGAGTCTTAGGCGGTTACAAAGGGATACCAACGAAGGGGCACTTCACACCCCTTGGCCGACCACTTCATCTTTTGCACCCAAGAATTCTCCTCTCTCTCTCTCTCTCTCTCCATCGCTACACTTAGAGGATCACTGAAGAACAAAGGAAAGAAGGATTAAGGAAGGAATTCAGATAAAAAAAAAAGAAACGAAAGAGACGGGAAAGAAGGTATGGTTTTAATTTTAATAACATAGGATTAAGATTAAGAGTAAGTCATAGTTTTGGCTATGGTGTGACCGAACCTATGGGTTCCAGACAGGGTCGGCCCTGAGATTTTAGGGGCCCTAGGCGAGTTTTTAAGATAGGGCCTTTATATACTCACAAAGAATAAAATCATACAATTTTTTTTTAACAATGTGTGAAACTAAATAAAATATCATAATTAAATTTATTACAAAGTATTATTTAAAATTTATTCTTATTTTGAGATGCAAAATTAGTAATTAAATTAATATATTCAAGTTTTTTTAACATTTATTTTTCAATAGATAAAATAGCTAATCCATTCAATCTTTCTTTTGACATTGTAGACCGAAGATAAGATTTTATCAGTTTTAACTTTTAAAAACTTATTTCTGCATATGTAACTGTAACTGGTATAATCGACATTATTCTATAAGCAATTCATGCATTTGGTAAACAACAATTAATTCTTTTTATATAATTTGGCAATTCATTATTTTGGTACTGCATCTTTTATCATATTCGAGTGCGACACTAATGCAAATTCTCATTTGAAATGAAGATATTATTTTATTATTTTAATTTTTCAATTTTTCTGTATTTTAAAAAAAAATTAAAAAATTAAAAATTATCTTAATTATAATAATTTATACTTGTATATTACTTCTAATGAAATCTACATTGATCAAATGAATAAAGTTATGTTTTTTCATCTTTTCAAATTTTAAAAGCTTAAATTATTTTTAATTCAAAATTATCAACTCAATATATATTTCTCTTTCTCTTTATTTAGATGATAGATATATTTTAAAAGATTCTTTATTAATTAAATTTTTTTTATTATTATTATTAAATTCAATAAAATGAGGATTATAATAATAATTATTATGATTATTACTATCATTATTTTAATTTTTTAAGAAACCTACGTTTTAAATTGAGTAGAAAAATTATCAATATATAAATTTTCAATTTTGAATATTTTAAATTGGAAATAGTTAAAAGTAGTCAAATGATTTCAAGTAGTATTAATTCAAATTATTGTTATTTACATTATTATTATTAAATAACTCGATAAAAATAAATATGGTTATTATTATCATATGCAGCCGGGATTTGAACTCGGGTCCCGTATCTATAAGGGGACTATTCTAACCAAACTGGACAACAATGAATTTGTGCTTTAATTATGCATTATTAACTATTTAACATAGTAAAGGATCTTATGGACTTGGGGTCCCTATTTATTTGGAGGCCCTAGGCGACCGCCTACTTCGCCTATAGCCAGGGCCGGCTCTGGTTCCAGATTGGTTGAAAGGGCTGGCCAAAATGTATTAAGGCCATAGAGTGGAAATCCATTTAAAGATTAGTATCGATTTGAAACAAAAGGAATGTGACATTCAAATCCATGTTATAACACAAAGATTGAATAGTTATGGAAGAGATACTAGCTTTCGCTAGTAGGTCGAGTAAATTCACTAGGAGATATATGAATGATGCTATATATATTTAAAAATGATAAGGAGTAGATTTCATAAAGAAAGGATTTGCAAAATAAGCAAACAAAGAAGACTGACAAACAGTCAGTCGACTGAATCTGGGATTCAGTCTAGTGAACTAGTGCTGGCCGAAGCAGGTAAAGGTTTTCTGGGAGTTTCAGCAGACTGAATCTGGGATTCAGTCAACTGAACTGGAGTTGGCCAAAACAGAAATGAGTTCCTAGGAGTTTCAGCCAATTGAATTTGGTGATTCAGTCGACTGAACATGGACTGGATTAAAATATATGGGATTTATTGTGTTTCAGCCGACTGAATCTAGGATTCAGTCGACTGAACATAGACATAACGAATAAGTAAAAGGATCTGGCGTGTTTCAGCCGACTGAATCTATGATTCAGTCGACTGAATGGATACTTATCAAATACGTAAACTGTTGGTTGATGATTTAGTCAACTGAATCTATATTGGCCGAGCACCCAGATGATCTAATCCAAAGTCAGCCGACTGAATCTATGATTCAATCGACTGAAAGTGGATTGACCGAAAATATAAAAGGTTTGACTTAGAGTCAGCCGACTGAATCTATGATTCAATCGACTGAAAGTGGATTGACCAAAAATACAGAAGGTTTGACTCAGAGTCAGCCAACTGAATCTATGATTCAGCCGACTGAAAGTTTATGAGTCAAGGTTAAACAGTTCCGAGTTGGGTCAACTGAAAGTCTGCGGGTAAGGCAGAGGACTGTATCTGGGTATGATTGAGTCAACTGAATTCCTAATTCAGTTGACTGAATTGAAAGTTTAAATTTTTAATAAATTTCTAGAAACTTCAGTTTATCTGGAAGGATGTAAGCGAAGGATGTAAGGGAAGATGGAAATTAGATGGATAGTCAAATTAACTTATATATGTGATTAAATTCAATAAGGTAAAGAGATTTGCAAAAGGGTTTGCGACTCGTTTCGATGTGATCGTTAAACGACATCTTCACAAAACAGCAAGGAAAATATATTAGACGTTGGTAGGATTCTTACCTTATTGAGACACTGCAGATTATATATATGTTACTGGTTTTTATTCTAAGTATGATGATTTACTTTGGTTAAACAATTTATACATGTATATGAACTGATTTGCAAATAGGTTTTATGTAATTTGAAATGAAATGGCATTATTGCATTCATGATCTCATGCATGGCATGGGAAAGAGTATATGGGACAACAACCCAAGTTATGAGTTGTCCGGACATGACTTTGGGGCTTAAGACTAGCTTGTAAGAAGCTATGTACACTATTAATATGTTGGCCTTGTCTGGGATTGCTAGAAATGGGTACGCGTAGTCTGGGCCAAAGAGTTCCGGGATAACCAATCCAAAAACCCTGCGCAGAGGGACGAGTCCACGCTCCATCAGTAATTCTGATTAACACACGTGGAGAGGTATAACAGTGACCAGGTGGTGCCGTCACAAAACACTGCGGACGTAAATGGCCATAGGGAACACCTTGATATGGCTATATTTTATCAAGGAAAATATTGATGTGATTTGTGTTGTGATTGGATATGGAAGTTGGTTGGGAGATCATTGGCATATGACACCCATGACATGACACATACATTAGCATGATTTTGATATGAATATCATGCATTGTTTTTAGTACTACGAATTATTTTACAGTTTTGATATGATGTACTTATCTTGATTTTATATTGATCCTATGTGTACATAACCCTATTTGGAATTCCTAATGGGCGCGTTGACTAATGCCCTACTTATACCCTATAGATGATGGAACAAGAAATGACAAGGACATGGGGCACGATGGGAGCCAAGCTTAGGAGTTTGGGCAGATTCATGTTTATGTTACTTAGCTTGATTTTGGAATGATGTATTGAGATAACTGATATTTTGGGATTGTACTTAGATTTATTTTGCTATGGTTTGGTGATATTTTGGATATTTAAGTTCCAGTTAATTAAATGGTGATTGGCTTCATTGCTTATTAATGGCATGTATATGGATAATATCTTAATTCATATAATTATTCCGCAAGTATTCTTTAGCGTGTGAAATATTTTGGTGGCCTTAGTCCACACACACATAAAGGTAGCCAGTTAAGGGTCGGGTTTTGGAAACTCGGACTTAGCTCATGTCGTGACGTTTACTCACTCTCTCTCACTCTTTATCATTTATTAAAAAAAAATATACTCTGATTTTCGGCGAGTGAAAAAGGGCGGGGCATTACAGATACCCCCTATTCCATGACGCGTTAGCAGTCAGTTCCACCATCGGTGCAGAGCCGTCGTCGGTCCCTTCTTCCTTCTTACTGACTTCCAGTGCATACAAGCATGAAAGTGGAACCTTTCGCTGTTCCAATTAGTGCATTCCTCTGAGATTTATTTCTAGATCCAGTTGTCTTTCCTTTTCAATTTGTGATTCAACTAGCCGTATTGTTGGGTCAGTATTATTGGTCCCGTTGAAATCATATAATTTTGATATTGCCCTCGTGTTATGCAAATTATTATTTAAGCTTCCGCATAGTCATCGGGTTTTATACACTTAGCCAACATTAGAGCGGTATTCAGAGCTTCTGAGTTAATCGAAACTCCGACATCGATCATACCTGTGAGTGGCTTATTTTATCACTACATTTATTTGCTGCAAACCTTTTCTATTCTTTGCACTCAGTTATAGCACGGCGTTACAATTTTGCCCTCGTCAAGCACGGTCTGAGGGAGGGAGTTTTTCTAACTCTATTCCCCAAAGCAAGATGGCTCAGGAAGTGTCGATACTCGTCAGACAAGAAATTCTTCTAGTAGTTCAACTCAAAACTATGATCCACACGTGGAGTAATTGATTGAGATGGTGGGGATTATAGCACAAGACATATCTGATCTGAAGAGGCAACGCAATCAGCGTCCACCCAGTAATCCTTCCAATGGTAGTGATTCATCCTCGTCTGACGAGTCATCACCTTGTTCTCTGTCTCCTCCTGGACGTAGACACAGATATGTGGACAAGCGTCCAACAAGAGAAAAACAAACAAATCTTGATTCATATGGTATTAAATTTGACATTCTAGACTATTCAGGCAGTACCGAGCATGATGAGTTTGTAGAATGGATTGAGGAAATTGAAAATGCTTTTAATTATAGGGAAGTTCCAGATGACATGAAAGTTAAGTTGGTTTCCTCTAAATTGAAAGGCAGAGCTCTATCATGGTGGCAGAGGATTAAGACTGACAGGCAGAGTCAGGGGAAGTCAACAATCTGAGACTGACACAAGATGAAGAAATTGATGTTCAACACCTTTCTACCAACCATCTACAGGAAGGAACTGTTCTCCAGACTGCAAAACCTTAAACAAGGTAACAGGACCGTAGCAGAGTACACTGAGGAATTCAATCTCCTAGTATCTAGGAACAATCTCAATGAGTCAGAAGAGCAGTTGGTCCAACGATACATTGAAGGCCTTCGATCTTCCATAGGAGATGTTGTTATGGCCTTTGATCTACTTGTTTTATCAGATGCATTTAAGAAAGCACTACACTGCGAAAAAGTAGAGTGCCATAAATCAGAACCTATTAGGTTCCATCTAACAAGCATGTAGGAAGCAGTTCAGGTACCAATAAGGGTACGTCATCAAAGTTGTGACTCAGCCTTCATCTTCCAAGCCTAGCAGTTCCAGTGGCAAGGACACAGTGAAGTATTTCAAATGCAAGGGTATTGGACAATATGCTTCAGAATGTCCCAATCGAGCTGTGAATTTGGCCTAAGAAGAGGAACCAGTGGAAGAGACAAAGTCAGAGAGGTCAGATTCCATCCCAAAAGAATAAATCAATTATGGTGAGTTCGGGGATAATCTTATGATCCAGTATTCCTTATTCACACCAAAAGAAGAGATCAAAGACGATTCGCTTTGAATCAACCTTTTTCATACACGCTGCACTATCGAGGCAAGGTATGTCATTTAATTATTGATAGTGGTAGTTGCAATAATGTCGTTTCACTTGAAGAAGTTGACAAGTTGAAATTGAAGACCCAAAAGTATCCTAAACCCTTCCAGATGTCATGGTTAAAGAAGGGAGATGAATTTGTGGTAGATAAGAAATGCCTAGTATCTTTTCAAATTGGGGGAAAATACTATGACGATGTATGGTATGACGTAGTACCCATGGATGCATGTCATTTGTTATTAGGCTGACCTTGACAGTATGATAGAGATACCCATCATTATGGCCGCAAGAATATCTACTCATTACACAAGGATGGTACTAAGCATATTTTGGGACCTTTGAGAGACTTAGAGAAAGTTTAGCCCAAAAAGGCAAATGTTAATTTGATCACTTTTCTGAAATACAATTGACTGTTAAAGAGAAACGAGAATTATTTGCATTTGTAGCCAAGGAAGTGGACACAGTTGAGAAAACCATCCCTCCGCTCCTACAACCAGTTATGCAAGAATTTGCAGATGTATTCCCTGGTGAGTTACCAGCAGGATTACTACTTATGAGAGATATACAACATTGTATTGACCTCATTCTATGATCAACTTTGCCAAACAGAGCTGCTTACAGAATGAGTGCTACAGAAAGTGAAGAGTTAAGTCGACAGGTACTGTGAATTGATAGACAGGGATTTCATCCGCTACAGTATGAGTCCTTGTTCTGTGCCAACATTATTGACTCCAAAGAAAGATGGCAGTTGGCGTATGTATGTTGACAGTAGGGATATCAACAAGATCACTATTCGTTATTGTTTCCCTGATTCCGAGACTTGTTGATATGCTGGATATGTTAGTAGGGGAAGTGATATTCTCCAAAATAGATTAAAAAATGGGTACCATCAAATTAGAATCAGACCAGGTGATGAATGGAAAACAACATTTAAGACTAAAGAAGGCTTATATGAATGGCTTGTTATGCTGTTCGGACTTTCCAATGCCCCAAGTACTTTTATGAGGGTCATGAACCAAGTACTCAAGCCTTTCATTGGTAAGTTTGTCGTGGTCTACTTTGACGACATTCTTATCTACAGTCGGACTGAGCAGCAGCACATTGATCACCTCCGCCAAGTTTTCGAGTCCTTGAAAAAGGAACAACTATATGCTAATCCAAAGAAATGTACTTTTATGACTAACGAAGTTATTTTCTTAGGATATGTTGTGAGTGCAGATGGCATCAAGGTAGATAAAGTAAAGGTGGAAGCAGTGCGCGATTGGATGACGCCCAAGAATGTACACGAAACGCGTAGTTTTCATGGCTTGGCTTCTTTTTACAGAAGGTTCGTGAGGAACTTCAGCATGATTATGGCCCCTTTGACAGACTTTTGAAAAAGGGTGAGTTCCAGTGGACACAAGCCGCAAAAGAGAGATTTCAGACTATCAAGTAGCAGTTGACTGAAGCTCAAGTCTTAGCCATTCCAGATTTCAAGAAGCAGTTCGTGGTTGACTGTGATGCATCTCATACTGGTGTGGGTGCAGTTCTTAGTCAAGAACAACGCCCAATTGCATTCTACAGTGAGAAGTTGAGCAGAGCTCAAAAGAAGTATTCTACATATGACTTGGAGTTCTATGCTATTGCACAGGCCCTCAAACATTTGCGTCATTATCTTATCCATTAATCTTTTGTGTTTAATGCTGATCATCAAGCATTGAGGTACATAAACGGGCAGCACAAGCTCAACACCCGGCACGCCAAATGGGTTTCTTTTCTACAAGAGTTTACTTTTGTAGTACAACACAAGTTTGGAGTTCAAAACAAGGTAGCATATGCTCTCAGCTGAAAAACAACATTGTTGACTCAGATGCAGGTACAGGTGCTTGGATTTGATACTTTCAAGACCTATATTAGCATGATCATCACTTTGGACCGATTGGCAACAACTTAGCCAAATCGACCCATGGACGAGTATGGTATGCAGGATGGCTACATATTCAAGGATTCTAGACTATGTATTCCGCAATGCTCATTGAGAGAGAGGTTAGTAAAAGAACTGCATGGTGGCAGATTAACTGGACATTTTGGTCGAGTTAAGACCTTAGCTTTATTGGAAGAGAAGTTTTATTGGCCAAGTATGAAGCGAGAGGTGAGCAGTTTTGTCAACCGAAGTTATATCTGTCAGACAGCAAAAGTGCACTCTCAAAATTCAGGATTGTATACTCCTCTCCCTGTTTCAGCAGCACCATGGGAAGATATCTCCATGTGAAAGTTCCCTTGGGAGCTAGAAGGACACGATAGACCCTAGAAGAGGGGAGGGGAGGGGGGGGGGGGGTGGTGAATAGGTCAATCTAATATCGTTGGTCCTTTTTTAAAATTATTTTGATTGATTAATTAAGTGCAATGAATATACCAATCAAGTGAGTGTGTGTTAGCAAATGTGATTAAACAATCCACTCAAGAAAATAACTCTAACACCACAAACAAAAGGACAAAAGATATAAAGTGGTTCGGTTTGCCAACCGACATCCACTGTTAGGACTCGCTCAACCTTGAGCTATCTCCAAATGCACTATGTGGGGCCTTACACCCTCACAACTAGAGTAGGAATTCCACCTCACTCAATCGGCTGGTAATTCCACCAACCATTGTGCCAGAGACGACGCTCTAGAGTTTTTTTATAGTGGTTCCGGAGCAAATCCCCCTCAATCCACTTTTAGGTCAAAGGTTTTAAAATAAAATAAAACTAAGAAGCACTTGCCTTGAAGCTCTTTCTCATTAATGTGTGCTTCTTGAAGATTCACCCACTGAGTGTCAACGCTCATTCTTATAGCCGTCTTATAGAAACCACTAACTTAGGGTGAGAAGGAAACTTGGTTGAACCAAAGCTTTCCTAAATTAAGTGTTTTCTTTCTCTTTTCCTCACTGACAAACTCAATCAATAGATTGGTTGATAAAGGTTTTTATTTCTTAATCTCTTTTTCACTTTCAAGCACAATCAATAGATTGGTTGTTTATGATTCTTCTCACAAGAGTGTTGATCGTTCGTTAGAGTGTATAACTCTTTTCAGCTCAAGGAAAATAGTAAAATGATCACCCAACACTCATATTTATAAAGGAGTCTTAAAGGTCTTTCTGACTGTCCAGGACCGACAGGTCGGTGGCACGGTGGGTCGGTGTTCATATTTATTACCGTTCAACCACCCAACCGTTGCGCATTAAATGCACTCCCAATGACATAATTACTTCCCGGTCGACATGTCGGTGTCGCCGATGGGTCGACAGTTATGCTACCGATATGTCGGTCCATACGAGAGGCTTGGTTTGGGGCAAAGACATGTTGATGGTAGTTTCTAGTTTAGAAACCTGTTACCCAGAATGACCTGTCGCCCTTTACCGATGGATCGGTCCTGTTACTCTCGATCGGTCTAGAAATACCGAGATGTTTGTCTCATTGAGAGCCCATTTGAGTTCACAGTCCAGAACTCATAACTCTTTTACGGCCGAGTCGTCGACCACGAGGGGTCGTTTAAATTCATCTCGGTGCATACGAGACTCTCAGTCAGAGCTATATCTAGAATGACAGTCTAATGATTAGGAACTTCTGTCAAAACTGGCCAACCAGTCATTGACCCCTCCACCGAGGGGTCGGTGAGAGCGAATGGTCGAGCTGACAGTGAACATAATTCATATTTCCAAGTTCATTGTTCAACATCCTCTCTTAGGCTTCTTTATGGATTTACCATTTGTTTAACTAAGCCTAGAGATAGTCCTCTCTAAGGTGTGGGTACCACCTAAGGTCAACTATGGCCAAATACCTATTTTCGTGATTGCCATACTGATGAGCTTTGAACTTGGTGGAGCATGATTATTCACTCTTGATCATCTTGAGTCTTCAAGCTTCTTAGCAAGTGCTTCTTCCTGAGTCATGAAATTGATAAGCAGAGACTCGGCCAAGCCGGGGCACTAACAATCTCCTCCATTGTCAATTTCATAACAAAACGTAGAAGCTAACCTAATTACAAGCCCACCCGTTATTACAACACATTTGAGTACAAAATATTACATTAATTACATGAATATATTCAAATGGACAACAAGATTATTATCTTCATATTCTTGCTTAACTTGCTTCATTTTCATTTTTCTTGTTCAAGCACATAAGCAAGCAATACTAGACAATCATTAGAGGGGTTAGTCCAAAACATAAGTATGCAACCATGGACTAAACAGAATTAGCACTCATTCTCCCCCATACACCAATGATTTTATAGCCACCAACATTGCTCAGTGTTGAGAAGGTTTACTCCCCCATTTTTCTTGAGTTTGAGCTCCCAAACTCCAAGCATAGACATCACCCTATGTCCATTGGCTTCTTTTATGGCTCTCTCTTTTTAGGAGCCCAATCCTTCGTCTTTACCATGCACTCCCCCTTGACTACAACTTCTACTAATTTTCTCTCCCATTTTGTCATTCAATTGACAAAGATTTAGTAGATAGACATCGAGTTCAAGCACTCCCCCATGCTTCTTGCATTTAGTGATTAACAAGTTGTGTTCCAACTCATGGTTCTCCCCCATGGATCAGTGCACACTTTTCGTGCATCAAGGTTTATTTTCCCCTTCTCAAGCTGATTTCTTCATGGGTTAAGCTAATGTACCTAGCTTCCTTTGAGTTTCCTCCCCCATTCTCTAAACTATTTTCTTATCTTTTTCTCCCTAGCTCCCCCATAAACTTAGCTGCCCCTAAGTCCAAGCTTCCTTTTAAGCTTGCACCCTCCTTCCTACATTGTCATGACCACTGACAGTAGTTAATCAACACAAATTTTGTGCTCCCCCACACTCCAAGGATGTGTGTAGCATCATAGTCCGATCCCTATCTCCCTAACATGCCAATATAAAACCAACTCATTCAAACATGCATGTTAGTCTTCTTAAAAATACCATGTTTAGCTCTAAGAGATAGAGGGCAATCAAACATATCAATACGTAGTAAACCATAGCATACCACAACATTAATGCAAGAAATAAAGTTTGCACACAAGGTACTTAATGTTTACATATCGAGAATATCAGTTTCTCAAAATGGAAATTGAACTATTTAAAGTGTTGCGATATTAGGAGGGGATGAAGGAGGGGCCGAGGTAGAAGGCTGAGGATCTGAGCAAACAGAGGGCTGGTTGGAAATGAGAGAAGTAATAGCACCCAGAAGTTGTTTTAAGATGCGATCATGCTCATCTTGTATGTTTGCTATGACTGCGAGCAGTTCACTTTGATGACTGAGTTGATCCTCTATTGCTTTCAATCTGGATGATTGTGATGTATGTGATTCGTCTTCCGTTTGTTTTTTTTTTCTTCTTCTTCCTCTTCAGGTTCTCCAAACACAGGATGGTCAGAAGAGAAAGGTTCATTTTTCCCGAAGATAAACTCAGCTAAGCTTTTGAGAAGGCTCTTTCGAAGAATTGCCTCATCAATGGGTCTGGTGGATCTTGGCACTTCTCCTTTTCTTGGCTTGATTTTGAAGTGCTCAGCCAGTTTACACATAAGGTAACAGAAGGGAGGAAATTCGTTCTTTGTTGATTTCTAGTACATAGAGATGGAGTGGCACATCCAAGTAGACATGCAAAATTTATTTTACGAGCAACCCTATCTAGGAGAACAATCATGAAAGGATTCAAATCAACCATGTTCGCATGTCTAGGATATAGATTAGAGCAAAAGAGAAGATGGAGGACTTTGTAATGTGGTAACAAGTCAGCACTTCTAATCCATATGTTATTTTTCCACTCAACTTCTTTTCCACACAATATTTTGGCAAATTTGTTTTGTTTTGGCACTTCTATCTTAGGAGGAATGATGGGTAAAGCAGTGTTTGGCACAAGGGGGATCCCAATAAGTTCATAAATCAATTGAGGGGTAACTCGTTCTGACTATCCATTTTTAAGCAGAATCTTGAAACAATTTGCTTTGGAATCATCTCTAATAGAGCAATACATTCTCATAGCCAAGGAGGAATACATCTTTCCACCCCAATGTATTAGATTTGACCAGCCCATGTCATGTAGTAATTGCATAGCCCCACATTTATGCAGACCAGCTGCACAACTAGTTCGTTCTATATTGAAGTCTTTGAAACATCTATGTCGAACTAGGGGTTGAAGATATGGGCCAACTCCTTCTTCCTCTGAGGATTATCCTTCCTCATCACTTATCCCAGAAGCCCTCACTCCTCCTTCATTTCTAATTTTAGTGGTTTCTTCTTTCTCATCCATGTCTCCTTCTTCTCTAACATCTTCCTGGTCCTTGTGTTCTTCTGTGGCTGGTTCTTCTACCCTTTCAAATGGGATTTGTGGATGGATTTTCCCCACAAAATTGGATCTGACAAAAGGTAGTTTAGCTAGAGGAGTATTCTCAGAATCTGAATCCCTAAATCTTATTGGGATACGGCTAGGTCTCGAGGTAGCATACATTTTGTCCCTAGCTGGTTTTGGTCTCTTGGGAGGTGGAGAGCCAGCCTCAGCTTGTTCCTACATATTAGGAGTTTGGAAACTCTTTGGCAATCTCATTTTTGGCATGGTTTGCTTGGGTAAATTCGAAACAAAAAAATTTGAGGAGGGAGGAGTTTTTGAGATTACCTTAACACAAGAAATCAGAATATTTGTGATACCTTGGTTTCTTGAGGGGAGAGGAGAAAAACCACTATACTTTTTGGTCGTGATATTACTTCGAGAGGTTTACCAACTGGTCTAGGGCACAGAAGGAAGAGAAAAAATCGCCAGTGCTTTAGCGGGAGGGAGAGAGATGAATTCGAATGGATTTTCACTTTCACAGAGAATATCTTTTTAATTTAAGCTTTTCGTCCTACCGGCATGTCGGTTCCATCGACAGGTCGAATTTTTCGATATTTCCCCCTTTTTCATTAATGCTTGATTTAGCACAGAATCTGTAATAGCCCGGATTTTCAATGCAATTATTATATTGGTTATTATCTATTTTAATTGTTAAATTTAAGATTAATAGCTGGAACAAATGCTAGATGAACAAGAATTGGGGCAATGGCCCAAGTATGGTCCAATATATCATGGATAGGGTTAATTCTAATTAATTGGGCAATTGTAGTTAATTGGCTCAAATATCCAATTGGGACCCAATGGGTCAAGATGAATTATTGATTAGGGTAAATGGGTAAGGAATTGATTTAATCGGGTCATGTACCCAATTAGGACCTAAGGCATGGGACCCACCTCATCAAGTGAGGTGGCAAGTGTAGGAGGTGACATGAAAAGTGGCATAGCCAAGTGGGACCCCAGTCCACCTCATCAAGTGAGGTGGCATGTGGTCTAAGGTTACATGTAGGGCCGGCCACCATAGTTGACTTGGTCAACCATAGGTGAGTTCATAGGTGAGTTTAAGAGGGTTAAGTGAAGTGAGTGAAGTTAAGGAATTAATCAATTAAGAATGAATCCAAGTACTTGAGTTAGGGAAATGAGTTTCATTTAAATGAAGTGAGTTGAATGGGTGGTGAGTCACATGGAAGATGAAAGGACTTAAGTGAGTCAAAGGGTAAGTGGAGGGTTTCCATCTCATGGAAACCCTAGACACCAAAACCGTTGGGTAGAGGGAGAATGCCATGTGTAAGCCATGTGCCCAATTGGTTAGCCAAGGGACACTTGGGGAAGACCACACCTTGATGAGGGTGGTTGGGGAGATTAGGGTTAGTAACAAAGGCTCACACCAAAACCCTAGGGCTAACTCTCCTTGAGACAAAGACAAGTTTCATCTCATTCACCCTTGGCCGATCCACCCTTTGGAGGAAGAGATAGAAAACCTTCCATCTTGTCATTTCTTTCTCTCTCCCTCTCTTAGCCTCCACCTAGGCCGAACCCTCCCTTAGGGTTTCTCATCTCAAACCCTCTCCCTCTCCCTCTCCCTCTCAAGCAACACACTTTGGCCGAAGAGCAAGGAGACTCTCAATCTTTCTCTCCCATTTTGGCACTAACTTGGAGAAACCGAAGAACGGAGGAGGAAGAAGAAAGGACTAAAGAATGAGAAGAACGGAGGAGCAAGACAGAATGAAAGAAAACGAAGGAGTCGCGGGATCGGTATGTATTGTTAAACAAGGTTTATTAAATAAAAAAAAGGCTAAGGGAACCATGGTTTCTGCTATGGCCGAAACCATGGGGTTCCATATGGGATTGAAAAGTGTTGGCCAAAACATTATGGACCATGAAATATCAAAGGAAAATCCATCCAAGAAGATGGTTAAGTATTTGGAATGAAAATACCCTAACTTTGTTGGTGGGTAAGATATGGTAATGCATGATTAAATATGAGGAAATAAGGTTCATAGGAGAATGATCAAAGAACATGGTTCGGCCCTTGCATGGCCGAGCCCTAATCTTGATATACAAGGATCATTGAGGACAAAAAGAGATTGGATGAGGTTCGGCCATGATGTATGGCCGAACCCCATATGATCTAAACATGTTGTATGTGATTTTTAAGAGAACCCATCCTCATGATGATTTAAAATGGAAAAAGGATGAAAAATGATGGACCATGAGTTCGGCCATGATTGTATGGCCGAACACCATGGAAGAATGTTTATGGATGTAAAAACGTTTTTAATGATGAACAATGAGTGATTTTATGGATTACCTAGTTATGGAATAAAATGAAAGAAATGATGATTTAAAATGAAGAGGATGGAAAATGATGGACCATGGGTTCGGCCATGTTGTATGGCCGAACCCCATGGAGGAATTTTTATGGATCTATAAATATATTTAAATGGCTATCTATGGACTATCAAGTTAAAAATAGAAGATGGAATGTTTATAGATCTAAGTATGTTTCAGATAATTAACTTTGGACTAGCAAATAAGAACTAAGATGACAAAAAAAAATTGAAGCACCAACATGGCCGAACCCCATGGATGATTTTTATGGGTTAACAAGTTAAGAAATAAATGGAAAAGGAGCTGATGGCTAAGATGGAAAGAAAATGATGAAAATGAAAGACCATGGGTTCGACCATGTTGTATGGCCGAACCCCATGGATGACCTTTGTGGATCTAGGGATGATTAGATTAATAAATCAAAGAATGAATGAGTTTGGACCCGTTGTGTTAAAAGGATTAAAATGGGTACCAAAATAAAAAAAGTGAGGTTCGACCATGTTATATGGCCGAACCCCACTAATGAGTTTTTGTAGACTTAAACA